>VDFB02000002.1:96312825-96412940 GCA_007258455.2 Sequoia sempervirens | reverse complement strand
TGAGGGTTGAGGGTTGAGGGTTGAGGGTTGAAGGTTGAGGGTTTAAGGGTTTAGGGTTGAGGTTTTAGGTCTCCCATCCCTGTATCTCCCACTCCCTCTCTTAGGTCTTCCCCCCACCCTATTTGAATAACTCTCTCTCCCTCTCAAGTATTTCTCTCTTAATTCTCACTCCCTCCCATGCTACCTAGACTAATTTGTCTCAATCCAATCCCCTCTCTCACACTCCCTCTCTGTCAAGTCTCACGTACCTCCCACCCTACCTAGAAAAATATATTTCACTCCAACCCCCTCTCCCACACTCCCTCTCTCTCTCTCCCACTTTGGTTTTTTTTATCTCTCAAGTCTCATCCCTCCCAACCCCTCTCTGTTTGTCAAGTATTTCCCCCCACCCTAACTGGATAACTCTATATCCCTCTCAAGTCCCTATCGCTCTTAGGTCTCAGTCCCTACCATGCTACCTAGACTAATCTCTCTCACTCCTATCCCTTCTCTCTCTATCTCAAGTCTCACTCCCTTCCTCTCTATGCAAGGTGAACATTTCAAAGCAACACATTTGGCGAGCGCCAAATGTGTTTTACCTTGAAACGGTAAAATAGGGGTTTCCCCCATGATTCAGGCCCACATGCTTCTGTATTTTTCTGGTTCAACACTTTATCTGACTTGGAAACACCTTTTTTATGCAGTTGACTCCCTGTTATACCAATCTATGCTTGATCCATCACCTTTTTACCACTAATTTGCATGCTAGACAATGTAGAAGAAGACATTTTGAAGTTTCTACATCATCTTACATTATCTTAGGTAATATATTCATTTTGGTAATATTGAAATGTTTACATTTAGTATATTTGTTTGTTTTTGACAATATAAACTAAATCCCTTTAATGATTTTATTAATCATAACAATTGGACATAGAATTCAACATTGGATTAGATGGGAGTTGCATAAAAAAATTAATTTTTATGAGTTTGAAGAAAAAATTTGAAAAACATGACATAATTTAGACAAATTCATGTTTAAAATTATATAAACGACATCAACTTAACACAAATTTTCTTATGAATTCTATTTTCATTGCTTATAGTAGTCCATTTCCAGCATGACTAGTGGAATTCACTCTATTTCATTTTAGGTAGATGTTTATATTGAGTTTTTTTGTTTTGTTTTGACAATCTTCATTGTTACACAAAGAATTTAACATTAAATTAGATGGATGTTGCATGTAAAAGATTAATTTTTACGAGCTTGAAGCTATAAAATGGAAAACATGACATAATAGATTCAAATTCAATATTAGTGATGGTTGTGAGAAAACTTTTATTTTCAAATAATTTGGAAAACCTAAGAGCTTTCATCAATGTTAATGCAAGTTTCCATTAATTTTTTTGTCCCATTAAAAATTCACCTTCATCATGTGCTTAGATAAATTCAAGTGACTTGACATAGTTGTTAATACAAGTTTCCATTCATTCATACCGTTTACCTTTCTAAGAAATAAAAAAAGGAATTTTTTTTTGCAATTAAAAATGCTTATTGTCTTTCTAAGTTACCTCATTGCCAAAGAAATAGTGAATAATTCCAAGATATAGCATCACAACCCCTTCTTTAAATTCATGTTCTTCATGGCTTGGTTGACAATCACAATGTGGTTTTGACAAAAAAAAACACAAGATTCTCTAGTTTCCAAAGGTAGAAGCAACTTATACCCTAGGTTTGACACTTCTTTGCTCTGAAGAACTTTTCCACACTCCAAATACTCCCCTCAAACCCAAGTCTTAACATTGATCAACGCTTACATGAAGCAATTTTTGTACAAATCCCTCAAAGTACTAGGTTTTACACAGTATAGTTGCAAAAAGAAACAAACTTTCCTCAATAATTCACACAAAATGATGATTTCTAAGCAACCCTCCTTTTTTCAACCCATGCATATAGGCATACTAAAAATTAGTACCAAGTTTCATATATTTTCACCAAACGCATCAAAATTTATGGGTTTTTTGAAGCTCGCTATAAAGCCTAGGTTGGGGACAACAATGTTTGATAAGTCACATTAGTTATGCAATGTAAAGTAATGCTTTGATTTTTAAAGATATGCAATGCAATGTAATCAGCGATATCAATATGTTTCATAAAATGCAATGTAATCAATGGTATGGATATGTTTGAAAAAAATGCATTACTTACTTTTCTTGCGGTATAGAGGTAGATGTATGTATGAAAAATGTTGCAGCATAGACATGTTTGATAATTCCAAACAACTCATTTCCTTCTTTCATAAAATGCAATGAATCAACGATATCAATATGTTTCATAAAATGCATTACTTACTTTTGTTCTATGTGTGTTTGTGAACATGTAGCATTCAACGTCATAATGAGGGAACGAACAAAGATTATAACACCGAAAGGATGTGCAGTTAAAAATCCAAGGATAAGAGAATAAAAAATTATAGCCCATACAACCAGAAATTCCCGTGCAATCTAAGAGAGATGTCCAATTGGAAAAACAAAGGGCATGAATGAACAAAGTTTATGGAAGGACACAAATGGATCCCAAAGTTGGGGGCACATCATCAACCATAGGTGAAGTTCAATGCATATCTCCAGTTGAAGACACACTAGCAACAACATGTGGTTTTCCAAGTACTTCGGAAATCACTTCTCCAATTGAAGACACACCATCAACAACATTGTGTTTTGAAATTACATCAGCAATCACATCTCTATTTGAAGGCACTCTGATTGAAGGTACATGATCTATCCCTAATGTTGTTGACATTCCTAATGTTGACAAAAATTTACATCATATAACTCCTAGAGTTTTGCAAAGAAAACCTACATTTTTTATTGATATTGATTCCAATGTTTTGAAATGGATGCCTAATAAGATTCCAAAACATTCATGTCAAATATATGCACAAAATATATGGAGTTTATTTTTTGTGAAGCTAAGTGAGGGTGGAAGATGCCAACTAGTTTTTGAAATGATGAGGCAACTCAAATTTAGGCCTACCATGAAGACTCTTGGGATAAGAGTTTTGAATGACTCAAGTGAAAATTCGATTGTAAATAACTTGATGAGTGCATATGAGAGTGTGGATTCTACCTCATGCATGAAGGATAGTTGTGCCACACGATGTGTGATGACAACAACATGGTTAAGTAGTCAAAGGAGGAAAAATGTGAACCTTACAAAGACAAGTAAGTCTTTGAAAATAAGTAGATAATATCTAATAAGAGCCAAAGAAAGATGTGAAAGAGTGGAGGATCCAAATAGTAATGAGTTATGGGAATTCTTGGGTAGAGTTCCATAGAAAGATAAAATAATTGCTAAAGCCTAGAGATCTATAATAGTAGATTATTGGAAGGATAACACAAGGACCTCTCCCAATCAAAGAGTTGTTCTAAGAAGGAGAATTGGTAGTAAAATCTATGAGCCACATCCAAAGCATTATTTGCATACCACTCAAACCCAATTTTTTGCTGATTTTGTACAAAAGATTCCTAAAATTAAAATATGTCAAAGGTATTTTGAAATGATAAAGCCTTTTTAGGTCAAAATAAATCACACACACACTACTTCTTGTTATAGAGTACATATTGATTTTTCTAACCATTATGATGTTTATCAACATATATGTGTAGATATACATGCTAACAATGTTTTGCAGGAATGTAACATAAGGCCTCCACCTAAATCCTCAAGGGAATTTTTATCTTCCATTTTATGTGAAAGAGTGGATGGTCAAACTTTTTACAAGAAGTCATGTTTGGATGGAAAATGTGATCATTGTGGTGGCATGCAATATTTTCCAATTTTCCAACACATGGCTAGCACACACACTATTGGAGACATAATTGTGGAATTTGGAAAATACAAGATAGTGGCCTAAAGTCTAAGAGATGGGAAAGAAGCAAAGAAGTGTGAATTGGTCAGTGATAAGATTTCAGTGTATCAGTTTATGGGAATTTTCTGTGATTAGGTGGTCTATGAGTATGCAAGGCATACACATAGAGCTCATTGGTTGGACTCACAGTTCAAGTTATACAAGGACACATTTCCACTTCATAGCATCATTTTAGTTGTCAACTTCACAGAGAACTACACACTACAACCACAAAACGAGGTACAATTACAATACTAAAAATCCACACAGGTTGCTATATTTGTGCATATAGCATTCATTCATGCAAATGATAGTAGAGGATAATACGAAAGTATTGAGGGAGTATCACTTTTACATCAGTGAAGATTGCACACATTCTACAAAGTTTGTGCAAGGTTGCTTTCAGATGTTCTATGTTGATCTAGCTAGCAAGGGCATATCATTTAGTAAACATATCATATGGTTAGATAACTGTACATCGCAATTCAAGAACTACAGAATGTTTTACTGGTTGATCAGGATGCATAGGATCAGTGGTGTTCCCCATAAGTGGAACTTCTTAGAGGTTGGACATGGAAAGGGGGAGCATGATGGAGTAGGTGGATGTATCAAAAGAGCCTTAGCACAAGAAGAGTTAAAGTACAAAGACAGTGTCAAGTTGAAAAATGCAAAATCAATTGTCAAGTGGTGCAATCATGCAATGGGTCTAGGTAGTGAAGGTAAGTATTTAGTTCATATATTTTTTCATTTAGTAGATAATAATAACATTACAAAATATGAGGATTTTTGTACACTAACAGGATTGAGTGAACTACACTCTTTTAGAAGCTCCAATGCAGGTACATGGACTATCCATACAAGAAAGATGGCATGCCTTTATTTTTCATGTATAGTTCAAGCATGGAATGATTGTGAGTCAATAGAGTGGTTTGATGGATGGTCTGTAAGAAGTCTAACCCCACTTGACACTTATCTTCTTCGATGGATCTACAAATCATGAAGACGCAATCATCTGTTGACTTTGATCATGTATCAGACCTACTAGAACCAAGTAATATATCTTACTTTCAAGTTTTATTTTGATGTTCATTAAATACATCTAACAAGATGAACATATCAATGTAGGACATGTTTATGTGGTGATTGCAAATGAAGACAATGAAGAGGGTACAGATTATTACCTATGTCATTGTATCGAGGCCAAAGATAAATTGGAGGCCCTAGTTATAGATGGAGAAAACATAGAATACCCTATAGGTTTAGTGGTTGTTACTAGAACATGGCTTAGAAGGTACCCAGTTAAGAATGTTGCACTTTGGTTGTTTGAGGACTTCGACACGCATCAAAAGATTCTTAACTACTTAAACCTTGTAATCACAGACAATAGTCATTTGATCAAATATACGGGCATACCTACGAACAAAAACTTGTGGAAACTGCGTGAGTCTGACCACAAGGGAATACTTGACACAATAAAGAGTAGAGAAGATCCAGATGGTTCCCTAGATTGATTTGCAATTACATGTGCATTGAATTTGTAAAGTCATGTTATTGATCACTACTTTCTTTCAAGCGTTTAAGTTTGATTGTATAAGGGTTTACAAAATTGCATTATTGTTAATTTGTAATATGATAATTATATGCTACTCTCTATTGACTATCTTGAAGTGAGGGTATTATCTATTGTTGTTTGATGTCATATGCATTTAGGACTGTCATTGATGCATTTGTGACTATAGGTTATACTTAAGATTGCCAACTTAAGAAAAGAACAACATCGATTGTTGGTGCAAGTGTTTAGTGGTATGAGAAACATCAGTTACTGGTGCATTTTTTGGTTCTCAATCTTTTCTTTCTTTTCCATTTCATAGATTTCTCAGATTCTTATATTCTACATGTTTTATGTTAATTATGTCAATGATATATTTGAAATTATAGGTAGGATCATCGGGAGATGAGAAAGTAGAAAAATATGGGCCACATCACCATTGTAGGACCTTCAATTAATCTACTCATAGCATGCATGAAGGTGATAATAGATCTCGTCAGAAGGTGTATGTCTGACATTACTCAGTTATTGTTCTTTTAATGATTTTTATGTGAGTCCATGTCTGAAATTGATAGGCTTTTGCAGGTTTTTTGTGGACCAAATTCTAGTGAGAGTACACAACCATAGAGAGGATACTACCCATGTGTTTCCAAGGGAGAAGGGCATGTACATGTTTTGAAGCATTTTGGAATGCAAATAATTGGGCCACCTGAGGTGGATTGGAGAAAAGAAACTGGGCAACAACCTCCTTTTATTTCTTCTTGTACAATATATTTCATGATTTGGGCTGAAAATGGGAGGATTATTTCCCTACATGTATTGCTAAAAGTATTGAGAAATTGGGAGGATTTTCAAGATGTTCTTCCATCACTATTGTAATATTTGTTATTGACTTAGTTTATTTTTTGATATACCAAAATTATGAGAAATTAATACATGAAAATGTGTATATTCCTTAATATATGCCTCAATTAAATGTGTAGTTGTAATGGTTTATGGTTTACATTTAAAGTTGTCTTGAAGGAAAATCATGTGGATTTATGACAAAATTTGAAACAATGTCTTATATTGTACAAAGGCTTTTCTTGCTCTTCTATAAACCCTAGAATTCCTTCCATCTTTATTATTTGACATTAAAATTTGATCAACCCTTTCTCGTTTAGTATGCTTCAAATCGGTAGGGTTGACAAGGTAGGGGTAGTGTATGCCTCATAGAAACAGGGTCTCACGATGATCCTTGTCAACCCTACCAAAGGGGCATTGTATGCCACATAGAAATGTGGTCTCATGGTGATCCTTCAGCCCTACTAAATTAGCAAGCTAGTGAGCTCAGCTCACTAGCTTGCCAATTCGGTAGGGTTGACAAGGATCATCGTGAGACCCTATTTCTATGAGGCATACGCTGCCCCTACCTTGTCAACCCTACCGAATTGGAAAGCTAGTGAGATCACTCACTCACTAGCTTGCTAATTCGGTAGGGTTGACAAGGTATGGGTAGTGTATGCCTCATAGAAATGGAATCTCACGGTTATTAATCACCGTGAGACCCCATTTCTAATCACTGTGAGACCCCATTTCTATGAGGCATATGCTGCCCCTACCTTGTCAACCCTACTGAATTGAAAAGCTAGTGAGTGAGCTCACTCACTAGCTTACCACTTTGGTAGGGTTGACAAGGTTGGGGCAGCGTATGCTATTTGGAATAGGATGTCATTTAATTGAAATCCTAAACATTATTTCATGTATCTCCTAAGTCCTTGGAAAGTGTTCCCTAACACTAGGATTATGAGAAATTTTTTGAATGAAATAATCATGTTAATTGACATTTGTAATTAATTCTAAATGATAGGAACATGTGGGAACAACCATGAAGAGCTCCTAAAAAATAGGAGCACATGAGGCACCCACATGGAAGGTGGAACCTACCTTGAGTTAAGTTAGCTATTTGGAGTAAAAGATAACATTTTTGTAATGCATGTAAAGATCCTAAAAGTTAGGGATTGATGTTTACATGCATGAAGTTCAGTTCAATTCAGTTCAGATCAATTCAGTTCAGTTCAGTTTAGTTCAGTATCAATTCAATTAAGTTCTATTCAGTTAGTTTCAGTTGAATGCTAGTTGACTTCATTTAACTTGGAATGCATGACTAATGGCTTGAGTTGCATGACAGATAACAGGTGACTACTTTCAGTTAAGAAGGGATGATCATTCTTGCATGAATGGTGGAGAGATATGTTTCAGTTAACAAAGATTGACTTGGACCCACCTTGGGCACCCAAGTTGGCTTCTTGGAGTTAACTCTTTTGCATGTTAAGATATTTTAGAAGTCTGAGTTAAGTGGGCCCATTCTTGGGTACCAACTTTAAGGATAAGCTTTGAAGATATCTTTAGAATAAAGGTTGAGTTATGACTTTAGTTTGGGATGCCCAAATGGATAAAGGAGTTGATTTGACATTGTTCTTCAAGGTAGAACTCTACTTGCAAGAGATAGGTGTAGCTTTTTTGAGTTAGGGATTGAGCTTTGTAATTGTAACTATTTGGAGTTTACAAGGTTGATTATTTCCTATTTATCTCAAGCAAGTTGAAGAGAGTTTGAATCAGTTTTTATTGTAGGTTGTGAAGAAGAATTGTTGAAGGAAAAAGAAGCATCTCAAGCAAGGATTGGAATTATTGTAATCTTATTCTGAGATTAAATAATACATTGATTCTTGGTGGAGTTTTTTCCCGAAAGGGTTTCTCCACGGTATATGTTGTGTAACTTCTTTCTTCTGGTCTTATTCTTCTACAATCTTTTTTCTACTTCTACAAATGGTAAAATCAATTAAACAGATAATCATCCATAAATAAATTGTAACAAAGAACACTTAATTAGATCTACAGCTACAATAGTTTTACTAAGTATTAAGCCACACAATTACCTCCATTTTCAACATTTGGTATTAGAGCTAGGTTGGGTAGAGTATTGGGACGCCTTTCTCTTAAAAGATTGGAGGTTTTTTGGCTGTAGCGGGAGCTTTTACTATTTTTTGTTATTTCTAATTTTGGAAAATAAGTTTGTTACAATGAATTCTCATTTAGATATTGAAAGGTTCAATGGATCTAATTATATGAGATGTGGAAATTAAAAATGGACGATCTCCTTGAAGAGAGAGATCAGTGGTTAGTTGTTGGTAATGAGACAAATTCACCTACAATGATGTCAGATGAGGATTGGGAAAAGCTTGATAAGAAGGAAAGAGGGACCATAAGATTATGTCTTGTTGATGATGTTCTCTTGAATCTTTTAGAATAAACTACTGCATATAAGTTGTGGAAGAGAATAGGTGATATTTATCAAACTAAAAGTCTTACTAATAAGTTGTATTTGAAAAGACAGTTGTATTCTTTAAATATGAAAGATGGTGATTCTGTTGCAAATCATTTGAATGCTTTTAATTTGATTCTAAGTCAGTTAGCATCTGTATATGTAATGCTAGAAGATGAAGATAAATGCATTTTGTTACTTTGTTCTTTACTAGAATCTTGGGAAAATCTAATTGTTGCTATCAGTGGTAGTGGTGCAGATCTGAAGATGGACAATATAATTCCTACTCTCCTATTAGAGGAGATGTCTAAAATAGAAATCCAAGATGCCTTGTTTGTAAAAGGTAGGCTTGAGAAAAAAGAACCTAAGGGAGACAAGGAAGGGAAGGGTAAGTCAGAAGGACAGAGTAAGGTAAAGTGTTGGAATTGTGGTAAATTGAGACATGAGAAGAAGGATTGTTAGAACAAGAAAAAGAGTTTTGATTCTTCTACAGAGGAATCCTTAGATGATAGTAATGATGCATTGGTTATTTCATCTAATATTGTTTGTGATAACTCTTTTCTTGATGTTTCAAAGTGATATTCATGAAGAGGATGGTAATCACAATGCCATGTGTGACTTGGTACCACAGTTCAGTGGGATTTGTTGGTAGTGATGTGGATGCATCATTGTTAATGTTATCTTTAGGTGATTAGGGATATGCTTTCTTGGTTTAGAGTGGTTGCTATTATGTCATGGTTTACTCTATGCAGCATTTAGAGTTTGGCATGGTACTTGTTCTCTTGAGACTAGGATGTATATATGTTATGGTGCATGTGATCTCCTAGGAGGAGATGGTTAGATCATGGATGTCATGTTTATGTTCAATATTGGAGCTTTGACATTGATCCTAGTAGTTCTCTTTGTATTGGGTACATTAATATTTTGCTTGATTACTTCATGATAGTGCTATGTTGCATTTGTAGTTTGGCATGGATTGGTTGGATACAAGTTCTCATGGATACTTGGAGACATAGGTGAGGCTTGAGTTCTCTTATGGTTATAGACATGTGTTCAAATGAAAAGACCGAGGAGCCTACACCTTGGTTGAATGTGAGTTCATCACACTCAGTGGTTTAACATGCCTCCAAAGAGGAAGTTTGGTTACAGAGACTTGGGAAAGGTATTGGTTTTTTATTGCAAAAAAAAAAAACTTGAATGTGATAGTCAAAGTGCTATGTGTTTAGCCAAAAATCTTATGTATCATGCTCGTACTAAGCATGTTGATGTTCAGTATCACTTTGTGCAAGAAATGGTTCAGAGTGGGAAGGTATTAATTGAGAAAATTGACACTTTAATTAATGCTGCAAATTATCTTATGAAACTAGTTCCTACAAATAAGTTCTCTTGGTTCTAATCATTTGCTTGGAGCTTCATGATTATGCAAGTTGCATTTGAAGTTGGCATGGATTGATTAATTGGTGTAGGAAGGCCCTTGGTCGTGATGTCCTATACTTGATTTATAATAATGATTCCTTGTTGAGAATAATTGCAATGTATAATGTCAAGTGGGAGAATGTTGGGAATAGGATGCCATTTAATTGCAATCCTAATCATTATTTCATGTATCTCCTAAGTCCTTGGAAAGTGTTCCCCAACACTAGGATTAGTAAGAGATTAATTTTGAATGAAATAATCATGTTAATTGACATTTTTGATTAATTCTAAATGATAAGAACATGTGGGGATTCCCATTAAGAGCTCCTACAAAATAGGAGCACATGAGGCACCCACATGGAAGGTGGAACCCACCTTGAGTTAAGTTAACTATTTGGAATAAAAGATAACACTTTTGTAATGCATGTAAAGATCCTAGAAGTTAGGGATTGATGTTTACATGCATGAAGTTCAGTCCAGTTAAGTTCATATCAGTTCATTTTAGTTCAGTTCGATATCAGTTCAGTTCAGTTCATTTCATTTCAGTTCAATTTAGTTTAGTTTAGTTTAGTTTAGCTATGTTTCAGTTATCTTTAGTTAGTTTCAGTTGAATGCTAGTTGACTTCAGTTAACTTGGAATGCATGACTAATGACTTGAGTTGCATGACAGATAATAGGTGACTACTTTCAGTTAAGAGGGGATGATCATTCTTGCATGAATGGTGGAGAGATATGTTTTAGTTAACAAAGATTGAGTTGGAACCACCTTGGGTGCCCAAGTTGGCTTCTTGGAGTTAACACTTTTGCATGTTAAGATATTTCAGAAGGCTGAGCTAAGTGGGCCCATTCTTAGGTGCCAACTTTGAGGATAAGCGTTGAATATATCTTTAGAATAAAGGTTGATTTATGACTTCAGTTTGGGATGCCCAAATGGATGAAGGAGTTGATTTGACATTGTTCTTCATGGTAGAACTCTACTTGCAAGAGATAGGCATAGCTTTTGTGAGATATGGATTGAGCTTTGTAATTGTAACTATTTGGAGTTTACAAGGTTGATTATTTCCTATTTATCTCAAAAAAATTGAAGATAGTTTGAATCAATTTTTATTGCAAGTTGTGAACAAAATTTTTTGAAGGAAAAAGAAGCATCTCAAGCAAAGATTAGAATTATTGTAATCTTATTCTAAAATTAAATAATACATTGATTCTTGGTGGAGTTTTTTCCTAAAAGGGTTTCTCCACGGTATATGTTGTGTAACTTCTTTCTTCTGGTCTTATTCTTCTACAATCTTCTGTCTACTTCTACAAATGGTAAAATGAATTAAATAGATAATCATCTGCAAAGAAATTGTAACAAAGAACACTTAATTAGATCTAAAACTACAATAGTTTTACAAAGTATTAAGGTACACAATTACCTCCATTTTCAACATATGTCTCATAGAAATGGGGTCTCACGATGATTTACATCGCTGTGACACCCCATTTCTATGAGGCATACCCTACCCCTACCTTGTCAACCCTACCAAATTGGCAAGCTAGTGAGCTCACTAGCTTTCCAATTCAATAGGGTTGACAAGGTAGGGGCAGTGTATGCCTTTTCGAATACCCAAGGTACTGAGAGGGGGGGTGAATCAATATCTTCTTAAACTTATTGAACAAACACCATCCAAATACTCCAATGCATATAACAGTAAAAATGAGCAAGAGCATTAGCAGAACATAAAAGCACACAACACATGAACACCAAGATTTTTACGTGGAAAACCCAAAATGGGAAAAACCACAGTGAGGATTAGCTCACAATATAATATAATCGGTTATAAGATATTACAAAGAGTCGCTCACTACCAAGACTCACTATCCAAAATGGGAGGCTCACTGCCTACAAAGATACAATACAGAAATGGCTTATAGCCAGAAAAATGAACTGATAAAGTTACACCCAACAAGTGTTGATTTAGTTCCTTTAATGCTCAGTAAACTGACTTTGCACACTTCGTCATCTTCACATACATGTCTCACTCTACTTTTTCACAACACCAATCTCAAAAACTATCCAATATATATATTTGACTTATCCACAAGCATCAATTAGGTCGACCTAATTAGATGTAACCCTTATTCACCAAAAAGATTAACTGTCAGCTTCAAGCTTGTACAATTTTTTTCCAAAAACAATTCAAGCATGTAATATACTACAACATGTCAACATGGACCTAAGATAGGTCACAAATACATCCGCAACACACAATTAATTTGTTACAACATCAACTATTGATTAGGTAGGTTGGGATAGACCTAATAACAAAATAAACAACAGAATGATGTCAACTCACCATATGAGCACCTGAGCACATGAAATTATGAACTTACAAGCTTCTAGCAACCAAGAACCATTTCCCAAAACCGCAAGTTAAGATATTCATCAGTGGAGGATTACAGACCAAAATACCAAAGGATAATAACTGTCATTCCAGTTTAGAATATCAGATCAAACTTGAACTTATGGTGATGCAGTTGCAACTCATATAACATGGTGACATCAATGACAACACAAAAGATATATAATGAGATGTTCTTCATTCTTCCAACAATCTCCCCCTTTGTCATTGATGGAAACATGTGCTAAAAGAATGTACAAACCTCCTATGTAACCTCCTATGTGCAACACACTCTCCCCTTTTCTCTCCCCCTTTAACATCAAGGAAAAAGGGCGGCTCAAAAATCTAAAAACTGAAAAAGCATTACCCAGAGGAAGGTGAACCTTGAAGCTCCTTGAGAATACCCTGCCATGCTATCCTTCCATTCTCCCAAATCTTATTAGCAGATACCAACATTCTATTTAGAGATTCTAATTCCATCAAGCTTTCTTCTACATCATCCAGAGTGCATGGAGTCAGATTGATCTTATCTAGATTTTATGCACTTTCCAAAGCATTAGCCACCAGAGTGTACTCCATTCTCACAAGGTCACCTAACTAACCAATTATTTTGATGATGTCTTCCTTCTGCTTCTGTAGAATAAAAAATTTCTCTCTATGAGCAATGATAACATTCGAAGTTGACATGTCTTTGTTTGTGGATCCACTGTATGTACTAGAAATTACTATCAATTGGGACTCAATGGAGTCCATGAGATATTTGATACACTGTATGGTATCCAACCACTTTCTGCAGTAAGAAAATACAATATTTGCTTCAGACTCACAAGCTTGCACAACTTCCAGGATCTTTTCCACATTGGTGTGTGCCAGAGCACACTTATCATGAAGTTCTGAAAGACTTTTCTCTACCATTTTCTCCTCGACCTCTTACCTTGTCTTCTCACCTAGTCTGGAGGCATACTCCTTAAAGGAGTCCAATAAAAGTTTCACATTCTCTACCAGAGTGAGATGTATCTATTGATGTATCAATGGTGGCCTCCTATAAATGTTTGAGGGCATCATCAATAAGCTATGTCCCCTTTTGATGTGTTTAAAAAAATTATTTTCTTCTGGATGCATGCAATGCATCCCCTAACACTAGTTTGTGAATGGGAGAAATCTTGTCCAAATCCAGACTAACTTGAACCATGGGGAGTTGTAGAAGTTTTGGAGGAATTACCAGCTAGAACATTATTTTCTTGGATAACAAGCCTTTTAATACATCATCACTGGAGGAGAATTCTTTGGAGGACCTTTGTGAATCCACAACCTACCTTTGATCTTCTTCATTCTTCCTGAAAGATTCCCCATCTCTTTCTTCTTCCTCTTATTTTTCTTCTTCTCCTACTTTTTCTTCTTCTTTTTCATCTTTTTCTCTTTCTTCTTCATTCCTTTCACCTTCATCTTTATCTTTTTCTACTTCAGCATGCTCCAAAGGGACAACATCAAGCTTCTCTGGTTCAACTTCTTCCTCATTATGTTTCTCTATCTCCGAAGGATCATTTATAATACCTATTTTTGGAAGGATATTTGAATCACCTATTCCCAAAGGAATGTCTTCCTTTACCTCTATAGAACCCTCTTCTCCTAATTTAGGTGCAGAACTGGATGGGAGTGCACCAAACATACCATATTTCTCAGCCATACCCCTGATAGCTTCTGTAGTTTTTTTATTTTTTTAATTTTTTCATCAAAGTGTTTACCCTTTTCTTCATTTAAAACATCTTTGAGCATACCTTCTTCAAGGTTTCCATGTCATTTGTGCTCAAATAGGATCCAATTTTCTCAAATTCCTCATTTCTTATCTTTCCTTCAACTCAACAGCCTCTGATCTTCTTTTCATCAGGGATTCCCACAATTTCTCAGGTACATTGGACTTAACATATTCCTTCCAAAGTAATAACATATTGGATAATAGCTAAAATCAATGTTTTCCTATCCTCTCTACCTATTTTAGTATATATTTATGTTGTAGGCTGCAACATATCTTCAAAATGTACCAAGCTATTAACCAATGCCTCTAATCGAAGAAGGGAACCAAGAATTACTAGTGAGGCTTTTTGTTCTCCCTAGTTCGAAGATGCCTCTTTTGACATCTTTTCCTTCATGTCTAGTTTGGTGTGCACATGAACACCAAAAGCCTGTTCTTCATCTTCTTTAGAGGATGACACATATAGATATCTTTTAATGCCAACACTTTCTTACTGTGAAGCACCTTCACTAAAGGGCATGTTCCCTTTCTTCTTTCTTATCAATTTAGCTTCAAGGTCTTCCTCCTCTTCTTCTTGATCTTCGGTGATACTAAGGTTCTTTTCCTTTGTTTCCTTTTCCCTTTTACCTCTCTTGAATGGTGCCACTGAAGGAGTCTCTTTCCTTTTTCTAGATCTTGTAGAGGGTCCAGAGGGAGTCAGGCCTTTTCCTTTACCAGGAGCACTGGGCTCTACATTCACTGATGTAGGAGTTGTGGCTAGTTTTGAAGGAGTAGTCTTTCCGAATCTCCTCAGTCCTGATGATTCTCCAATAATTTGTTCTTCTATGGCTCTTCCTTGTGCAATATGTTCATCAATGAAGCCAACCTTTCTAAGCATTTGATCTACATTCTTTCTTATCATAGGCCTCCTATGCTCCATGTGAACTTCCATATATTTTTCTTCATATGTGCCTACTCTAGGTTCACTAGAATCTTTTGGGATTTTCAATAAAACTTGCACATATCCTTTTGCTTCATCCTCTGTAACTTCATAACCTAATGGTTGAATCCAGATAGTCTGGGGTCAACTGCCTCAATCATGCACTCATCTAAGGAGACATGAAATATGATGTCATTCTTGTACTTTTCAATAACTTTCTTTGGAATCCTTTCACATTCATTCATGTTTCTTTTGAATACAACAAAGAATGTTGTCAAAGAATTGTCTTGATTCTTTAGATGACCCAAGTTGTGCATATAATCAAAAATTTGATGTGCAATAGGTCTTTATGTATCCCATATTACCACATCATCTCTTTTAGGAAGTCATCTAAGAAAATAGAACAATAGAAAAACAATCAGGGAACCAAACATAAATGCATATTTCTTCTCCCTTGTCATCTTCAGGTTTTCAAACAGTTGCTACCAGAGAAGTTCACATAGATCATATTTTGCACCCTTTGCTTGCATGTCATATCCGGTGTATATAGTTGTAGTACACACATAATTTTCCCTATTTTTGAAGTAGATCTTGTGACCGATCATTATAGCCACATACTTCACAGTAGGATTGGTAATAGGTTTTGTTGCAAGAGCCCTTTTTTCAAATGTTGCTTCGGTGAGTTCCATCACCACTTCATTTTTCACAGACTTCAACACTTGTACCGATCTGGTATCATAGAGTCTGATAAGTGCCTTAATCACTTCTTTGGTTATTAGGTGAGGTCTATCTGTCCACAAAAACTTATCATGAATTCTGCTAAGAGTAGGTTTAACATAGTTGTCATCGATAGTGGAGCTAAAGTTAGGAAACTGATTCCACCAATCCAACTTCTTCACAACAATATTTTCATACTCGGGTTTTATCAAGAAATCATCCCCAATGAGCTCATTGTGCCGCATATCTATCAATTTTCTATGATTATACTCCTCAATTTTAATACGAATGTACATTCTAGTGTCTTCAGTGGGCATGACACCGTGAGGAATCGATGATAAGGTTCCCAGAGGGTCTTCTTCGGATACCTTCATGGAATAATTATTGTAGGAAGGTCTAGGTATTTCTGACATTCATCTTTTCATAAATCAAGCTCTAATGATTTGAGAAAGAAGATTAAAACAAACCCACAACAACACAAAAGAGTAAAATACCTTTTTCTTTTCCAAAAAGCAGAACTAGGGTTTGCACAACTCACTCTCCAAATCATCTCAAAAATGCTCCAAATCGCTCTCCACTTTCTTCAAATGCACAAGTGATCAAAGAATCTCACAAATATGCTTTATATATCAACGAGCTACCCTAATTCACATTAAATATGGTAGGAATTCAAAAAGATGATAAAAACCTTTTTCACTGCACTAAAAAAAACTTAATTTGCTCTGCAAATTATCATTCCTGCAACTTTTCTTCCGGTTCCTTTTGCATAAGCTCTATTTATTCATTCTTTACAACATATCTTTGTGTCAAAATTTGACACACCAGATATCTAGGGGGGTTGAAAAATTTTCTGTTAATGCTACCCCTAAGACCATGCTAGGTCTTATTTCCAAAGGAATTGTCTGCACTAGATGAGGGCACAGACACATTTGATGTTACTGGCTCTTCTTTCTTCTTCCATATCTTTTTCATTTCTTGGTTAACCTCATTCTTTTCAATTGTATTTACTAGTCCATTCTTCTTTACAGGATCAAATTGTTTTCCTCCTTTACTTTTGCATACTCTTGAAATGTGTTCAGGTTTGTTGCAATTGTAGCAAACAACATTTTTCTAATTTTTTTGATCTCCATTAACCCTTGATTTTCACTAATTTTCTTTGTGTCCAAACTTATTACATGCATAGTAGTAGTCAACAAAAGATTGGTTCATTCTTCCTCCATTAAACCAATTCATCATCTGAGTTTTGCATTCACTAGCTCTATGTCCAACTTTCTTGCATGCAAAACATTGTCTGGAGAAGGATCTAGCATACTGGTTTATTCTACTTCTACACTTTGTTTCCTTGTGACCAAATTTATTACATGAAAAACAAACACCATTGAAAGATGGGTACCTTTGAGCATTTGGC
Organism: Sequoia sempervirens; assembly: GCA_007258455.2. Classification (NCBI taxonomy): domain Eukaryota; kingdom Viridiplantae; phylum Streptophyta; class Pinopsida; order Cupressales; family Cupressaceae; genus Sequoia; species Sequoia sempervirens. The sequence continues at coordinate 96,395,600 of VDFB02000002.1, read as the reverse complement.
TGTCTAATAGGCCGTCTTCTAGCAAAGCTTCTTAGATTTCTTGTATGTTTTCCTTTATCTTGAGTCTTTTGATTATCCACTATGAGGTCTACATATCCTTAGAGCTTTTACCTACTTCCATTCCCAAACCACCTTTTTCTTTAGTTGTTTTCTATCATGCAATCAACTCATTGAGCTTGGTGGAGCTTGTTTTGAACTTATCTTCACATAGTCTTTATTTTTCCAAATCCACTCTCAAGTTTACCACTTCTTGTTCAATCCTAGAGCATTCACCAATCTTTCTTTGCACCAATGTATTCAAACAATCTTCAATTCTCTTATTTTCTTCCACTTGCACCTTCAATCCAGTGATATCTTCATTTTCTTGTTTTAATTTCTCACTTACCTCTCTATGTTTTTCTTTGAATTTCTTCAATTGATCTTTCAATTTCTTGATGCATTCATTTTCCTCATCAAGATTTTCTTTCAATCTCTATTTTCATTTTCAGCCTTTTCAAGATCTCCAAGACTGGTTTGGAATTCTCTATCATCCATTTGTTCAATCTTCAAGATCTTCCTCAAGTTGTTAGGCTTCTTCGGAGGAACCAGTCTTTGATACCAATTGTTGAATACCCAAGATACTAAGAGGTGGGGGGGGTTGAATCAAAATCTTCTTAAACTTATTGAACAAACACCATCCAAATACTCCAATACATATAATAGTAAAAATGAGCAAGAGCATTATCAGAACATAAAAGCACACAACACATGAACACCAAGATTTTTACGTGGAAAACTCAAAATGGGAAAAACCACGATGAGGATTAGCTCAAAATATAATATAACTGGTTATAAGATATTGCAAAGGGTGGTTCATTGCTAGGACTTACTGTGCAAAATTGGAGGCTCACTTCCTACAAAGATACAATATAGAAATGGCTTACAACCAGAAAAATGAACTGATAAAGTTACACCCAACAAGTGTTGATTCAGTTCCTTTGATTCTTAATAAACTGACTTTACACACTTCATCATCATCACATACATGTCTCACTCTACTTTTTCACAACACCAATCTCAAAAATTGTCCAATATATATCTGACTTATCTGCAAGCATCAATTAGGTCGGCCTAATTAGATGCAACCCTTATTCACCAAAAATATTAACTGTCGGCTTCAAGCTTGTAAAAAACTTTTCCAAAAAAATTCAAGTGTTTAGTATGCTACAACATGTTGTTATGGACCTAAGATAGGTCACAAATACATCTGCAACACAAAATTAATTCGTTACAACATCAACTATTGATTAGGTTAGCCAAGGATAGACCTAATAACAAAATACAACAATAAAATGATGCCAACTTGCCATACGAGCACCTGAGCACATGAAATTATGAACTTACAATCTTCTAGCAACCAAGAACCATTTCCCAAAACTACAAGTTAAGATATTCATCAACAGAGGATTGTGGACCAAAATACCAGAGGATAATAACTATCACACCGGTTCAAAATACTGAATCAAACTTGAATTTATGGTGATGCAGTTGCAACTCATATAACATGGTGACATCAATGACAACACAAAAGTTGCATAATGAGATGTTCTTCTTCATACTTCCAACATGCCTCGTAGAAATGGGGTCTCACAGTGATGTAAATCACCGTGATTCCCCATTTCTATGAGGCATACACTGCCCCTACCTTGTCAACGCTATTGAATTGGCAAGCTAGTGAGCTTGGCAAGATAGTGAGCTCACTAGCTTTCCAATTTGATAGGGTTGAAAAGGTAGAGGTAGCGCATGCCTCATAGAAATGGGGTGTCACAGTGATGTATAGGCAACATTTTTAACCTACAAATTCATGGATTTCTTCCTATATTATGATGAGTACTTGTTTTAGGAGGGAAAAGACTTGTATTTTGATGCATGGGAAAGTTGATTGAGTGACAGATGCTCACACAAATGTCTCCATGTAGTTTGCAACTATCTTGCAAGGTGACTTGTTTTCATTTTCCCTATGACATTTTTTGATATGGATTTAATAGATGATTAGAGAGCTATGTGATAGTTTCTTAATTCATTGCAATGTTTTGTGATACTCTTCTCATTTTTTTCATGTGGATGGTTGTAGTTCTATTAGGACTATTAAAGAATATTTGTTATGATAGATGAGATAAATACATCATGATGAAGACACTCATTCGAATCCTTTATGCATTCATTCCCTATACGTCTTTCTCCCTTATAAATCAATGACTCTAGAAGGTACCAGTCTAATTGGTAAAGGCTAACACACATTTAATATATTGAAAACCATTCTTCTTGTAATCTCCATGATCATGCATGTAACACCTTCCCTCTTACCCTTGTGTATGCCAAGTTAAGTGGATTCATTTGTTGGGGGATATATTGTTGTTATCATTTGTAGGTGTGGGGGTAAGAGTAGGATAAAATCAGCTCTATTAGAGGTCCTTTTGTGGCTAATTCCTCTTCACTTAGTGACAAGATTTGGAGTCAGGGGAGTGAGTTGGGTCTAGACACCATTTCTAGTTGTTCATATAGTTTACATACTTATCTAGGATACCACTCCTAAGTTTAGTTAATCTCAAAGTGTAGGAGATAAGACCCACTCTCATTTTGTTGGCCTTAATCCATTCATTACTTGATGACAAATCTATTCTCAACCTCCTTGTTGACACCCTTGGCCTAGGTGGTTGATGTAATGTTTTAGAGTAGTGGATTGCAGTGAGTTTGTGCACCAAAAAAATTGGCTTCTTCTCCACCTCTCACTCCACCTTGTCAACATAGGAGGAACATCTTCCTTGTTTATCTCCCTCATCCCAACCAATGCAATCCTCACCATACATGTCACAAGACCAATTCTCCAACCGTTGATCTTGTGCCACATGCATGTATAGTTCCTTAACCTATAAAAGGAATCTCATCACCTCCATTTTTAGCATGCACAAGATCTATCATACTTACATGTTGCTGAAATTTCATATCAATTATCCAAAAGTGTGCCTTTGTAAAACCATCATCATTATCATAGTATTAGCATTAGCATTAGCATTATCATTGCATTCTCATTAGCATAGCATAGCAATCTCCATAGCATTATATTTGCAACTAATTAATTGTAGAATCACATCCTCATCTCCATCTTAGCATCATCAATAGCTTGATCAATCTTATATCTATAAATTGCATTGTAGAAACAATTCACATTGCATATCAAAATCTACCACAAAATCCATTCTACTTATAGCGATCTTGGAAAACAAGGAAGTGCTATTCTAAGAGAATATTTATCATCAAGAATAAGATCAAAAGTGATAGGAGACCCCATTTCTATGAGGCATACACTACCCCTACCTTGTCAAGCCTACCAAATTGGCAAGCTAGTGAGCTCACTAGCTTGCCAATTCAGTAGGGTTGACAAGGTAGGGGCAGCATATGCCTCATAGAAATGGGGTCTCATGGTGATTTGAGCTCACTAGCTTTCTAATTCTGACAAGGTAGGGGCAGCGTATGCCTAATAGAAATGGGGTCTCTCACCATGAGATGAGGTGATGAGCTCACTAGCTTGCCAATTTGGTAGGTTTTAACAAGGTAGGGGCAGCGTATGCCTTAGAAATGGGGTCTCATGGTGATGTACATCATCGTGAGACCCCATTTATATGAGGCATATGCTGCCCCTACCTTGTCATCTAATCCAACAAGCCAAAGTTTAGTGGGATAACACCTTTTCCCATCTCAAATAAATCTATAAATCTAACCTTCCAGTTGATTGAGATAACAAATAAGTGAGTAAGTAGAAGGAATAGAAGATTTGTAGTGTACACAACATCTAATAGAATGATGGGAATGTAATATAGTTATATCAATATATGAAAGTTGAATAATGACTACATAATATATTATGAATGTGATCTAATTTTTGTTTAGAGTTATTCTTTTATCTTGTTTGATTTTGTAACATATATTAATCTCTAATCCCTCTCCTACTAGTGAGTCTGGTGTATAGATACAACACCTAGAGAACACTCAAGGTACAAAACTCTAATTTGTGATTCCCCACTTTACTTTCTAACATAGAGGTTGGTAATTTTTTCTTACTCAAAATATTTGAGATGTAAGTTCAAGCATAATTATTTTATTGACACCTAGCTCATAATTGATTAGTGTTCCAAGCTTCTTTTTTCTAGCATCCACTTTGATAGTGTTTAAGGGTTCCAAATATCCCTTGTAGACATAATTTTCTCCTAATTAAAGGAATTAAATCTCTTGAAAAGGCATGGAATGAATAATATTCATTTTTTGAGTAAAGGGTATTCCTAATAATAGGTTGTACCTTATATCCTTGTTAATTATATGAAATATCATTGAGACCATTTTGTGTCTAGGAGAATTTGGAAGCATGATTTTCTTGAAAACTATAGCATTGAGGTTATCATAAACTTTTAGGGTGTCCCTTTAGGCTATGATATTCATATTCTCATACCCCATTATAACTCTTTGAGAGTGTAATAACCATTAATGGTTACTAATCATCATTTTTTTCTTTTATCCTCTCCCTATTATAACTAGCACCAATTGACTAACTTATTATAAAAACCTTATTTATTAAAATGAATCAACCTAATGATTATATATCAATATCAATATAGCATACAGTCTATTCAAATAAACACTTGTAATGATATTTACTCAAATTTTGAAATTTATTGCTACCCTCAAACATTTGTAATTCATGCAATGTAATCCCTTAACAGTCCAAATTGCAAAAGGGCAGCAATCTTTGATGGCTTGTTACCCAGATACCATGTCAGTTATGGGAATTTTGTATGAGGCATCAAGATTACGTAGAGAACCTCTACAATAACCTCTCTCAGTTTTTGTTATCTTGGAGTCATTTTTCTGTTGTGTCCAATTTTGACTTGATGGAAAAAGTGTCAATTGCAAGCAATGTAAAGTTGCAAAGTGGTGCAACTTTCGTTTTGCAACTCGTGTGACCAAATAGATTGTTTCAACGCATCTGGATGGGTAATTTTAAGCTATGCATGGTCCTCTTTCACACCCAAACACACCAAATCGCTCTAAGCTATGTTCAACTAGCTCGATCCCTAAAGGGTCCAAAGTGCAAAAGGGCAGTAATCTTTGATGAGATATTACTTGAAAACTGTGATGCTTACGAACTCTCCAATGGAGCCTATGGGATAGAATTGGGCCCTTCTATAATAACCTCTCTCGATTCTATTATCTCAGAGTCTTTTTCTCATGGTGTCTAGTTTTCACTTGATGGAAAAAGTGTCAAATGCAAGTAGTGTAAAGTTGCAAAGTGGGCAACTTTCATTCTGCAACTCGTGTGATCAAACAGGTTGTTCCAACATGTCCATATGGGTACATTTATTCTAGGCATGGTCCTCTTTCATACCCAAACACGCTTGAATAGCTTCAAGCCACATTCAACTGGTTGAATTCTTTATGAGTCCCAAGTCTCACAACATGTCGTTACCTCACACAATCGCGGATACTGTGAAACCTCAATCTGCCCATGGACCGCTGCCGGGGACCCCTATAACAACCCTCCTTTCTCATCTCGGCCTTTTCATATGGTGGTGAATTTTCACTTGGGGTGTTGTCAATATTCAGTTGAAAGCGTAAAGTAGTGCAACTACCAGGAATCGAGTGACCAAATGGAACTATTTTGACAATATCCGGGTGGTAATGCTTATGTTAGAATGGTTTTATTTTCACACCCAAACACATCAATTACTGAACTACATTCAACCGCTTGAATCCCTTATGAGTTTGAAGTGCAAAATGACTCCAATCTTCAAAGACAAGTTGTTACTCAATATCGTGGATGTTTAGGAAACTTCTTGTTTTAAGCTTCCATGGATTGGCGCTAGTCCTCTACAATAACAACATTCTTTAGTTTCTTTCTATCTTAGAGGCCTTTTCTCATGGTGGTGAATTTTTGGGGAAAAGTTATCAAATGTAAATAGTTGAAAGTTGCAAAGTGTCGCAACCTCTATCTCCTACAACTCAGGTGACCAAACAGAATTGTTCTCTAATGCATTGGGGTGGTATGTTTACACTAGTATGGTCTATTGCATGTGGCTTAATTCAATCATGCTATACTGTACACCCCGACATGTATCCTTTCTGAAAGCGGGGGTTTAGGGGCGGTAGCCCCCGAGAAAAATTTCCCTCATACTTTTTCGTGTCATCACCAAAAAAGAAAAAATCAACGAAAAAAAGAAAAAAATTGACTTTGTAGAACCCGAATCTAGAAGCTTCTAAGCTTGTTAAAAAGGGGTTCAGATGGGGGTTACAGTATGATGAAAAATGCAATTATTCACAAGATTGTAATAGGTTTTTGCACTGAATAATAAAATTATTGGATAGTTGCAGTTTGGTGGATGTAGCCGGGATTGGGTGAACCACATTAAATTCTTTGTATTATAATTTATTCTTTGTTTTAGTTTCTATATTTATTAATTAAATATGCATTTAATTGTTAGATATCTGCCATTTCTAACCCTAACAAGTGGTATCAAAGCGGGTTGTGTTTCGATTATCATCTGTAGGAAGGTCTCACGGTTGAGTGGGAGTAATGGCAGACAAGGGTAAGAAGGTTGAGAAGTTTAATGGAAAAAAATATCAGTTATGGAAGATGCGGATGGAGGAGTACCTCTACCAGAAGAATTTATGGCGGCCATTGGAAGGGAAAACCAAGAAACCCACAATAATGTCTAATGAGGATTGGGATATTTTGGATAGAAAGGCTCTTGGCAGTATTCATTTATGCCTGGCACAATCAGTGGCGTTCAATATTACAACAACAAAGACAACTCAAGATTTGATGGAAACCATGGTGAAGTTATATGAAAATCCTTATGCTTCGAATAAGGTATTTCTTATGAAGTGTTTATTTAATATGAAAATGGTAGAAGGTGGGTCAATTACTGATCATTTAAATGAGTTTAATACGGTCACTAGTCAATTGACTTCTGTAAAAGTAAACTTTGATGAAGAAGTTAGGGATCTTTTGATTCTGTGTTCTTTGCCTAAAAGTTGGAATAGCTTAGTAATGGCTATTAGCAATTTTGTTTATGGTTCGAATACATTGAAATTTGCTGATGTTGTTGGTATTATTTTGAGCAAGGAAATTCGTAGGAAAAACTCAGGTGGAACATCCACATCAGGCAGTGTTTTGAATGCAAAAAGCAGGGGCAGAACAAAGGAGAGGAAATAATTCTGGAAATCGTGAGAAGTCACGAGGAAAATCAAAGGACAAAAGGTCCCAATCTAGAGACAAGAGGGATTGTTGGTACTGTGGTAAGCCAGGTCATTTAAAGAAAGTTTGTTGGTCTCAGAAAAGTAAAGGAGACAAAAAGGAAGGAAGTAAAGAGGCAAATGTGGTAATTAATAAATCTGATGAGAATGCTTTGATTCTTTCCCTTGATAATGCCGATGACTTGGTGTTAGATTCGGGTTTCTATTTCATGCTACCCCATAGAAGTTATTTTATTGATTATGTTAAAGGGGATTTTGGGTTGGTTTATTTAGGAGATAACGAACCCTATCAGATTATTGGAAAGGGAAGAATCAAGATTAAGGCATCGGGAATCATTGGTCGCTACATGAGGTAAGCATTACGTTCCAAAGTTAAGCAAAAATTTAATTTCAGCAGTGGCAACTAGGATGATGAAGGTTGTGTTGTTACATTTAGTGATAAAAATTGGAAGGTCACAAAGGGTGCCTTAGTGGTAGCAAAAGGTGTGAAAGTAGGCACCTTATATTTTTATACAGGTCATATTGTTCCTTGTAATTTAATTGTTACGAAAAAAGGTCAATGTTCAGGAACAGTTGTTGTAGTTCAGCAGGTAGAAGATCATATAGTTGTTGTGGACTTCGAATAATCACTTTGGCATAATAGACTTGGGCATATGAGTGCAAAAGGTATGAAATTACTTCATTCAAGTAATGTTTTACCAGGTCTAAAATGTGTTAATATGGATTTCTGTGAAAGTTGTGTGTATGGAAAACAAAAGAAAGTAAGTTTTCTCAAGGACGGGAAGCAAAAGAAAGATGATAAATTGGAGCTTGTGCATATGGATGCATGGGGACCAGCTCAGGTATCTTCTCTCGGTGGTTCTCAGTATTATGTTGCATTCATTGATGATGCAACTAGGAAGGTATGGATTTATTTCCTTAGGAAAAAATCTGATGTATTTGAAACTTTAAAAAAATGGAGAAGCTTGGTTGAGAATGAGATGGGTAAGAAGCTAAAATGTCTCAAATATGATAATGGTGGTGAGTATTGTAGCAAATATTTTGAAGATTATTGTTCTTCTAATGGTATTCATAGGCAAAAAATGGTTCCAAGGACTCCACAGGAACATGAAATGGTTGAGCACATGAATAGAACAATAATGGAGCATGCACAGACTATGAGATTGCATGTTGGGATGCCTTTAAAAATGTGGGAAAAGATTGTAAACACTGTTGTTTATTTAATTAATAGAGGTCCCTCTAATCCTTTGGGTTGTGGTATTCTAGAGGAAGCATGGAAAGGTAAGAAGGTGAGTTATTATTTTCTCAAAACCTTTGGTTGTGAAACATTTGCACATATAGATTTTGAAAATAGAACCAAGCTTGATGCAAAATCAAAGAAATGTATATTTTTTGGATATGGCATTGATAAATTTGGTTATAGGCTTTGGGATTTTAAAAATCAGAAAATTATGAGAAGCAAGGATATCATATTTAATGAGAAAGTGTTGTACAAAGATCTGTTGCTACAACATGAGAAGAAAGAAAATGATTATGCAGTGTTGGATGATATTCCAAACAATGATGTTTTAGTGGTTCCTCATGCTCCACAACAACAACAACAATTACCACAAACTCCTATGAATGTTAGACGATTTTCAAGGATAAGTAGACCTCCAGAAATATTCTCTCCCTCTTTGTATACTATTTTGTTAACTGATGCTAGTGAACCAGAATATTATGATGAAGCTATCCAGGTGGATACCAAGGCTCAGTGGGAGCATGGAATGGAAGAAGAAATGGAATCCTTGCTAAAAAATCAGACTTGGGAATTATGCAAGTTGCTTGCAGGTAAAAAGGATTTACTAAACAAATGGGTTTATAGGCTAAAATAGGAGGATGGAGGTAAGAAGAGATTTAAAGCCAAATTAGTTGTAAAGGGATTTGCACAGAAAAAGGGGATTGATTTTGATGAGATTTTTTCTCCAGTTGTTAAAATGACTTCTATTCGTATTGTTTTAAGTATTGTGGTTGCTGAAGATTTGCATTTAGAATAGCTTGATGTTAAAACAACATTTCTCCATGGTGATTTGGAAGAGGAAATATATATGGAACAACCACAAGGATTTGAGGTCAAAGGTAAGGAGAAACTAGTGTGCAGATTGAATAAAATTTTATATGGCTTGTAGCAAGCATCTCGACAATGGTAATTTGAAATTTGATAGTTTTATAGTGACTCATGGCTACATCAGTGTAATTCTGACCATTGTGTTTATTTTAAGAGGTTGGATAATGAAAGCTACACTATTTTGTGTTTATATGTTGATGACATACTTGTAGCAAGATCTAACATGGATCACATAAGTGAGCTAAAACAACAGTTAGCAAAATATTTTGCTATGAAGGATTTGGGGGCAGCAAAAAAAATTCTTGGTATGAAAATTTGTAGAGATAGGAAAAACAAAAATTATTTTTATCTCAGGCTAATTATGTTGAAAAGGTGTTGTAGAGATTTCATATGGAGAATGCAAAAGCTGTCAGCACACCTTTGCCTAGTCATGTTAAATTGACTAAGGATATGTGTCCAAAGACACAAGAGGAGGAAGAGAAAAGTCCAAGGTACCATATGCTTTATCTGTAGGCAGTTTAATGTACGCCATGGTATGCATGAGACCAGATATTGCACATGTCGTAGGAATTGTTAGCATGTATTTGAGTCATCCTAGAGTTGAGCATTGGAATGCAGTAAAATGGATTCGCAGGTACTTGAGAGGTACATCCAATAAATATTTATGTTTTGGGGGCTCTAATACTAATTTAAAAGGCTATGTTGACTCAAATTTGGCAGGGGATATAGATACTAGGAGGAGTACCACAAGTTATGTATTTATAGTTGGTGGGACAATAGTGAGTTAGAATTCTCGATTACAAAAGGTGGTTGCTTTATCCACCACAGAGGCAGAGTATGTTGCTGCAACAAAGGCGGCAAAGGAGATGATATGGCTGCAACTTTTCATGGACTAGTTGGGAAAACAACAGGCTGGAAATTACTTGCTTACAGATAGCCAGAGTGCTATACATCTTGCAAAGAATTATGCCTTGCATTCTAAAACAAAACACATATAGTTGAGATATCATTTCATTCGGTTGGTGTTGGAAGATGGATAGGTCAAGCTGGACAAGATACATACAGATGTCAATCCAGTGGATATGTTTACGAAGGCGGTGACGAGGGAGAAGCTGAGCTCCTCTTCTTCGGTTGGCCTTCAAAGTTGAATTCAAGTATAACAGAGTAGCGAGGTCCAAGTTACTTATTTCCAGTGGGAGCTGTAAGTGCAACAGTGTCATCCAGGATCAGTCTCCAAGTGGGAGATTGTGTTGGTGTGGAGCCTAATCAGTCTCCAAGTGGGAGATTGTTGGTATGTGGTGACTGATCATGCTATACTATACACCCCAACATGTATCCTTGCCAGAGTCCAAGGCTGAGCTGGGCCTTGGGTAGGGATTCGGTGGTGACAGCTCTTGAAAAAAATTTCCTCCTACTTTTTCGCGTCATCACCGAAAAAGGAAAAATCAACGAAAAAAAGAAAAAAACAGACTTTGTAGAATCTGAATCTAGAAGCTTCTAAGCTTGTTAAAAATGGGTTCGGATGGGGGTTACAGTATGATGAAAAACATGATTATTTGCAAGATTGTAATAGGTTTTTGCACTGGATAATAAAATTATTGGATGGCTATGGTTTGGTGGATGTAGCCCGGATTGGGTGAACCACGTTAAATTCTCTGTGTTATAATTTATTCTGTGTTTTAGTTTCTCTATTTATTAATTAAATCTACATTTAATTGTTAGATATCTAAAATTTCTAACCCTAACATGGTCCTCTTTCACATCCAAATACGTCGAATCGCTCCGAGCTACATTCAACTAGTAGAATCCCTTAAGAATCCAAAGTGCAAAATGGCTGCAAACTTCAACATATTACTTGGATATTGTGATGCTTAGAAAATTCTCATCTGAGACTATGGGTTCACATTGGGCCCCTCTATAATAACCTCTCTTTTTTTTCGCTATCTCAGAGGCATTTTCCCGTAGTGGCAAATTTTCACTTGGGGAAAAAGTTGTCAATTGCAAGTAGTTGAAAGTTGCAAAGTGGTGCAACTTTCGTTCTGCAACTTGTGTGACCAAACAAAATATTCTAATACATCCAGATGGGTACGTTTACACTAGGCATGGTCCTCTTTTGCACCCAAACATGTTGAATTGCTCTGAACTACATTCAACCAACAAAATCCCTTAAGATTCCAAAGTGCAAAATGGCTGCAAATTCCAACATGTTGTTACTTGGATATTGTGAAATTTAGAAACTTCTTGTCTAAGTCTATGGGATTGCATTGGGCCCCTCTATAATAACCTCTCTCTATTTTCGCTATCTCGAAGGTCTTTTTCCGTGGTGGCGAATTTTCACTTGGGGAAAAAGTTGTAAAATGCAAGTAGTTGAAAGTTGCAAAATGGTGCAACCTTCGTTCTGCAACTTATGTGACTAAAGGAACTATTCTGACATGTCTAGATGGGTATTTTTATGCTAGGCATGGTCCTTTTTCACACCCAAACCCACTGAATTGCTCTGAGCTACATTCAACCAACAAAATCTCTTACGAGTCCAAAGTGCAAAATGGCTACAAACTTTAGCATGTTGTTACTTGAATATCATGACACTTAAAAACTTCTCATCTGATCCTATGGGATTGCGTTGGGTCCCTCTACAATAACCTCTCTTAGCTTTCATTATTTTGGAGGTCTTTTCCCATAGTGGTGAATTTTCTCTTGGGGAAAAAGTTGTCAAATGCAAGTAGTTGAAAGTTGCAAAGTGGTGCAACTTTCATTTTGCAACTCGTGTGATAAAATGCACTATTCCAAAGTGTCTGGGTGGGTATGTTTACACTAGGAATGGTCCTCTTTTGTACCCAAACACACTGAATCACTCCAAGCTACATTCAACTGCCATAATCTCTTAAGAGTCCAAAGTGCAAAATGGCTGCAAACTTCATCATATTGTTACTCGAATGTCGTGATGCTTAGAAAATTCTCATCTGAGCCTATGAGATTGTGTTGGACCACTCTACAATAACCTCTCTTGGTTTTCGCTATCTCGGAGGCCTTTTCCCGTGGTGGCAAATTTTTGCTTAGGGAAAAAGTTGTCAAATGCAAGTAGTTGAAAGTTGCAAAGTGGTGCAACTTTTGTTCTGCAAATCATGTGACGAAACGAACTATTTTGATGCATTCAGTTGGGTACATTTATGCTAGACATGGTCATCTTCTGTACCCAAACATGTTGAATTGCTCTGAGCTACATTCACAGCAGAATCCCTTAAGAGTCCAAAATTCAAAATGACTGCAAACTTCAACATATAACAACTTGGATACCGTGACGCTTAGAAAATTATCATCTAAGCCTATGAGTTTGTGTTAGGCCCCTCTACAATAACCTCTCTTGGTTATCGCTATCTCGGAGGTGTTTTCCCTTGGTGGCAGCTTTTCACTTGGGAAAAAAGTTGTCAAATGCAAGTAGAGCAAAGTTGCAAAGTGGTGCAACTTTCATTTTGTAACTCGTGTGACCAAATGAACTATTTTGACGCATCTAGGTGGGTACGTTTACGCTAGGAAAATCCTCTTGCACATCCAAACATGCAAAATCGCCCCAAGCTACGTTCAACCGACTGAATCCCTTAATAGTTTGAACTGCAGTTGTTGTCACCGAATAGTGCACCCTTGTTGAGATGCAAAACTCAGCCTACTAGTGAAACATTAGATCCGGATATTCAATATCCATGACATATAGTTTTTCATATTCTATAGTTATAAAACATGATGTGGCAGCAGTTATAAGACCATGTTTCTCAATGATTTGTCATGTTATTTCATGCATAGAAAATGAAAGGAGTTTTTTTAACTTATTTAAATAATGAATATGGGAGAAATGTGATAACTGCACATGGGTGATGCATCCGAAAACCAAGATTATATTGTTGTTCATAAATATAATATCTTCAGAATATCATTAAAATTGACCTGTGCATTGATTTCATTTAATGAGATGTCAAGTGTTGTGATATTAGTAGATGCAAATAAACTTTGTTGGTTGGATCAACAACTATCATGTGTTTTGATGCATGTTCATACAAGTTGATAGAGGTATATATATTTCCATGAGGTTTGAAACATCCACTTGTTTTGTAGACGCAAATGCAATGATTGCTAAGCTTTAGAATTAGAACCATTAGTTGTTGGATGCCAGCCTCAGCCATGAATTTAAAGAAATACATTTTGATGATATTTTTTTATTGGAAGGAGCTCTTACAGTTCATTTGAAACCTTTTGGTGTTAAAGTCCTTGCCACTAGACAACAATAGAACTCAAGAAGCATGGAGCATACACGCAAATACATGAAGTATACACATGAATCATGAAGAATACACATGAACACATGAATTATACATTGGAATCATGAAGCATACACATGAATATACACAATATACGTGAAGCATACACATGAATAAGTGAAGCATACATGTGAATAAGTGTGGCACAAGTAATTAAAGCATTGCAAAGGATACAAACCACCAGAAATGGAGCTTATTTACACAATACACATTAGATGGGGCTTATTGAACAATCAACAATAATTAAGTAAGCATTATATGTAAGCAAAACCCATGCCTACAACATTCAAGCATACAATTTACACAATATGCATGATAACATCATTCAAGAATGGCAATAGAAAAATAAGATTTTATTTAATCAAAAAGTTGTAAGGCTATACAATGATATATATTGATAAAAGTATATACAATATATCCAAAAAATCCATACAGGCTTAGTACAAAAGAGCCATATGGACATAAAATTTCACGTATATATTGATAGTACAAAATACATGTTCCAAAATGCCACGTAGGCATACAACAAACAACCCAAATACATAGTCATTTCTCTCTAGGGGAAGGAAAAAGATCTCGTGTTGCCTTAGAAATTCAATTGGATGGAGTGCTTGTTGGTTCTCTTGTCTTGCGAACACGCTCACTAGACCTCCTCTCTAGACTCTTGGAATTTCACTTGATACAATAAAAAGTAAAGATGTTAATACATAGAAATTGAAATATGGAATGACATATAATAAAATATAGTCACTTACCACATACAAATAGTCATCATGCACATTTAAAACATTACCATGTCCATGATCTAGAGTGACACCCATATGTAGCAACCATCAAGATAGAAATTAAACTACATAAAAGTATCGTGATTTTTTTTTATAATAGACCATAAAAGAGAAAATATAATTTTAAATCAACTAATATGTTGCATACCTCTCTTAATGGATCATAATTGGCTATTGCTGCAACAAATCCATGGTCCATTGTGCCACCAACATCACCAGGGTTGTTTGATGTCAACAACTACAAATGAAACAACATATCTAATAGTAATATAAAGAAGTTCAGGTAGTCCCTTTATAACTGTCATAAATGAAAGAGTAAATGGTTGGCCTTAGTTGAGACTATAGTATAGTGCTTATAGATTACATAATGGTGAAAGTACTAATTCCACTGGGATAGTCCAAACTCTTGCAAATGCCAAAGTTCAGTGCTCGTTGAGATTCATATTGCATATGTTGATGAACTAATGTTAATGAGGGAATGTTGTCAACATAGTGATAATGCCACAATGAAGTTCACATGAATGAAGTGAGGATTACTATGTTACTAGCAGCTTTCAAAGGGATAATGGAACATATGATGAATTAGGAGGTGTCTAGGGTTTTACTATAGAACATGAAGTTGGTTGTTGAGGGTTGCAACAATAATGGAGAAGACAACTTTGGTCAATAATAAGTGGAAGGAAAGATTTCTTCTAACAGTGTATAGGATAAAATTTGGATGGAAGTGCTATAGCATAGAAGGGATAAAGAGATAAGACCAATAGGGGATAATGGAACATATGGTGAAATAATAGAGGGTATAATGGGATGGGAGTCGAATGCGATAATGAAACATGGGATTGCCTAGAATAGATTAATGGAATGGGCTAGGATTGGATAACAAAATATAGCATGAAATATTAGAGGTCAATGGGATGGGATTAGGAGGGAATAAAGGACCATAGGGTGAATTAGGGAAAGATAGTTGGACAATACCAAGAGGGGATAATGGAACATAAGGTGAAATAAGAGAGGGTAATGGGATGGGAATAGAAGGGGTTAATGGAACATAGGATGGACTAGTATAGATTGATGGGATGGGCTAGGATGGGATAACAAAATATAGGGTGGACAATTAGAGGTTAATGGGATGCAATTAGCAGGGAATAATACAACATAGGGTGAATTAGGAGGTATCTAGGGTTTGACTATAGTACATGAAGTGCAAACTTTACCTATGTGTAGTAATAATAGAGAAGAGTTATCTAGAATGAAATGTGGATAAAGATGGTATAACATAAAATGGATAAAGGAACATAGGGTGCAACATAGGGGATCATGCAACATCTAGGGTGAAATAATAATGGGTACAATAAGATGGGAGTAGAAGGGAATAATGACACATAACATGGACTAGAAGATATTAGTGGGATGGGCTAGGAAGGGATCATGGAAAATAGGGTGAACTATTAAATGTTAATGGGATGATGTTAGGAAGGAATAAAGTAACAAAAAGTGAATTAGGAGAAGATAATGTGACATGATCAAGGAATACACATGCAATGTTTGTGTTTCTCATCAAATTTTTAGATTTGTATATGCAAAATTATGAAAACTAGCTAACATTTGAATAATAATATCTTTAATTTACTAGTTGCATACCTGTGGACTCAACATCAAGAATGAAAAAGGGTTTGTAGGAAAAGAGCACGTCTCATGAACACTCTGACCCTAAAATTTCATCATATCAAAATTCTACAAATTCAGTTATTCTTAAATTTCAAAATATAATTTAATAAACAAAATTAAATGAACTTGTTCAATTTTACCTGAGTATCAATGTCGTATGTATTATTCAACAATTCATCTGTCATAGCCATCACATCTGCAGTTGATGTAGGCTGTGTAGTTGCAGCCTGAGCACTCTGATAATCATATGTGCAAATAGCACCACAAGTTCCACAATGATGTGGTGGAGTTCAAGGCCTACACGTCTCCTCCACATCAGGCTCTACTAGAGGCCTCACACACTGTATAATGGTTTGGGTGATCGATCTAATAGACTCTAGCATGTCCACCTCTACATTGTCCCTAACAATGGAAGGAACAACGACATGCTCCACCATGGGTTTGGCCAAGGGTCTCGGTGCCAACTATGGATTACATTGTGCAGCAGGTCTATCATGTGTGGAGCCCCCACCTCTACCCTAAAAGTCTAATATGTCAAAATAATTTGGCATCTTATTGAGGACAAACTCACAATAGAGTTTCCTCAAAAATTATTGTGGTACTTCATGGTTATTGCATGGAGGTTGGTCAAATACCATCCACCACCACTCCCAAAATTTATTTTTAATTAATTCATGGTGGCACCAATGGATGGGGAACCTCTTGCATGCATGAGACAAACGAGTGTTGGTTCTCAGGTCTATAAATAGGGCACACAAGTCTACTTTGCTAATTTTTTATTTTTTCACATATGCATATGACAAGCCACTAGCATAAAATTGCCTCATCTCATGCCTCTTATTTGACCAAAAATTTATTTTATCACTCATTTCTCCTACATGAGATACAATTGACTTCAATGATTCAATGATCCCTCTCCTATAAGGGTGGGTTTCGACATGCTCAGTGAATCTTCCAATTAATTGTTCAATGTCTCTTTTATTGTTTTTAATTTGATTTAGGATCTTTTCTTGTGTTCCTTGAGGATGACTATGAATTGATGGAGGGGATTCAGATTGTTCTTGTATAGGAGGCTCTTCGTGAGGGGGTGATTGTGAATTCTCAATGTTTGGAGGTGGAGATTCATTCCCTGAGAATTAGAACAAAGTTTTATTAGAAAAACCTGTTGATCGTGTTTTCTGCAAAATAACAGCCAGACAAAATATAATATCCTATCTCTCTTGATAGGTAAATCTCTATCGGCAAGCCTTAAGAGATAACCCCAAGGTCTCTAATGTCAGGTCTTGACAGTGCATAAACAACTCAGTAACGAAATGTGAAAATGTTGGTAATCACAATGGGACCTTACTACGAGCAAATGCTGAATCAATTTTATCAGATCTAACAATCTGATGATGCTTCAATCCTAGATTTAACCCAATAATAAAAGAAATAGAAAAAGGGAAGAGTTTTAGAGAGAGTTCTAAATCTAACACTACTCCTAAGATTAACAATGAAAGTAACTAACACTGGAATGGACCAATC
Organism: Sequoia sempervirens; assembly: GCA_007258455.2. NCBI lineage: Eukaryota > Viridiplantae > Streptophyta > Pinopsida > Cupressales > Cupressaceae > Sequoia > Sequoia sempervirens. The sequence goes on along the minus strand of VDFB02000002.1, from coordinate 96,377,916 downwards.
CTTCGAAACTAACCTCGATTTGACCTAGACAAATATGTAATCTTACAAAGAACAGTGCAATCTTCTAAGGTGTTAAGATTTTCAAATCATAAACACTCATTCAAACAACCCTATTGCAGTTGAAGTGAAAAAATCTTCACAATCAAACTTAAGCACAATGAATATGGAGTCCAAGCTAACTTTGCAAAGTAACTAACAATCAGTTGGTTGTGAAAAGTATGGACTGAAGGATTGCTACAACATTCAAGTACTAAATCACAAACACTATTGAATCAAATTTAATCTAAATGCTAACCTCCTCAAAGCAATTTTAAAGATAGAACAACAAGAACCATGCAAGACAAAAGAATACAAGTGTGACACCAAATCACAATGTCATTTCTGTATTCGAATTATCCAATGTAGCAACAATTCTGATTTTCTGTTACAATATTTGCTTGAGCAACTACTTTCCAACTTATTCTACTGCTAACTATTTCGAACTATCTAACTATTATCTCTGATTCTTCTAGCTATTCCTAACTGTTCTAACCCTTTACAAGAGAGGCGACATGCCCATTATATAGAATTCCCCAAAAAATCTGTCGGCCAGGCAAGGGTTTCGCAGCAATAACCCAACACAACCACCTAGCCAAGAGAGTCTTCGAAATGAGTCAAACCGTCAATAAATGCACATCCTATCCAAATCAGTCTGAGATCCACTGTGCAGCTTGGACGACGCATGGGAAGATAATAGGGAAGCACAAATCACACCGCAGCCTATCATTAGCTCTCTTCCCCATCATCCCCGCGCCGATCTGACTCCTCGTGTAGCTTCAAGAATGTTGCATCTAAGTTAGCCACAGGTGCTATTGGCAGAACCCTAAGTTGCCTCTTAATGGACGCAATCTCATCCCTTGAGTGTTTGACCTACCCATCCCAGTCTACCTTGTATGTCACATGCTTATCAATAACTGTGAGGTAGGTGGTCGCATCATCCAGTTGGTGCTCGGAAATAGAGCCATCATCAAGTGGTGCATACACATCATGCCACCATTCTCTCAACTGCTCCAAGCTCAGGTACTTGGGCGCAATCTTCCTCCTTCCCGTCATGATTTCAAAGAAGGCAATGGAACCATTGTAAACCCCAGTTAACGTGTCATCAATCTGCCTCCCTTGTTTGTGAATCTTTTTCAATATCTTCTACCTGATTTGTAGTGCCTCAAACCATTCCCACGGTTCGACAACTCTAGAAGAAGGAAGGATTCTGTCACTCAACAATCTATCACGGGTGTACTCCATTAGAGTTCTAGTTTTTTGCAGAAGGAGGTCCATATCCTCCTCATCCTGAGCTAATAATTGTTTCAACCATTCAGTTGCCATGATAGTGTCCTTCCCTGTTGACAAAATTTCCTTAATAGCTTCATCACCCTTCTCTTGCACACTTTTCAACCAATTCTCAGTGGCAAGGGTGGAAACTTTCATCTTTTCTAACTCAGTGATGGTCTCCTGAGGCAGAGGGTTAGTAGTAGAGGAAGAAGGATTAATGGCCTGTAGTGGCTTCATCAATACCTCCAAGCACTTCTTGAGATTTTCATTTTCTTTCTTTAGTTCCTGCTTGGTTTTCACCTCCCTTCTCAATCTATCCACCAAAACTGCACTGGAGACCTCATAGTCCTCAATGTCCTGCTCAACTAATGTAGACCCTAGATTGAGAGTCTGAATACTATAATCCTTTTTGACCACATCATTCCTATCTTTTTCTGGAGTAGGGGTGGCAATGTGAACAACCTTGTTATGTTCCTCATCCCTTTCTACCTTCGAGATCACTCTAGCCCTTTTCTTAACTTTATCTTTTCCAATCCTGGCTAGTAGTGCATCCCAGTTCAGTGGACTATCCTCCACTACTACCTGTTTTCTTTTTATCTCCTTCTCCAGCCAATTAGGGACAGTGGGCTCCAATTGCACTCTACTTTTCCCCACTTGGTCTTCCTGCCGATCTCCTCCTATTTCCTCATTCAACTTCTGTTCATCAGGAGTCTCATCATTCTTACTTTCTTCCTCTTCAACACGCTCTTCTTCATGCGTAGTCGGGGAAACCTTTTCTGCTTCTTCCTCCCTTGGAGGAGATTCAATTACCTCATTCCTAACTGGTGACTCTGAATATGTAACCAAGGGAGATTGCATTTCTTTCTCCACTTCTACCTCTGCACTGTAGAGTTCTCCCTCATGGAATTCCTCACCCTCAGTATCTGGATGATCATCAACATCCTTTGTCTCACCTGGTTCACTCTGGGTTTCATGAGCGAGAGGCACATCATCTTGCTGCTCATCATGAGAAGCCACTAGAGGTAGGTCAGTCTTAGGCACACTGTCCTTGGGAGGAGTCCTAGACCTCCTTGCATACAGTTTGGCCTTCTCCTCTGAGCTTTCAAGATTTATCACTGGTGGGGAAACTTCTTACCCGACCTCGGAGGCGGCCTTCTCTGATAGTTTGACAATTATTTTCCTCTTCGGCATAGGAGCATCAACCTCAGGACTCTGCTTGGACTTCTTAGTACTTGTTCTCCTCTTGGCCTTTGCCCTTCTTTGTTTCTCTTTGTCTTGAACCTTTGTTTCTTGTACACCTTTAAATTTACTTTTAACAGCAGATTCCAGTTTACCTTTACCTCTGGGATCCTGCCCGGTGGATTCTTCAGAAGTGGAGTGGGAATCCAAGTTCCCCATCAGGGCATACGTGCATTTTACTCCCTTGTTCTCCAACTCCCATACCGTGTGCTTGAGCCACATTTTAGTGAATTTGAGGACTGGATCCAACAATTGTTTCAGTTCCATCTTCTCCTCTTCTAACCAGTCTACATCACCAATCGCCCTATCTTTTACTGCCTCATAGGCATGATCCTGAATTAAGTCCCCATCATCCTCCAATTGATCAGGGACTGCCCTCACATTGTACAATCGGACTGCTTCCACCGGAAGTCAGGAGAATTTCTTCCTTCAGACCTTGTATTCATCGTTGCAGTTGGCCCAATAGTCCTCTAAGTGCACCTTATGGCCGAATTCCCTACTGGCCTTCTTTTGAGCCTCCCCTGTGATGTCAAATCTGGATCTCTTGGAGTGGAGAGGCAAGCCAAGAGCACACAATTCTTCTTCTGAATCTTGGGCAGAACCAATGGAAGGATATACCTCTCCAGTGCCAATCCTTAGGGGAAAATCCCCACCAAATGTTGTCTTATGTTTGTCCTTATTCACAATGGCATCAAAATGACAAATCTGCCTAGTGACTTCCAACAATACGATGTGATTAGTGGGATACCTTGGGAGTCTATATGGGGCTTTCTGGCAGCCATCAATCCGAATGTAGGAGAAAGTTGGAAATTGGATAAACCAAGCTCCATATTTCTTGATGAGTTCCCTTGCCTAATCTTAGATTCTGACATGCTCTGCTTCTTGAAGCATTTTGGTTATATGCATGGTGAATGCATCATTTTCTCTCCTATAGTCTGAGCTTCCTAAGTACAACTGAGGGTAAACCTCATAAATGATATCCTGTCCAAAAATTCCCTTTGTGTCCAATCCTATGTAGGGGTGGAATCTAGCCACCGCATAGACCAAATATGAGGTCATTCTGAAGGTCTTTGTCTGCAACACATTAGACAATTGCTTATGAATCACTTGACTAATGACCCCTACCCAATGGTAGTTGATATTCTCCTTCTCCATCCTCACAATCGCATGGCACATCCAATTCTCAAATGTACCAGCACTCCTCAATCCAAGCACCCTGCTAAGAAAGGTGATGGCATCATAGAATTCCTTCTTGAACTTTGCTCTGTACAACTATTTAGGCAACTTGGAATAGTGGGACTTGGGCTTCTCCAGCCAGGAGTTGATTAGCTGCTATGACTTCACAGTCTGGTCATCATAGAACTCCTGGGCTGCCTCAATGGTGAATCCCACTACGTGAGATCTGTCAGGCATGTCGAAGGTTTGAGCAATGGAGACCGGGTTGAGATTAGCAGCAACCCTCCCTTGAGGACCAATTATCCTCTGTGTATCCTGATCATAGTGCCTAGCCCACTCAAGGACCAGCTCATAGTACTGCACTATAGAGGGGAAACCAGCAACGTGGGACAAACCGGATTCCATCATTCTTCTAGTCACCAAAGGAATATCCTCGAATGTCATTCTTGCTTTAAACGCCTCATAGTCCTAGAGGCCAACATTCGTATCGGTGAATTCTGACCAGACAAAAGTGACCTTACTTTCAGGAACCTTGCTCTTGATGTTCAGCTTGATTCTCTCGACATCAGACAATGAGGAACTAGCTACCATTTTGCTTGATTCAGCCTGCATTCAACATGAAAACATAATGAAAACCACAGGAAAGCAAGGTTAATCCATCAGAACACCATTAGAATGCATCTCATATAGTCAAGGTTTTATTAAAATTCATATAAAATGATCACAACAGATTTCGGGTTTGAAGACCGTCCACGAAATCTGAGCTAGAGAGGAATTTGGGAAATTCTAGACCAATCAGATTCCAACGAAATACCCAAGAAACAACTACTTAATCATTAAACTTGATCATTTTTCATCTATAAATCACATAAGAGATCCAAATATGATATGAAATAATCATTAAATGCATCATAAATTACAAACGAATCCGATTATTTCATGTTTCTTTACATTTTACCAAACTTCAGGGAAATTCGTGAGGGACGGATTTCCATGAAGAACGAGCCAAAGAGGATCTTCGGGAAATCTGGGAGACGGCGGATTTTGGAGAAATCCGGTACTGGCAGACATTCGCGGTCAAGGCCAAGTTCCGAGCCAATGGGAATTCCCGGAACGAAAGCTTCGACAAAAGTTATGAGCTCCCCGAGAAGTCTCGGCGACTTCTAGGAGTTACGCCAAAGGAAATCACTAGGGAAGGCTTTGCTACAACTTAGGGGTTTCGGTGAAACATCCTAGTGAACGACGATATAGCAAATACCATTGATATGATCAAAGGACAGTTGGGGTAAGGTCCAGGCGAATGTTTCATGTCTCGCCGACTGGTGGGTTTAAACAATCACTTCGGCCATACAATAGTTTATCGATATGAAGTCCTGGCGAAGTTGCTACGTTATGCTGACTGGGGCTGGGTTCGAATTCAGCCAAAGGTCTCAATGAAAAGACTTGGGCTCGCTAAGAGAAGAAGTCTTCGCTACAACATCTTGGTAAACTTCGATAGTTACAGTGAATCGCGCGATGTATCGGCAAGAGTTGGAATCTTGCGGTAAGGTCTCAGTGAAAGATGGATGTCCCTCCGACTGAAAAGACTTCGGCAAAAGTGATAGTGCTCGGTGGGAGGTCTTGTTGAAAGTGAAATTTATAGTGACAGAACGGAAGATCGGCAGGATTTTAGGGACCCGCTATGTCATCTTGGTGACTTGGTTTTGTCTTGCCGACAAAAAGACTTCAGCGTGAGGATGACATTGTCTAGGTGACCAAATACAAACCTAAGAAGGCCCCTTAGGTGAAACACAGGGTGATCAAAGTGACATCTCCCTGAACTCGAAGGGTTACGACGACCTAGAAAGAACACAGCTCGATGAAAGTGAAGGCGCTTGGTGGGAGGTCCCGCTGAAAGACAGATGTCTTGGCAAAAGCAAAGATCTCGCCTGCCGATATGCACAAGGGATTTTGTCTGTATAAGAACGATAGCATCATAGTGAATAAAATTTAGAAGGGATGGATAATCCCAAATTGTGACGCAAAATCAAGATTTCACCCAGATACTGAACCAATTATGGATTTTGAAAAGTTTAACTTAAGGCCAGTCAGGGATGAGCCTCTCATGAATTTTCCTTGTGTTTTCGGCCCACATTAAGACGAGATAACCAGACATGGCCCTACCCTAGGTTTCAAACCTCACCATCCGCCATTAGCGCACAAACATGCTCTGGATTTAGTTGTTCCTATTGCTGAGTCATCACTAGGGCTTACTAATTATTCTCAGGCAAGATTCACTAAAATGTAGATGGACACATGAACTCAAAACTCGCCTGGGAGATGACAAATGATGCAAAACCGAACAACCCTAGCATGAAATAAACAAATACACAGGAATTCAAATCCCACAAACCCTCACAATACCAATGTGCCAATCATAATTTAATTCAAAGTAGGGCAATCAGGTACATACCATTATAAATTAGGAATTGACCTCAGAAGCAGCAAACGCAAAGCTCAATGGTGTCCACAATGAACACAGGCGATAATGCACCAGAAATCACCACCAAATCAATCAAGTCAAAGCTGAAAGTCCCAAAATCCTAGCTGAAAACTCACAAGAAAGCACTTCTCAGCTCAAATGATAGCAAATAGTGAACATAATGGCACAAGAGATCTCAAAATCAAGTTAAATACATTTCTCAGGGCATGCACGGAGCCATTAATGCAGTCGATAAGACAACCAGAGTAAGAATTCAGGAATCCGATGACAAGGTAGAATCCGGGAGAGTCTGGCCCACGTGGAAATCCACGAGGATCGAAAATCCCCGAGCAACAAGTGTCTAGCCAGAGTCCAAGCAAGATCCGGGAAAGTCCAGCTAGGGTGGAAAATCCCAAATCAGGGCAAAAGCCCGAAATTCATCTAGAACTTAAGATTTTCAATGAATGACCTGGAAACACTTAGGTGTTCAAAATAAACAATTAAGCACGTGTTGAAGTAAGATAGGACCTCAAAAGAAAGGGCCAAAACACCAAAACGAAGCGAAAGAGGGGGGTCCCTACTTATAGCGGGGCGTGTGTGCGAAAAATTGCACAACAAATGGCGACTTCTATTGGGAAAATGCTCTAGAGAATTTGATGACGAATAGGAATCAAGAACCCAAAATCTCTGGTTTCAATCTCACCATCAAACAAACAAGTCAAAATGCAAGATTTAAAGAATCATAACCAAAGGATAGATCAAACCTTTCATAAACTGAAAATCCAAGTGTGTGCACATGAGTTCATTTCCTTCCTTAAGTTACTACAAAAGCCAAGTTCAGTCAAGTTAGGCTGCGCAAGGATTCTAACTTCAAAAGCAACCTGGATAGGGCCTCGCTACCAGTCAGGCGTCCATAGCCCCAACGAGGTTATCGCTATGACTCTCCTGAACATAGCTCTACTGCCAGCCAGGCATCCATAGCCTTGGTAGAGATATTCAGGTACTCCTAATAAGTTGAATTTATTCTTTTGATATTCAATATGTCATTTTCATTCCAACCTGTGAACAATGAAGTTCACACTCAGAGCTGAGAACCACAGTGGTGCTGAAGCAGAAATAGGATTTTTCACTTGACAAGACTTCACAAGGATTCCTATAGTGACATCAGGGTTCTTAAGATATATGATGGATATAAGATTTTCAGAGTATTTCAAATTCAAATCCACACCAATGACTCAATCTTCTATAAATCTGACATTAAAACTATTGGCAACAACAAAGATTTCAACCATCCTTTCAAGATGCAAGACTAAAGTTCACCCAGGAAATACTTAGAACAATTCCAGAGAAGGTAGATTTGCCATGTAGGTGCAACACACCTAGGCAAAAACAAAGAAACCCCCAAAACAAGAGCATAACAAAAACAAAAAAAACCAAAAGAAAACCTACGCTAACCAAAACAAACAAAAACAAAGCAAAAAGGAAAACCCTAATCTAACTATATACAAGACCAAAGCTAAAAATAGCTCAAGATTGGAAATAATGCTTCAAATACTACCCATTGGCAGGCAGTGGGATATCCTCTCCAGTGAGAGTCTTCAATCAGAAAGCATTATCCCCCAAGATTTCTGAGATCTAGTAAGGATCGAGCCAGAGTTTATCAATTTTTTTGTCCTCTCCCTTACGGTCATGGGCTTTATCCCAAGAAAGAACCAAGTCAGAAATCCTAAAAGATTTAACCTTGGCTCTCTTATCAAACCATCTCTTGACAACCCCTTGATGCTTAGAAAAATTCTTTACGACTTCATCCCTCTTCTCTTCAAGGTGCAACAGTTCGACAAGTCTTGCCTCACATCTATCTCTTTCATCATAATATTCATTGATGAACTAAAGGTTAGGAATTTTCAATTATATGGGAAACACGGGTTCTAATCCATAAACCAGGTGGTAGGGTGACATCCCTATGGAGGCCTTATGTCTTGTATGATCTGCCCAAAGAGAAAATCTGAGTTGGGTATGCCAGTCTCTAGGGTTCCTTCCTAATAACTTACAGATGACAATCAGAAGATTCTTATTAGAGGATTCAGCCAACCCATTACCCTGCGGATAGTAATTAGATGCAAATTTTATAATGATCCCATGATCAAAAGCCCAGTTAGAAAACTTTAACGATGAAAATGCAAGACCATTATCACAAACTAAAGACGTAGGGCATCCAAAATGATTAAGAATACCAGATTCAAGGCAGTTGATCACTACCTCAGAAGTACACTATTTGCATGCAAGGGCCTCTATCCATCTCGTAAAATAATCAGTAACAATGAGAATATACCTGTGACCAGCAGAGGAGGGTGGATTGATGGGGCCAATGAATTCCATTCTCCATTGAGCAAAATTTTTTACCTTGACAATTGGCTGAAGTGGGAGTGCTGCATACTTCTCTTTGGTGGCTGTCGTCTGACACAAATGGCATGTCCTGACATGACTATGAGTGTCTTTAAACAATGTAGGCCAGTAGTAACCAACTCTAAGAATCTAGTTTGCTATAGATGGTGCTGACCCATGGCCTGTACCATATTTGTCATGGAATTCTGACATCATTCTTTCAGATTCTGCCTTTCCTAGGCACCTTAAGTATACTCCTTCATGATTTTTCTTGTATAACACAGCCCCTTTTAACATGAAACTGCCACTCTTTAAGCGCAGTGCTCTTCTCTATACTAGATTGAGATGATTAGGGTACCTCTCAGTCAGGAGATAATGAACAACATCATCATACCACTCACTAGGAGAAACATCCTCTAAAGTATAAGCTTGAGCTGTAAGATCAAGGCCTGTCTATGCCATTGTCTTTGTGAGCCCCTGCCCTCTTACCAGCTTCATGGGTTGAATTTCCATATCATACTCCTGTAGCATAGTTACCCACTTGGCTCTTCATTCTCCCAGCTCATTCCGTATCAAGAGCAGCTTGACTGTAGGGTCAGGAACTATAGCAAAGATTTTATTTCTGAGGATGTAATATCTGAATTTTTTAACCGCCTTGACTAAGGCATAAGCCTGCTTCTCCACATTTGGGTACCTCAATTCTGCATCCTTCAATGGTGTGCTCATGAATGCTATGGGGTGTTCATTTCCTTGGTCAGATTTTTGAGTTAGTATAGTAGCACAGGAGTGGTCAGAAGCAAATGAATATATGTAGAATGGTTTGGCATAATCGGGACTTACTAAAACTGGGGCTTCAACAATAGCTCTTTTGATCTCAGCAAATACTTCCTTCGCTTCTGCATTCCATTCCACCTTGGCCTCCTGCTTCAACATCACATTCAGTGGCTTAACTATCTCAACAAATCCAGTGATGAACTTCTTAAAAAAATTGATTTTTCCAAAGAACGACTTCATTTCCTTTTTACTAGTAGGTGGTGGGATCTTGAGAATATCCTCTACACGTTCTAGATCAATTGCAATCCCCTTTTCAGAGATGATATGCCCTAGTAGCTTACCTTTGGTAACTCCAAAGATGCATTTCTTTGGGTTGAGGGATATTCCAAACTCTCTGCATTTCTGGAAAACCTTGCACAGATCTGAGACATGGTCACCTCTGTTCTTTGAAAATACCATCAGGTCATCCATATAGATGATTATGCACTTCCCAATTATATCTTTAAAGGCTATGTCCATTGCTCTCTGGAATGTAGCTCCAGCATTAATCAAGCCAAAAGGCATTCTTCTATAAGCAAAGGTGCCCCACTTAGTGGTGAAAGCAGTCTTATGTCTATTCTCATATTTTTCCATAGCCTAATTATATCCTGAGTAACCATCTAGAAAAGACATCATCTGAGATCCGTTGACGATTTGGAGTACTTCATCCAGTGAAGGCACTGGATAATTGTCTTTCTTTGATGCTCGATTTAGGTTTAAAATCCATGCACAGTCTGATTTCGCCATTTTTCTTTCGTACAGGAACTAGGTTTGCAACCCAAGTAGAGTGTCTGACTGGAAATATGATCCTTGTAGACAACAGCTTTTGCACTTCCCTTTGTATTACAGGTTCTAGCAGAGCATGAATAGGTCTTTGCCTCTGTCTGAAGGGCTTCACTCCTGGAGTGAGAGGGATAGTATGAGTTATGACTGATGTATCATAAGTCTTCAAGTCTTCATAACTCCAGGCTATCACGTCTGGGTATTTGTGCAATGCATCAATGATTCCCCATCTTTCTTCTGGGGTGCATACTTTGCCAATAAGAATATTTTTTACATCCTCTTGGGATTCCATATTATACTTGTCACATTGCCCACTAATGGACTCTTTCCTAGTGTCTTGATCGTGATCTCTGATCTTGTCTAGATCAAAGATTCTTTCTAGTTGCACCATTCCCCTGGGGATTGTGCTGGTCTTTAGGTTGATTACCCCTTCCAAGTCTATCTCTACCTCTTGGGGCTCAATTTCATCAATGATCTGAGATGCAAAAACATCTATGTTTGTGATAAAGTCTAGAATATGTTTATCGTCCTCAAACACCTGGAAGTTGGTAACATTATCAGGAACTGAGGGCACTAAGGTCAGTTCCACTGTAAACTTCTTCAACCCAGAAAGAGATAGAGGTTGCAGAGTGTTGGCTGCCTGGGCCAAGGAATCAGTTGTCTGGTTTTTATTTCGTGGAATCAGCTGAATGTTGAAGGCATCAAATCCTTCAATAAGGTCCCATACTCTGTGTCTGTAGTTAGTCATTCTTCTGTCATGGCAGGAGTACTGCCTTCTAACTTGCTTGACTACCAATTTAGAGTCTCCATACACTTGTAAGATCTTAACCTTCTTCCTTAAGGCCATCAACAATCCATGAACTAAGGCTTCATACTCGGCTACGTTATTTGTACAATGGAACTGAAGTCTATGAGTAGCAAAAAATGTCTTACCTTTTGGGCTGATTAGCTCAAATCCTGCCCCAGCTCCTTGTTTTGATTTAGAGCCATCGAATCTTAGAGTCTAGCATCTAGCAACTGTAGAGTCTCTTGCTATATTACTTGCATGGTTACTACTGGATGGCTCCTCAGAAGGCATCATTTCTTTTTCTTCGTGGTCCTCCTAGACATTGATTGGGACCACAGGGGTGGGATTAATATACTTCTGCATTTTTTTACTACAGCTTGGCATAAGCAATAGTCCAATTCTGAATGTGAAGCATTATGTACCCTGTACCAATTAGGCAGAAGTAGCTCTTCAAAGTTCATCCTTCTCCCTAACTGAATCTGTCCTTCAATACATTTTTTAAGGAACTCTTGAAAACTGTCTAACAGAGCCAGTTGATTATCCTCTGGATCATCATTACTTTCAACTAGTTCACTATTGTCCTTGACTGGTTCCACTAGGGTTTCAACACAACTAGACTCTATCGTGAGGCCGTGAGACACTGTATGCAACATGAGGACCTCCTCTGAATCCAGTTCTTCAAGGGGAGTGGAAAGCATGTAACTACCCATACTTACTTTTGACACCAGAATTTCAGCAGAGGTTTTTTGATACTCTGTAATCATGTATTTCATTCTGGGTTCTCGTTCAATTCTGATTTGATTCGGTACCCCTTTTAAGGGCAGCCACATATGAGAGTGGTCAGTTGAAACATATCCATTCAGGGCCCTAGTAAAATCTCTTCCCAGGATTAGGCCATAAGCATCAGGGATGTTAGCCACTTGTATATTGATAACTTGTTGAATCCTAGGATCAAAAGCAATCTGCATGTGAATCATATTCAATTCTCCTACAACATTGACTTCAGTCCTGTCTAATTGTGTGACTTTCTTTTGAGAATCAACATGGGTGATACCCATAGCTTTACAGACACCAAGGGGAATAAAATTGGTTGAGGCACTAGAATCTAGCAGAAAATTATGCAAATTCTTGCCAAATACGCGGACAGAAATCAAGAATGGGGGAGTATCTATTTTTCCTTGAAATAGAGTCAAGGGAGTGTCCACTTGGCCAACCTGGGATTTGTCCCTCTCTTTCCCTATACTCTCAAGGGGAATATGGTCTTGATTATGTACTCAATTTTTCCCTCCTATTGGCTGAGAACTAGATACTTTATAGGCATTCTTACTAACTGATTTATCTTGCGATATGAAATTTGCATCATAAGAACCTAAGACTGTATTCTTAATGGATGAAACTCTTAATAGCTCAAATGCAGATAGATTTACCTTTAACTTCCGAAGTTCTTCAACAATATATATGGCCAATTGTTCTTCATTTAAATCAGTGGGGGTCTCCTTCGGGTACTCCATCTTTTCTTTATTTGCATCAACATTTCTTCCCTTTGGTACCTCAACATGTCCTCCTTGAGATAAATATTGTCTGGAAACCAAAGGAAATGAGGGATTGTTACTAGCATTGGGGTCTGGAGGCGTGTTGAAATTGTTTGGTGGAATGGAATTAGTAAAGGGGCCTCCAGCCTGTGGGCGCCTGTGTGGTAACTCTCTTAAATCATATCTCTTGACAGGTCTCTGGAAGGTTTGCACTTCTTCAATGTAAGCTTCTTCTTCATCTTTGGGACCATTTTCATTCACTAGATTCTCATCAAATAATTATGTCATTTCATCACCATTGCACACCTGGTCTGTTTCTTCTTCCAATTGGTTAGATTCCTCTTTTGGTACATTGTCCTTACTTTGCAGAAAAGGAGCATGGTTTAACACCAACACTGGTGAATCATAAGGAATATAGGGTACTATCTCTTGATAGGTTGCATTATTCTCCACCTCATACTGAAAGATTGAGGCTGTTGTTTGGAACTCTTGACAATCTAGCTCAGAATGTTGACTAGTCTTATGGAGCCTACACCATCCCGATAAAGCAGCCTCAGCTAGATATACACCACCAGGAGGCTTTTCTTGATTAGTCGACTGATTGGCAGACTGATTGACAGGTTGACTGATTGGTTGATCCAATGGGGTGGGAACTCCTCCATTGTTGGGACCAGTGTTCCAAGTCCTATTCTGTCTTGACTGCTGTCTTCTTTCAAATCCTTGTCCACCACCTGGTGCTCTGTCAAAGTTCTAACCTGATGGTTGTCCTTTATCATAATTCTACCTTCTTTCATTATTATATCCCCTATCATTATTGTAGCCTCTATCTTGGTTATATCCTTTGTCGTTGTTGTATCCTCTATCATTGTTATACCCTTTGTCCTGACGTTGCCCTCTATCAAAGTGTTGTCCTTGTGGATTCTCTCTATTCTGAGTGGGCTGCATATTCCTCTAAGCAACTTGCAACTAACTGTTCTGATTCCTCAAGTAGGTCACCTCCATATTTATCTTTTTTATTTGTTCAGATATCTCATCCATTCTTTCCTTGTCAGGATTACTATATGAAGGTTGACTCGCATTATTCTGGGAATACCCTACTACATTATTGGCATTCAGGGACTGGTTCAAGAATTCAAAATTTTGCAGGTAGGAAGGATAACTAGCCTAAGGTTGGGTATGCAGGGGTTGATTCACACTTTGTTGAGGATAATTGACGGTGGATAACACTTGTCCCATAGGAGGTCCTGGGTGAGGGACCAGAGGTAACTGAGGTATTTGGTTCATGATCAGAGTATGGTTCGCAAAAGCTTGATTGAGAGCTGGAACTTGTCCAGGGTGAGCAACGGGTCCTAATGAAGGTAAATTCCTAGAGAAATGTTGCCTTAGATTTGTGCTAACTTTTACAACCTCTGCATATGCATCTAGTAAACTCTCAAGGGGGTTATTACTCCATTTCATAAAAGTAGTTGTTAGACTATCAAGTCCTTCATAATAGACTTCTAGGGCAGTGGCTTCGTCAACAGCATATGGGGTCTATAATTTGGTATAGGCATGATGAAACCTATTGTTGAAAGACCCTATGGGCTCATTGACCTCCCTTTTTACATTGGTGAACTGACAGTGAAGCTCGTTAGAACTAATGGGAATTCAGAACTTTTGTAGAAAGGCAACCTCTAACTCAGTCCAACGTTGGATGGATCCAGCAGGCAAGTGGTTATACCAATAAAACACATCCTCCCCTAGTGAATAAGGGAATATCCTACATGCTACATCCTCATGGTTTATCCCTCTATCTTTAAGGCCAGTCTGAAATATCCTAATGTGCTCCTCAACGGTCCTATTTGGGTCATTAACATGGAATTTTGAACATAAGTGTTCAGGGTTCTTTGGCATAACATTATAGATAGCGAAACTCAAAGGGGATGGGTTGGTTACCAAGAAAGCCATTGGTGGAGGTGGGGGTGGTAATGGCTTATTTATGATTGGCTGAGGTTGTGGACTGTGAATGGCCTCAGACTCAGATGAACTTGATGAAGATGGGGATGATGGAGATGTGGGAGGTGGACGGGATGATGATTATTCCCTTCTGTTGGTTCTTCTTGACCTAGTAGGGTCTGGTAATTCTTGGAATTTTTCCTCTCCTAGAGCGGATCTTGTTCTTCTTCTAAATCTCTCAGGAGAGATGGAGTGAAAAAACTGATCTAGCTTGCTTATTCAGGCCCTCCTTCTAGCGCCAGTTCCTATTGATCGTGTTTTCTGCACAATAACAACCAGACATAATATAATATTCTATCTCTCTTGAAAGGTAAATCTCTATCAGCAAGCCTCAAGAGATAACCCCAAGGTCTCTAATGTCAGGTCTTGACAGTGCATAAACAACTCAGTAACGAAATGTAAAAATGCTGGTAATCACAATGGGACCTTACTACGAGCAAATGTTGAATCAATTTTATTAGATCTAACAATTTGATGATGCTTCAATCCTAGATTTAACCCAATAATCAAAGAAATAGAAAAAGAGAAGGGTTTTAGAGAGAGTTCTAAATCTAACACTACTCTTAAGATTAACAATGAAAGTAACTAACACTGGAATGGACCAATAAACTGACCTCTACTTGACCCAGACAAATCTACAATCTTACAAAGAATAGTGCAATCTTCTAAGGTGTTAAGATTTTCAAATCATAAACACTCATTCAAACAACCCTATTGCAGTTAAAGTGAACAAATCTTCACAATCGAACTTAAGCACAATGAATATGGAGTCCAGGCTAACTTTGCAAAACAACTAACAATTAGTTGGTTGCGAAAAGTATGGACTGAAGGATTGCCACAACATTCAAGTACTAAATCAAAAACACTATTGAATCATATTTAATCTAAATGCTAACCTCCTCAAAGCAATTTTAAAGATACAACAACAAAAACCATGCAAGACAAAAGAATACAAGTGTGACACCAAATCACAATGTCATTTTCTGTATTTGAATTATCCAATGTAGCAACAATTCTGATTTTCTGTTACAATATTTGCTTGAGCAACTTCTTTCCAACTTATTCTACTGCTAACTATTTCGAACTATCTAACTATTATCTCCGATTCTTCTAGCTATTCCTAACTATTCTAACCCTTTACAAGAGAGGCGACATGCCCATTATATAGAATTCCCAATAAAATTCGTCGACCAGGCAAGGGTTTTGCAGCAATAACCCAGCACAACCACCCGGCCAAGAGAGTCTTCTAAATGAGTCAAACCGTCAATAAATGCACGTCCCGTCCAAATCGGCCTGAGATCCACTGTGCAGCTCGGACGACACGCGAGAAGATAATAGGGAAGCACAAATCGTGCCGCATCCTATCATTAGCTCTCTTCCCCATCATCCCCGTGCCGATCTGACTCCTCATGTAGCTTCAAGAATGCTACATCTAAGTCAGCCACAGGTGGTACTGGAAAAACCCTAAGTCGCCTCTCAATGGACGCAATCTCGTCCCTTGAGTGTTTGACCTACCCATCCCAGTCTACCTTGTATGTCACATGCTTATTAATAACTATGAGGTAGGTGGCCGCATCATCTAGTTGGTGCTCGAAAATAGAGCCATCATCAAGTGGTGCATACACATCATGCCACCATTCTCTCAACTGCTCCAAGCTCAGGTACTTGGGTGCAATCTTCCTCCTTCCCATCATGATTTCAAAGAAGGCAATGGAACCATTGTAAACCCCAGTTAAGGTGTCATCAATCTGCCTCCCTTGTTTGTGAATCTTTTTCAATATATTATGCCTGATTTGCAGTGCCTCAAAACATTCCCACGGTTTGACAGCTCTAGAAGAAGGAAGGATTCTGTCACTCACCAATCTGTCCCAGGTGTACTCCATTAGAGTTTTGGTTTTTTGCAGAAGGAGGTCCATATCCTCCTCATCCTGAGCTAACACCTATTTCAACCATTCAGTTGCTATGATAGTGTCCTTCCCTGTTGACAGAATTTCCTTAATAGCTTCATCACCCTTCTCTTGCACCCTTTTCAACCAGTTCTCAGTGGCAAGGGTGGAAGCTTTCATCTTTTCTAGCTTAGTTATGGTCTCCTGAGGCAGAGGATTAGTAGTAGAGGAAGAAGGATTAATGGCCTGTAGTGGCTTCATCAATACCTCCAAGCACTTCTTGAGATTTTCATTTTCTTTCTTTAATTCCTGCTTGGTTTTCACCTCCCTTCTAAATCTATCCACCAAAACTGCACTGGAGACCTCATAGTCCTTAATGTCCAGCTCAATTGATGTAGGCCCTAGATTGAGAGTCTGAACAGTGTAATCCTTTTTTACCACATCATTCCTATCTTTTTCTAGAGCAGGGGTGGTGATGTGAACAACCTTGTTATGTGCCTCATCCCTTTATATCTTCAAGATCACTCTAGCCATTTTCTTAACTTTATCTTTTCCAATCCTGACTAGTAGTGCATCCCAGTTCGGTGGACTATCCTCCACTACTACCTATTTTCTTTTTATCTCCTTCTCCAGCCAATTAGGGACAGTGGGCTCCAATTGCACTCTGCTCTGCCCCACTTGGTCTTCCTGTCGATCTCCTGCTATTTCCTCATTCAACTTCTATTCATCAGGAGTCTCATCATTCGTACTTTCTTCCTCTTCAACATGCTCTTCTTCATGCACAGGCAGGGAAACCTTTTCTGCCTCTTCCTCCCTTGGAGGAGATTCAACTACCTCATTCCTAATTGCTGACTCTGCATATGTAACCAAGGGAGATTGCATTTCTTTCTCCACTTCTACCTCTGCACTGTAGAGTTCTCCCTCATGGAATTCCTCACCCTCAGTATCTGGATGATCATCAACATCCTTTGTCTCACCTGGTTCACTATGGGTTTCATGAGCGGGAGGCACATCATCATGTTGCTCGTCTTTAGAAGCCACCAGAGGTAGGTCAGTCTTAGGCACACTGTCCCTGGGAGAAGGAGTCCTAGACCTCCTTGCATACACTTTGGCCTTCTCCTTTGAGCTTTCAAGATTTATCACTCGTGGGGCAACTTTTTCCCCGACCTTGGAGGCGGCCTTCTCTGATAGTTTGACAATTATTTTCCTCTTCGGCATAGGAGCATCAACCTCAGGACTCTGCTCAGACTTCTTAGTCCTTGTTCTCCTCTTGGCCTTTGGCCTTCTTTGAATCTCTGTCTCCTGAACCTCTGTTTCTTGTACACCTTTAGATTTACTTTTGACAGGAGAGTCCAATTTACCTTTACCTCTGGGATCCTGCCCGGTCGATTCTTCATAAGTGGAGTTGGAATCCAAGTCCCCCATCAGGGCATACATGCATTTTACTCCCTTGTTCTCCAACTCCCATACCATGTGCTTGAGCCACATTTTAGTGAATTTGAGGACTGGATCCAACAATTGTTTTAGTTCTTTCTGCTCCTCTTCTAACCAGTCTACATCACCAATTGACCTATCTTTTACTACCTCATAGGCATGATCCTGAATTAAGTCCCCATCATCCTCCAATTGATCAGGGACTGCCCTCACATTATACAATTGGACTGCTTCCACCGGAAGCTGGGAGAATTTCTTCCTTCAGACCTCGTATTGATCATTGCAGTTGGCCAAATAGTCCTCTAAGTGCACCTTATGGCCGAATTCCCTACTGGCCTTCTTTTGAGCCTCCCCTGTGATGTCAAATCTAGATCTCTTGAAGTGGAGAGGCAAGCCAAGAGCACACAATTCTTGTTATGAAGCTTGGGCAGAACCAATGGAAGGACATACCTCTCCAGTGCCAATCCTTAGGGGGAAATCCCCACCAAATCCTATCTTATGTTTGTCCTTCTTGACAATAGCATCGAAATCACAAATCTTCCTGGTGACTTCCAACAATATGATGTGATCAGTGGGATACCTTGGGAGTCTGTATAGGGCTTTCTGGCAGCCATCAATCTGAATGTAGGAGAAAGTTGGAAATTGGATAAACCAAGCTCCATATTTCTTGATGAGTTCCCTTGCCTGATCTGAGATTCTGACATGCTCTGCTTCTTGAAGCATTCTGGTAATATGCATGGTGAATGCATCATTTTCTCTCCTATAGTCTGAGCTTCCTAAGTACAACTGAGGGTAAACCTCATAAATGATATCCTATCCAAAAATTCCCTTTGTGTCCAATCCTCTATAGGGGTGGAATCTAGCCAGCGCATAGACCAGATATGAGGTCATTATGAAGGTCTTTGTCTACAACACATTGAAAAATTGCTTATGAATCACTTGACTGATGACCCCTGCCCAATGGTAGTTGATATTCTCCTTCTCCATCCTCACAATCGCATGGCACATCCAATTCTCAAATGTACCAGCACTCCTCAATCCAAGCACCCTGCTAAGAAAGGTGATGGCATCATAGTATTCCTTCTTGAACTTTGCTCTATACAACTGTTTAGGCAACTTGGAATAGTGGGACTTGGGCTTCTCTAGCCAGGAGTTGATTAGCTGCTGTGACTTCCAAGTCTGGTCATCATAGAACTCCTGGGCTGCCTCAATGGTGAATCCCACTACGTGAGATCTGTTAGGCATATCGAAGGTTTGAGCAATGGAGACCGTGTTGAGATTAGCAACCCTCCCTTGAGGACCAATTATCCTCTATGTATCCTGATCATAGTGCCTGGCGCACTCAAGGACCAGCTCATAGCACTGCACTGTAGAGGGGAAACCAGCAAAATGGGACAAACTAGATTCCATCATTCTTCTACTCACCAAAGGAAGATCCTCGGACGCCATTCTTGCTTCAAACTCCTAATAGTCCCAGAGGCCAACATTCGTATCAATGAATTCTATCCAGATAGAAATGACCTTGCTTTTAGGAACCTTGCTCTTGATGTCTAGCTTGATTCTCTCAACATCAGACAATGAGGAACTAGCTACCGTTTTTCTTGATTCAGCCTGCATTCAACATGAAAACATAATGAAAACCATAGGAAAGCAAGGTTAATCCATCAGATCACCATTAGAATGCATCTCATGTAGTCAAGGTGTTATTAAAATTCATATAAAATGATCCCAACAGATTTCAAGTTTGAAGACCGTCCGCGGAATCTGAGCCAAAGAGGAATTCGGGAAATTCCAGACCAATCGGATTCCAACGAAAAACCCAAGAAACACCTACTTAATCATTAAACTTGATCATTTCTCATCTATAAATCACATGAGATATCCAAATATGATATGAAATAATCATTAAATGCATCATAAATTACAAACAAATCTGATTATTTCATGTTTCTTTACATTTTACCAAACTTCAGGGAAATCCATGAGGGACGGATTTCCATGAAGAACAGGCCAAAGAGGATCTTCGAGAAATATGGGAGAAGGCGGATTTTGGAGAAATCCGGTACTGGCGGACATCCGTAGTCAAGGAAAAGTTCCAGGCCAATGGGAATTCCTGGAACGAAAGCTTCGGAAAAAGTTATGAGCTCCCCGAGAAGTCTCGGTGACTTCCGGGAGTTACGCCGAAGGAAATCACTAGGGAAGGCTTCACTACAAATTAGGGGTTTCGGTGAAACATCCTAGCGAATGGCGATATAGAAAATACCATCGATATGATCAAAGGACAGTCAGGGTAAGGTCCTAGCGAATTTTTCATGTCTCACCGACTGGTGGGTTTAAACAATCACTTCGGCCAGACAATAGTTTATCGATATGAAGTCCTAGCGAGGTTGCTACGTTATGCCGACTAGGGCTCGGTTTGAATTGGGCCAGAGGTCTCAGCGAAAAGACCTGGGCTCGCTAAGAGAAGAAGTCTTCACTACAATGTCTTGGCGAGTGTCGGTAGTTATAGCGAATCACACGAAGTATCAGCAAGAGTTGGAATCTCTTGGTAAGGTCTTAGCGAAAGATGGATGTCCCTCTAGCTGAAAAGACTTCGACAAAAGTGATAGTGCTCGGTGGGAGGTCTTGCCGAAAGTGAAAGTTACAGTGACAGAACGGAAGATCGGCAGGATTTTAGGGACCCGCTATGACATCTTGGTCACTTGGTTTTGTCTTGCCGACAAAAAGACTTCGGCGTGAGGATGACATCATCTAGGCGACCAAATACAAGCCTAAGAAGGCCCCTTCGGTGAAATGCAAGGCGATCGGAGTGACATCTCCCCGAACTCGAAGGGTTACAGTGACCTGGAAAGAACATAGCCTTACGAAAGTGAAGGCGCTTGGTGGGAGGTCCCACCGAAAGACAGATGTCTTTGCAAAAGCAAAGATCTCGCTAGCCGATATGCACAAGGGATTTCATCGGTATAAGAACGATAGTGTCACAGCAAATAAAATTCGGAAGGGATGGATAATCCTGGATTGCAACGTAGAATCAAGATTTCACCCAGATACCAGACCAACTATGGATTTCAAAAAGTTTAACTTAAGGCCAGTCAGGGATGAGCCTCTCATGAATTTTCCTTGTGTTTCCAGCCCGCATTAAGACAAGATAACTAGACATGGCCCTGCCCTAGGTTTCAAACCTCACCATCCGCCATTAGCGCATAGGCACACTCCGGATTTAGTTGTTCCTACTACTGAGTCGTCACTAGGGCTTACTAATTATTCTTAGACAAGATTCGCTAAAATGCAGATGGACACATGAACTCAAAACTCACCTGGGAGATGACAAATGACGCAAAACCGAACAACCCTAGCATGAAATAAACAAATACACAGGAATTCAAATCCCACAAGCCCTCACAATACCAACATGACAATCATAATTCAATTCAAAGCAGGGAAATCAGGCACTTACCATTATAAAGCAGGAATTGACCTCAAAAGCAGCAAACACAAAGCTCAATGGTGTCCACAACGAACACAGGTGGTAATGCACCAGAAATCACCACAAAATCAATCAAGTCAAAGCCGAAAGTCCCAAAATCCCAGCTGAAAACTCACAAGAAAGTACTTCTCAGCTCAAATGATAGCAAATAGTGAACATAATGGCGCAAGAGATCTCAAAATCAAGTTAAATACATTTCTCAGGGCATGCACGGAGCCATTAATGCAGTAGATAAGACAACCAGAGTAAGAATTCAGGAATCCGATGATAGGGCGAAATCCGAGAGAGTCCAGCCCACATGGAAATCCACGAGGATCAAAAATCCTCGAGCAACAAGTGTCCAGCTGAAGTCTAAGTAGGATCCGGGAAAGTCCGACCAAGGTGGAAAATCTCGAATCAGGGCAAAAGCTCAAAATTCATCTAGAACTTAAGATTTTCAATGAATGACCTGGAAACACTTAGGCATTCAAAATAAACAATTAAGCATGTGCCAAAGTAAGACAGGACCTCAAAAGAAAGGGCCAAAACACCAAAACGAAGCGAAAGAGGGGGGGTCCCTGCTTACAGCGGGGCGTGTGCGAAAAATTGCACAACAAAACCTATTGCAATCTACATTCTAAATCAAATTTGAAATAAAAACAATAAAAATACATACCTCTTCACAATCTTTGACCTCTTTGATGTGTTGGTGGAATCCTTGTGAAGAATTGAAAGCTATGAGTGCAAAAAATGGATGAGATTTGGTGAGCGTGAGTTGCAAAGCTCAAATCCTCCAAGCCAAGCCACAGGTTGAAATGAAAATCAGGTTTGAAATGTGTTTTGAGCTTTTAATTTACTTTTGGATTTTTTTTTGTGAATTTTTCCAATTTAGCATCAAAATTGTCACATATTGGTGCACTTACCCTAGAGAGGATTACATTCAAGATAATTCATTTAAGTTGTAAGAATTTGAAAACACTATCTAGATTTTGTAGAATGAGGGAACTTGCAATATTAACCATTCATGATTGGCCTCAGCTTAACCTTAAGGAGCTATGAAGATATGAAGAAAACCATTATAAGTAGTAATAAACTATTACATGTAGTATATATTATTAAAAAAACATGTTGTCTATACCTCCTATTTTCACAATTTGACCATTTTAGTCAGCCTTTTCTTTGTTCATTCTATCACATTTTTTTTATTCCGGCAAGAAAATTTCATTATATAGCAAAAAGGACATGCATGGGTAGATACCATTCTAAAAACCATATAATTTATTCTATAGAATTTAAACCACTATAAGAGCCACTTGAATTCCATCCATTTAGAGGAATGAGATTTACTGTTGGAGCACTTATTTATGCGGAATAAGTAGAATTGATCACAAAGATCATTGCTAAATCTAAAAATTTGTAGCATTGATTGCAAAGATCATTTCTAGATCTAAAAAGCTATAGTGTTGATCATAAATTAGATCATTACTAAATCTAAAAATTTATAGCATTGGTCATAAAAGATCATTGTCGAATCTAAAAAAGTATAGTGTTGATAGTGGAAATCATTGTTGAGTCCAAAAATTTGTACCATTAATCATAGAGATAATTGCTAAATTTAAAAAAATGTAGCATTGATCATAGAGATAGTTGCTAAATCTATGAAGGTTTTGATCACAAAGGTCATTTAAAATGGTAAATAGTATATTCAGTGTTATCTTTATAAAGTTGAGTAGTTGTGACAACTTTGAAGAATGTCATCATTAGATGAAAAGTATTTTTCTCATGTTAGACTTCATCTCCTTTATTGATAGAATTATGAAAGACATCTTGTTATAGATAATGATGAGTAGAGGAAAAGAAAGGTCTGCTAGTGTAATTGTTCTAGTCATTTTGAGAGAAACATTTCAAAAGGAAAGGTATGAACAAAGGCAATCAAAGATGTTGAAAAAAAAGATAAGTTTTGATACTTTCAAGAAGGAATTCATGCTAAATATTCTTTATTTGTACATAAGAAGCTAATAAACCTATTATTTATAGGTGACCCTTGTCATTTATTTAAGTTGCGTGATAAAATATATTTTATTAAGGGTGTTAATTTTTTTACAAATTATATTTCATCACACCCCAACATATTTACCATGTAAAATCATGTCCCATGCAAGAGATGTATCTCCATACATGTTTATTTAAGAATCTTTAGATCTATATATATTTGAAATAGTGAAATCTATTGAAGCTCTCTAATTTTAAGAATTAAAAGGTATGGTATTGTCTCTATTCTATTAATCTCTACTACCAAATGTATGTGTCATCATATATGTAATTTTATTTAATAATTTATGTAGAGGTATAATAGTTCTAAACTAAATGACACCTCACAAATTGAGGCTTGTGATAGAAGACCACCCATACATTGTGGATGACCTAGAAATATGGTCGACTTTATAGCAATGGGTGAGTGATCATTTTTCTCCATACTACAAGAGCAATGACGCAATCTAGGAAGACATAATTACAACCACGGAGGAAGAAGGTGGTGAATGTGGGGCATTGAGACTTGAAGAAGGAAAGTGGATGGTCTTAGATGGAATTGGTTGAGGAAGTTTTGGGAGTAATTACCACTTGTAATGGCATGAATTTGAAACCTTTGCAAATTCCCCATTTACGCACCTCCTACCTTAGAAAAATTAAATATGATGATGCTATTCCATGTCCCTCATTCTCTTCCTATCCACTTGGCAGCTATTTTTTGTGTCAATGGAGGATATTCTATCAAGGACGTTTGTTTGGCACACAGACACTTGTGTGATGCACTACCATCCTAACAAGATTCCTACCTCTAGAATCCACAGAGGCATTACAACTCTCCATTGGCAATGAAGTGTAACATTTTTGCACCCTTGATTGACCTCAAATGGCTCCTTTTCTTCCAATTTCACCTTCAAATGTCTATCTCGTTCATTCTTACACACTTCTTGATCTCTTTGGGGAAAATTCTTGATCATTCAGACATTGGACACCTCTTTCTTCACTCTCTTCACAAAATTTTCACAACATTCTCACCACCATTGAAGCTGCAAGTTGATACTTTTCTAGTTTTATTCTCCTCGTTGTTGCGGCAACATTGGCATCTATAGGTTTGCAAGATCACTCCTCCCATTTCCCTTGAGTGCATGTGGTTCAAGGTGATATCACTCCATTTCCTTTTCACTTAGCATCATTGTATTTTTCGTAGCATATCATTATTTAGCATAATGCATAGTACTTCCATTTTCAATATCTCTCTTTATCATATTTCTCTATCATTGCTATACTATGTCCATGGAGGTGGAAACACCAAAGTGAGAGACTAATTGCAATAGTCCTCTATACACAACCCCAACATTTTTCCATCTTGTGTGTGTAGGTTGCTTGTGGAATGAATATTTTAAAGATATCAACTCTTGGGTAGGAAGGTGTGCTTTCCTTACCCTTCTTTTCCATTTCATAGTTAGATTTAAGGGTTTGTGCAAGATCATGGGGGTCCAAAAAGTGGTGATGTGAAAAAAAAGCCATTTTTAACACGCCCAAAAATGCAAAATTCTACTTTGAGTTTTTGTAGGCTTGGGTGGAAAGTGCATACTACCAAAGCAAATACCAAACCAAAATGGATATCTATTGGGAATGGATATCTGTTCCAAAAGGATATATGTTTCTAATAGGTCAGATTTTTTATTTTCATTGGGTTTGGGGCTAACCAATATTTTAATTTAATATATTATTATAATTTTTAAATATATTTATATTAATGTTTTTTAATATATTTATCATTGGTTATTAAATTATAATATATTATAATTATATATATTTATAATAATTTTTTTTAATAATATGTATTTTTTTATAGGAAAAAGTAGCAAGCCACTGTAATTTATTATATATAAATAAGAGATATTACAAAACCTGGTTCAAACGAGCATACCAGCAAGAAAGAACCAAGAAGAAAACTTCTAGTTGTAGCTCGATTAAGTTCAAAAATTTCTTACAAAATTGTGCCAATAAAAGTAACATAGCATACGCCTGTATGGCTATCTCAACCTATGAGTTTCCAAAATACAGACCCCTTTACATTTTAAAGATACTCCTTATACAATGACAAACATTTGACCCATATTTCAAAAAACATCACTAGATATAGATTATGCCCATACCAACTATACTAACCCTAACTACATCTTATACCCATACAACCCTGACTACATTTTATACCTATACAAATTGATTAAAAAGATACTGATTTATAACCACCTTTGCGAGGCCATTTATTGAATTTTCATCGAGCACTTGTTTATGCTTTAATGCATCCTCCTGCGAAGGAACTGTAACATTTATATCAGGAACATAACGATAACAATACACCCCCTGGCATCTTGTGGAATGGTGGACAGTTGCAAATCATGTACACAATTATGACCCCTCAAAAATGAGATAGCATGATATTTTCTCTTAAACTAATCTATCTCCTCCATGGTGAAAGAAAAATGATACTTATTGAGAGCTTGGTAAAGAAATGAAGATGAATCATGCATTGTTGACAGGAGCATACCATGGAAGATTTCTGCATACCATTTTTTTATAATGAATGGGATGCCTAGGAAACAACCCACCGACCAAACCATCACCTTTTGTAAAATCATATTGGTGGACACTATGAAGTAGTGCATCATTATCTAGATAGACTTGAACTACAAACTTGTTGGCTTTAATTCGTAAAACATTAAAGTTTTGTACCAGGTCCAGTGTATTTGATAGGAAAATAGATAATAAATTTGCTAGAAATATGAGCCTTTGTAGCTCTGTGTGCAAGATGTCCTCACTAATGATAATTTTGATGCAATTCAGAACAAACTTACAGTTCACTTTGAAGACATGCTGCAACTCGTCCTTGTCAATGCATGATGACAACAACTCTTCCCACGGCTTCAAAGCTACCGACACCTTATAATTTTTTATTTGAAACTCCTTTAGCTTGATAGAAACCCACAATTAAAACCCGGAACAATGCTCTACTTTGTACAAACTCTTAACCCTTGTTATGGTTAATTTATTTAAAGCCAAAACTCTGTTTAAAGGCATCCTATAATTCCCTTTTTGAAGAAAATTTCTTGGAAATGACAACCTTCAATGTTGACATGCTTGGAGTGTCTTGAGAATTGTAATTGGAAACTATCCCTCTTGCTTACGCATGATTTACAAGTTGACTTGGTACAAATCACTGTACCCACACAAGTTTGTGTTATGCCTTGCATAACCACCCCATTTTATTTTTATTTTGGAACAAAATGGGTCCCACTTTAATTTTTTTTTGGTCATTTTTGGTTTTCTGGTTGGGACTTAGGAGTTCTTTTTTTTTTCTCCTAAGTCTATCTTTTGTTTTGCCGGAGCCGGGTCTGGAACCAAATCTAGACATGGAACTATTTCAAGATTTCCAGTTTGGATATGGTTCCGACGACTCTGCCTTCTCTCTTGTTTCATTTTTTATTTTGGTGTTTGTTTTTGGCTAACACTTGGGTTGGTCCGTCCTCCTATTTGTTGGTTGTTTCCTTGTGTTTTGTTTTGTTTGCTCTCGCAGGATCGGAACCGGGATTGGAATGTACATAGGGAAGTTTCAAGTTTCCTTTTTGTGTTCCCGTCCCAACTCCGCTTCCGCTCTTTTTCTTTCTCGCTTTCTTTGTTGTTTGGGCCGAGTCCAGTGTTCGCTCTAGTCCTACTTCCCTTGTTCTTGTGTTGTTCTATCCTTTTGTTGAGATCGGATTCAGAACTAAAGTGGAACTTCAAACTTTGTGAAGATTCCATTTCGGTTTTCTCTTTGATCTCGTCTCCGTCTTCATTCATTGTTTTCAGTTGGTCTTTTTGTCGGGACCAGATCCGGGGTTAGAAATGAAATATGGAACTTGGTTTAGTTTCTTTATCTTTTTCCTGACCCGGCTCCACATCCACTTTACCTTTTCATGTTCCGTTGACTTGACTTAACTGTTTGTTCGTGTTGTTGGCTCTGTCCCCGATCTACCACATTTATGGCATTAAATGCAACTTGTTGGCACGTGAAAATTATTGATTAAAGGTTTAATTATGCTTAAACTACCTCATTATTTTTATTATGTGAATTGTTTAAGCAAATTACGGCTAGGAAGCTCTTGAGGGAATTGATTTGATTGTGGGGGAGAATTGCAGAGCGATTCTTGGCAAATTTCTAGTCAATCCTTGGGAGCGTTTGGAGGTAGGGTTTCCTTTGCTTTTATTTCTTCTATTTTGTTCTTTCACTTGTGTCATATTGCATATTCGCAGGAGGGTTCATTCTGTGAATTTGTTCGCTCAGTTGGTCTTTGTTTCTGTTCTTTTTGTTCGGTTTGTTTGGTTCTTTCTTTCTTTTTCATCCCGTTCTGTTTTGTTGGGTTTTTATTTTCGTTTGTCATTTTTGCTTGGTTGTCTGTTCTGCTGTCACTTTCATGATAGGTCCATTTTTTTGTGCTCTGGTTTTGACCAGGGTTTCAATTTTTGAAGGCATTTCCTTGCTTTGGGAATGAATTTCATTTTTTGAGACCCTGTTCTGGTTTTATCGCGTTGGTTTTGGGTTGTTCGTACTAGTTTCTTGTTGTTCCCTAGTTTTTGCAAATATGGTATCGAGTGAATTAGGGTTTTGGCATTATAACCCATTTTCATGGTTTTAATGACTTCTATATGGAGGAGTTGTTGGAGATTTAGACTGAGCCATTTCTAGTTTCCGTTGGGGCCCATATGACCTAGGGTTTATTCGTTCATATGATCGCCTTGTTTTAAATACTCTCCATTTGCTGGAGTTGATTTTCTCTCGTTCCTTATTATTATTGATTTCAGTCTTTACTCTGGCTAGAATCGGGTCCGGGGAGGGAGTTGAACTTGGTAACTAACTTTTGTTCTGGTCTGGTTCCCGTTCTGGTCTTGCCTCCGACTATGTTCTAGTCCTGTTCCTGTTCCGGTCCCGCCTCCGACTATGTTCTGGTTCGATTCCCGTTTCGGTCCTTCCTCCGACTATGTTCTGGTCTAGTTCCCGTTCCGGTCCCACAGGTGATTGTTTTGTTCCTTGTCCAGTTCTGATCCCGGCCCTGCCATATGATATGAAACATTGTCTATGCCTGATGCTTCTACAGTTCTGCCTCCAATAAAGGCATAGTTTGGCCAAGTAAATATTATCTTAGGAGGATGGAGTAGTGATTATATGATTGACTAACTTAAATGTTTTGCTCATCTAATACAGGAAATTTTTGCAGGTATTAAGAGAAGTCAGGAGCATCAGATGAGGCATCTCAAAGGAGCCAGCTAGGTGAAACTTCATGGCAAGGAGTTAGGCCAAAGAAGATCAAAGTGGAGCAACTCCCGTATACCTTAAGGTGTAAGCATAGGGAAGCCATCCTCATGGCTAGCAAAATTGACTCTAACTGGATTGACATAACTGACACCAATTTGGGTCCTTTCAACTATGAAGAGTTGCATGAGGAGACATTCACTGAAGAGCAGATCACAAGAAGGACAAAAAGGATTGTTCAATCTGGGTTGGCACATGTGGCACTCTCCCCCCTATCTATTCAATGTCCGGAGTTGATTCTTGTAGCAGCTCGAGCATATAACCCTACTACTAGGAAGTGTGTGGATGTAAAGGGTAATGTCATTATTGACTTCACACCTCAAATGATCAAGTTCCTATTTCATATTCCTGATCCCAAGAATCCAAAGCAATTGAATGAAGCAGAAGCTTTAAAGCTTTACAATGATAACAAGGAGAGGAATAGATTTCATATGAATAAGACTTGGATGAGGGTGGAGAAGAAGTCTTTGGTTAAGCTCCCAGACCAGTCTAAGAGGGCAGACTTTAGTAAAGAAATTGGAGATATAATCATGTTTCTCTCTAGGGTGTTTGGTAAAAGGGATGCCTCGCTATTTAAAGAATGGATGTTTCCTTTCATTCAAACTATTTTGGATGGGAGGCAACAATTTGACTGGTCTATGATAGTATCCGACAACATTCACAATCAGATGATAAAGGTGAGAGAAACCAAGCATTTCTTTATGACTTCCTATGTAGTTTATGCAGCTGCCCGAGTGGGAATCTTTCCTGGACTTTAGATAGTTGGTATATTGGGGGAAGCCCAAGGATAAAAGAAGGTGTGGGAGTATTATAACCAGCTCACCTTCCAAGCATCAGAGCAACATTATAGAAGGGTTAATGATGCCTTTCTTTATGTCATAATTAACAAGCTTAATGGTGTTGTTGGGTATAGACTTAGCAGGGAGGCAATGGCTTTTGTGAATGAATGGGGACATTGGTTTATCTAGTACCCCCACATTCACCTATTTTAGGTTGGTAGGCTTTGATGGTCATCCCCATTTGCTACCTAGGTGTTGTGGTGATAGAATCATCCTTATGGAGTTTATTTATCAAGCCTTGGATGTGAATCTCCAGTTTAGCAATAAGCACAAGACCAGGTGCCATAAATTTCCAATGAAGCTGGGGGCATTTTGTTGTCCACACATTCAGGCGAGTAAGGTTGTTTGTGATGAATTAATTTATTTGAATTTGGGCTTGTATACTGCCAGGAAATGCTATGACCCCAAACACAAGATGAAGGCTTTGTTGCCTAGTGTCTTTAAGAAACACTTCAATCTGTTGGAGGATTTTTGGGAGGACATACAAGATGAATATGATCTTAGGAGGAAGAATTATGAAAGGATATGCATCCCACTCATGATTGAGTTTGGGATAAAAGAAGACATTCCCGACACATTATCCGATGATGGGATAGTTTTGGATCTCGAGTATGATGCATACAAAATTGGAACCAAGGATCTTGATCCAATAGATTGGAATGCGGATGAGACAATTGACATAATGCAGATTGCAAGACCAATGCTTGATAGGAGTATTCAATGGGTGAGTTTGAGAGCTAATCAGGCCGAGGCTACATCATCTAAGAAGAGAAAGGCTGTAGGTACCACCCAAGGATACAAAAGGGAAAAGAGAAGGATGGCCCCTAAAGAACCTTTAGAGTTCATGCCTTCTAGTGCACAAGAAGAGGAGGTGGTTCCTCAAGATCTTCCAGAGGTCCACGAAGATGAAACAACTACAAAGGTGGGTACTTCTGCATCTGCTGTAGGGGAGGCATCTTCTTAGCCTTCTAAGGAACAAGAATTGGGCCAAGAATCACCAAAGGGAGCTCTCCATAGTGAAGTAGAAGTTTTAAAACAAATGGAGGATCAGATTGAGATTCATAATATTGAAACAAATTTAGAAAAAATTGCATCTGATAAAGAGCATCCGGCTTTGACATATTTGGATATGACAGATGATGCAGGGACGGAGCATGTATTGACTGAGGAGGATCAATGGAAACTCTTTGAAGAGGCTAAAAGAGAAGTTGATGCTAAGGCACAAGCTGAGGCATTAGCTAAGTAATAGGAAGAGGATGCTAAGGCACAAGCTGAGGCATTAGCTAGGCAACAAGAGGAGGATTCCAATGTACAATCTAAATTGGCGGTCAAGTAGAAGGAGTTGGAAGATAAGGGGAAGGCCGATGAGTTAGCTCAACAACAACAACAAAAGGAGAAAGAGCTCAAAATTCAAAAAGAAAGGGATAAGATGATAATGCAACATAAAATTCATGATCTTGAAGAAGAAAAGGCTCAACAAAGAAGAGAAAAAGAAGCTATTGAAGCTAAACTCAAGGAACAAGAAGAAGCTTATAGGAAAAAGGAAGAGCAGGAGTGTTTGAAAAGAGAAAGGGAGGCCGCTGAGATTGTTGAACATGCGAGGAAGTCCAAGGAAGCATGGGATTATGTTGAAGAATTGAAAAAGCATCATGATGAAATGTTAGAAAAGAAGGAGGAAGAGGAGTGTTTAAAGAAGGAGCTAGAGGCTAAGAGGCTGCAGGATCAAAAAAATAAAGATGAAACATAAAATTTAGCACAAGAAAGGGAGCAAAGTGATCAACAAAATGTGCAGGAGGTTGATTCTCAACCAAAGCTTACATTGTTGCAACCTCTATCTTCCACTACTGTTGCTTCCTCTTCAACCCAGGCAACCACTACTCCTATTGCTCCTACTTGGCTAAAACTGGACTTAGAGAGAAAACAAGTTGTTCAACCAAAGCCACTAAATTGGGAAGAAATGATGAAAGAAATTGGGAAAGAGAAACCTAAGAAGAAGGCCTGGGTTCTTCACTCCACTAGGCTCACTGATGCTAGAGAGATCATTGTTGAATGTGCCATACCTATAATGGAGAAGAGTCGTGATGACATGCAAATCACTGATTATCAGTTGGGGGCAGCAAATTTGGGCAAGCCTACAAGAAATCAACAAATGAGTTTGATTGATATTGTGGCCTCTTCAACCAAAACCCGGATGATCAAGGATAAGCAAAGGAAGGATGAGCTTAAGGCTCAGTTGGATCAGCTCCATGGTTTCTTAAAAGATGTTTCCAGTCCCATTTCTCAATAGGTTGCTCCTCCTGAATCCCCAGTTTTGTTAACAAAGAGGGAGGTAGATGATTTGATTCATATGAAAAGAAAGGAGGGAATGATGGACAAGTGGTTGGATAAGCTCAACCAGGAGGTTGATGATATTCTTGTTGAGGGTGCTAAGATTCATAAAGCTGCTCTTGAGTTAGTAGAGGATATGGACCAACAGGTTAAGGATTTGGACAAGCAAGATGATGAATATAAGGAATATGTTAAGAGGCTTGAAGATGTTAGCAAAGTGCCCAAATCCACCTTGATAGAATATTCAATTCTTGAGCTTGGTGATGAATATTTTGTGGAGAAAACTATGAGCATAATAAGATACAAGTCTAGGGCTATGCATGGACATCAAGAAGAAGTCCAAGAAATGAGTAAGGACTTGAATCAACAAATGATTGAGTTAGAAGCGGTTGTAGCCATTTTGATCAACTTAGATTCCTCCAATAAAGAAGGCCTGTCGTTGGATAAACTAAGGGAGAGATGGAGGAGTAGATTTGAAGAAATCACGTAGAAAGGAGATAATGGGGAGAATTTATTGTTAGATCAATTTATGGATATCCGGGAGGAGGTAAGAACTACCAAAAAAGAGCTAATCAAGCTAAAAGAGATGCAAAGTTTGGTTTCTGCGGAGTTTCAAAGAATCAAATTTGAAGGTGATTGGTTGGATGGGTCGGATTTGGAAACTCTTCTATAGGTATTCTCTAGTTATGACGAGTACATTCAAGAACATTTAGTGCAAAAGTGACTGACTCTTTGCATCATACTCCATTTGCTCTTCTCCTCTTTCTGTGGATTTTGACATGGATTCAACTCTAAGTCCGATTTGTGGGTTTCACTTCCTTCTTGGGGTATCATATTTCCTTTTTTGTACAATAGAGTGATCAACCTTGAAAGTAGGGGTACTTGAGTCCACTTCTATGTTCAGTTTCAACTCCATGAATTGTGGATCTTGATTAATGATTGAGAAACTGGTGCATGTGGCACCCCATATGTATTATTAGAATCTACTTTGTACAGGTCGATTAATTGAAGAAAGATTAGCCACCTAAGAATAGAAGATAGAAACTAGATCTAGGATTTTCAATGTTTTAGAAAGATACTCTGAAAAGTTTAGTAAAAGGCTTGATTATTTTACAGTTTAGATACGTGTTCATGTTATGATTTTCAAAGTTTGGATCCATTTTGATAAGGTTAATGATATATGATTAATCCATACGCCAGTGGTTTTGTTGTGCTTAATTGTTCTTTATTTGATGAAAATCAATAGAAGGAACTGGATTTAAGGTCATATCATTGGATTATTTGTGAATTAGATTGTTATTGTGTTCATTTGATCTATGTTTTGGATAATGAGTGGATGATTTGTTTGAAGTAAGTTAGTGAAAGTTGATGATATCTGAATTAGCATTATGGATGTATGTAGTAGCATAGTTTATTCTATGGATTTCATCTTGCTGTAGTTGTGGTTAGGTAGAATGAACACTCATTGTTGATCTACATGTCTGGATACGTAAGGATTTTATTCATGTTTCTCTAATTTAAAGCTCTGTTTCATCTTTTTCTTTTATTTAAAATCCCCAAACGTAGACTACTTGATGCTATGCATTCTTGTTCTTTATTACCAGAAAAGGGCCCCTTGAACATTACAATCATATTGACCATTGAGCAATATCAATACAGTTGAGAACCAACTACGAGGACCTTGGGAGTTAGATTACTATATGTTGTCTTTCTCTTTCAGGATAAATAGAATAGTAATATTTTGTTTAATGTTCTGTTGTTTTGACCATCAATAGTTAGCACTATAAATTTCTATTCATTAGAAGGATACGCCTGAGAAAGATTCATACCTTAGTAAACCAATTTTGGCTAAATTGGGTTAAAATGATCTACTAAAATTGTTACAAATTTAGCTGTCCTTAAAATGAGATCTTCGAATAGAAAACCAAGCTTGACATCCTTTCAAATCCTGTTGATCTTTCCTTATTATGTGTGCCATTTTGAATTTCACCACTTTGTATCAGTGGGAAAAGTACTTATTTACCATGTAATGCCTGCATATAACACATGTGGTTAAAGCTGCCAATTGAGAACTTTATTAACCCTGAGCTTATCATGATAGCACTTCATCATCACATGGGCTTTAATTTTAAATTCATTCCTTAACAGAATTATCTTTGAAGTGTAGGAATGCTTGAATATAGTTAACTTATTATCCCTTTGTGAAAGCATTTTGGAAATTTAGTTATGCACCCTTAGCATCTTGACTTATGAGTTTGATCAATTGTGGGAATACATTTAACTGGGTTAAGTCATGAATAGCTCTAACCTTTGTAGCATCACTTCCCAAGCCTGCAAGAAAGTCTGCTACCTTGTTACCTTCTCTATAGGTATGAGAAATTATTGTAGATTCAAACTTATCTATTAGCGCCCATACTTTATGCAATGTATAGCTTAAGTTCCAGTTATGAATTTTTCTTTGTCTACATTCATTAATAATTATCATTGAGTCCCCTTCTATGTGGAGACTTGAAAACCCAATTTGGACTGCTAATTCCAAACCCAATAATAATGCTTGGACTTCTACACTATTATTTGTTCCTTGTTTTAAATGGAATGAAGAGGCTGCCAAAACTATCCCTGACAAATTTTTGAAGCAAATTCCTGCTCCTGAAGTTCCTGAGTTTCCTTTAGATGCCTCATCAAATTTTAATTTTACAAAGTCCATTAGAGGTGGGGACCATTTAACTAAAGATCTGTCAACCTCCAAAATACTTCTTTTGAGTAAACTGCCATCTAAAGGTAACTTGATTCCCTTCCAATTCTTCAAAATAGAACTGTCCCAATTTGTGAACAAAGAGTTAGTCATTTTGTATTTTTGAACACATGAATTAATCCCTTTTGAGATTTCCTTTTCAATTTTCATAATTGTCAACTCAATTGGAGATTTAGTTTTTCTGAATATTATCATATTCCTCTCCCACCAAATGTTCCATATAACAAGCACCAAAATTATATACCAGATACATGCAAAAAAAGAGGATTGGTATAACAGTGGCCAGCTTTGAAAAAGATCCCAAAGAGTATTTGGAAGAGGATAATAGAGATCTAACTTATTTTTAATAAAATTCCAACATTGATAAGAAAA
The DNA here is from genome assembly GCA_007258455.2 of Sequoia sempervirens. NCBI lineage: Eukaryota > Viridiplantae > Streptophyta > Pinopsida > Cupressales > Cupressaceae > Sequoia > Sequoia sempervirens. The sequence continues at coordinate 96,342,973 of VDFB02000002.1, read as the reverse complement.
ATTGCATTGTAGGAGGAAATGGTCTGTAGTATCTATCTCTTCTTCACATAACTGACACTTAAATGGATCCACAATCTTCAATTTCACTAGACGGTCGCTTGTTAGAATTATATTTTGAATGGCAAGCCAAGCAAAAATTTCTGCCTTTGGTAAAATTTTATTGTTCTAGTAGAAAGAAAAGGATCATTGAGGTTGTGAATTATATTTAGATTGGCTTAATATTGCATAGCCTTCCTTTACTGAATATGTTCCTACCTTAGAAGCTACCCATATTATTTTATCTAGTTTTGTTGATAAGAAAACTATTCTTTCTTTCAACATAGTGCAAAAAAGATCAACCTGCTGAGGATTAAGGAGATTGTTTGATGGTTTTTTCCATACAACTTTCCCAATTAAAGAATTTGAGGACTGCACATAGTCTAGCAATTTTCCCCCCCAAGCTTTAGATAAAATTGTTCTTACCTCATGAAGATCGTACCTTTCTGACAATGGAGGTTTAGCATTCCATGAATCTGACCAGAACTTTACACTTTGACCATCATTTACCTCCCAAGAAGAAAAAATAGTAATGAGATTCCTACTACGGAGAATAAAATTCCAAATGGTAGATCCCTTTGGAGGATCGGCTATTGTTAGGATTCTTGTTGGATTGCAAAATTTTGACCCACTTGGCCTTTGGATTGGAGTACATTTTCCATACTAATTTAGCTCCAAATGCTTTATTTCTCACGAGATATTCTGAATTCTTTCCCCCCTGGCTTCTTTTCTTTTTCCATCCCTTCTAAAGAAATTAGGGGCACCTTTTTCTGCTCATTTATGTTACCTTTCCAAAGAAAGGATCTTATTATATTTTTAATTTCAGATATTACAAAGGATGGAGCTTTGAGGACAACTAGAAAGTTGTTTGGAATTGAAGATAAAACTGATTTGATTAAGAGAATTCTTCCAGACAAAGATAACCACCTGGATTTCCATAATAGAATTCTTGATTTAAGTCTATCAATTACCTTGTCCCAATAGTGAGCTTTGTTTGATCCTTTGAAGAAAGGTATCCCTAAATAGGTACAAGGCAATTCTGCTTCCTGAAAGCCCAAAATCTTCACTATTTTCTTCTTTACTTCCTCAGGGGTATTTAAAATATAAACCTTGGATTTTGTTGCATTAATCTTTTGACTAGAGGCTGATGAATATTTTTCCAGGACTTCTTTAACTTTTTTGGCTTCCACTAATGTTGATTTGTTGAAAAGAAGAGTATCATCGACAAAAAGAGAATGGGTGAATGAGATGCTCAAATTTGATATCTTCACTCCATGCCATAAACCTTGACTATGCTTTAGATGAATGAATCTACTTAAGGGCTTTGCCATAATAATAGAAAGAAAAGGTGAAAGTGGGTCTCCTTTCCTAACACCTTGCATGGAACTGAAAATTTTTGCTCGAAATAAACAAGACATTATACACCTTCGCCATTGCAAGCAAAAACCAAACCTTGCCAATACCCTATTTAGAAACTTCCAATCCACCTTATTGTAGGCCTTCATCATATCTAGTTTCAGGATAAAAGAAGGCAACTTAGAAGTTTTTATTGTATGCAACACTTCATGTGCAACTATTTCTCCTTGATATGTCTCCCTTCCTAGGACAAAACCTCCTTGCTCCTAAGAAATGATCTTTGGTATGAGTGGTTGCAGTCTCAAATAGATTGCTTTAGTGAATATTTTATAGACTGTGTTAATAGGCCTGTACTCAACAAATGTTTTAGGCTCTTTGGTATTTGGTAGAATTGTAATATTAGTTACATTAAATTTCCTAAACATAGTTCCAGTTCTTCTAGATTCTTCAAGCACCCAAAGAAGTTCAAAACACAAGAAGTCCCAACATTTTTGAAAAAAAGGGCAATGTATCCATCTGGGCCAAGAGCCTTATCTAGGGGAAGTGAGAATACTACATGTTGCAACTCATCCATAGTGAATGGTCTCATAAGTAGAGTATTATCATCATTGTTGATAAGATGGGGAACTGTTTCCAACAGTTCATTTCCATCATTGATTCTAGTGGCATCTATGCTTTGAGGGGCTAGTAGGAGTTCTGAGAAAAACTTGACACCTTCATTATTAATTTCTTCTTCCCTCATGATCCAGTTTCCTGAAGAAAATTCTTGAATTGCTTGAATTGATTTGGTTTCCTTCTTAATTTGTGCAGAAGCATGGAAATATTTTTTTTTATGATCTCCCTCTTTTAACCATAATTCTTGAGACTTTTTCCTCCAATAAACCTCTTCTCGTGCACATAACTCCTCCCTTTCTTCTTGTAACTTCTTTTGTTTATCATAAAGGGAAGCATCTAACCCATTTTGAATTATACACTCATAGTCTGTTGTTAATTCTTTGAACACTTAATCTTTCTGGTGGAAAATGTTAGAACTGGAAAACTTACTTATTCCAGATTCTTATTTGTTGCTTCACATAATTCAGCTTTTTGTTAAAATGAAACATCTTGGTGCCTTGTTCATAGGGAGCATTAATCCACCACTGCTTCAAAAGATCCATAAACTAAGGATGCCTGAACCACATACTTTCAAATTTGAAAGAAGATTTTACTTTTGGAATAGAAATATTCAATATATTCAGTCCAATTGCATAGTGATCTGACCTAGGATATGGAAAGATTTCATAGTTTAAATTATGTGATGAGATGAGCCAATTAGGAGACACCAAGAACCTATCTAATCTTTCATCTATTTGAAGAAATCCTTTCCTTCTGTTAGTCCAGGTGTATTTTCCCTTGAGTGGTACAATATCCCTTAGAGCATTAGATGCTATGAAGAAACTAAAATATGACATCACCCGAGGTGGTAGACTTATTCCTCCACTTTTTTCTTTCAAATAGGTTATTGCATTAAAATATCCCGCTATCACAATTTTCCCATTGTGAATTAATCCTATTTTCCTTGAGATTTCATCCCAAAGATTCTTCTTATCTATAGTAGGAATAGGGCCATAGACATTTATAAGCCAAAAATGCAGTTCAAACTTTGAAACCTCTACAAGCTGACAATAATTCTCATTTTTATGAGGTTTGACATTCACATACTTTGGATTCCATAAAACCACTAGACCTCTTAATGCCCCTTGAGCTGGAGAGTGTGTTGAGGCCCATCTAGTCCATTTCTGAATTGAGGATTCAAATACATCTATTGAAGTCTTAGTTTCTTGTAGAAGAAATATATCTGCTTCACAAGCATTTATTATTTTCTTGATGCGATAACTTTTGTCAGGGGCATTAATGCCCCTGACATTCCAAGAAGAGATCTTCATTACAATGCCTGAGGAGAGCAGCATGCTCTCCTCGGTCTCTCATTTGACATAGATTCAAAGATTGTTTTTTGAACTCCTGCTTCTATCTATTCTTTCATCTTGGTAAGGTTTGATTTCTTGCCTATCTTCCCAGGGGATTTCTTCATTGAAGATTGTGACAATGTAAGGATTTTATTAGAACCAATCACTTCAGATAACTCCCTTTTTGTCTGCTTTTCAAGTGACTTGGATTCAATTGGGCTTCCTATTTAAGCTTCATCAAGAGTTACTTGACCTGCCATATCCAACAAGTGTTGATCACTTAGAGACTTCATAGCAACCTCTTGACCCTTCATTTCCCTCTCTTTATTCAATGGAGTCATTAGACTTCCTGAGCCCTTTAAACCTGGTGGAGAGTTGCTTTTCTAGAATTCTTCTTCCATTGCAATTTCATCAAATAACTCTGAACCAACTGAAAACAACATTTTTTCTGCTAGAAGTTTGAGCTCCACATCATTTATGTCCTTTGTTGTACTTAATGAGAGCCACTGGTTTCCCTCATTGAGGCTAGAAAACTCTTGAGAAACCATTTGACCCCCCTGTGCTTTATTCTTGAATGACCAAGTAGCTAAATGATCCTTAGTTCCTTGAAACATTAATTTTTTTGTTATTTCTGCAAGCTAATGCTCTGAACTTAACTTTTCCATGGGGGAGTATAAAGTGAGTGACAAGCCAAAGAAATATTGCATTAGCCTCCCTAAAATTTATGGCACTTTCAACTCTAATACTGCATGTATTTTGTTCTAGGTGTGATGAGGAGTCCCAACTTTGTGCCATCTTCACCCCTTTTCTGCTTATGCATGGGTTTATTGAAACTAGAATTCACCTGATCTGGGAGACCATGATTAAGCTACTCATTCTGAGTATGTGCATTTGGCTTTAGCATAGGTGCAATAACCTAATTTCTTTTTTGCACCCCTTTTGATTTGACCATGCGACTACCAATTGGTGAAAAAGATCCTATAGTGCACTTAGAAGAAGAATGACCTATGATATGGCATTGAGGACAAGTAGTTTCAGGGGATTCAAAAAGAGTTCATTGTTGCCAACTGCCAAAATTTGAGATTAGTTGAATCTACCCTGGAAACTCCTTGGTCGTATCAATGAGAACACAAGTTCTAACAGGTTTCGAAGGATTTTAAAAAAATGCCTTATCATGCATGAGGAAAATTCCTACGTGATTGGCTATTGTTTCAATTAGAGTGAGTTCCCTATATTCAAGTGGAAGATCAAGCATTTGGAACCAAAAAGGAACAAATCTGAAAGAAAAATCTTCTGTCATGCCCAAAAAAAATTCGCTAGAAAAACCCAACATATTTTTTTTTTACAAAACACTAGTTAAGCTCATTTTTACTCTAGAAATTGAGGTGAAAGTTATATCTAGAATACACATTGCCTTACTCTAAGAAAACACCTCTTAACTCGAGTGTGAAAGTTAAATTAAGATCTGGTTAATGATCATTAGATCCAATCGAGTTTAAAAAGGGTTAGACAATCATTTAGTTCTAAGGGGACTAAGGTCCTTAAAGCTAATTTTCTCTAGTTGTTCAATTTAATCATAATGTAGTTATATACTCCACTGATTATAATTACCGAGGTGTTAATCGATCTAGTATTATTATATCTTAATCAACACAATATCTTTAATGATGTGGCCTTATCAATATATCGCTAAATCGATGATTGCATTTTAATCCAAATTTAAATGCTAGATGTGCTACTTCTCCTTAATAGCCATTAGTTAATAGCATTAATATTAAATAATAGATTAACAATGTTAATATGATTATTCTTTAATCAAATTGATAATATTAATATATAATCCCCCAATTTACCACTAATCCTATTATTATCATTTCCCCAAAACAATAATATTGTTACCCTAAAATCTAATCCACTTTGATTGATAATAAATAGTTTGATCAACAAGATTTATTTAATAATCTATTAACAACCCTAGTCATTAAGAAAGGTATTACTACTTTTTTTATTAACCAATAATGAGACTATTATTTAGCTATTGATTTGAATTTAATTCATCATAGCATTAATGTAATCATTATCAACCCCATTGTTGTAGCATCATTAATTACTCTCAACTAATATCAGAACCATCATGGGTATTTATCATATTGGAATCAATGTGATAATTGATATGGGCATACAATGATACTAGTTGAGATATTGGATTTAATAGATCTTACCCGTAATAATATTATCAATATCGACATGATCATCTTATTCTCTTTTGTTCTCCTAGGTAATAAAGGTATTGCTATTATTGATATTTAAATTTTCCCCTAAATCTTCATATCCTTGTTATTAATAATGTTTCATTCAATATTCACTTTATTACCTAATACTAAGTTTAATATTAATATTACTATTGGTATTAAAGAATACTCTTTTAAACTTTACTCATAAAAGGAATGTTAATATTACTATAGGTATTAACTTTACTTTTTAAATTTACGCGTATACCCTTGTTAATATTAATATAAATATTATCGATTAATATCCAAATCAATATTATAATTGCTTTTATTAAGGGTGTTATTATCCACATTATCTTTAATATTAAGATTCACATTAAGTTTAACATTCAACAATAATTAATGAAAGAAAATTTTAAAACAGTATTATAATGCCTACGAATAAAAAAAGTACATCTACCTAAATTTAATTTAGGCCAAAGGTTTATCCAATTTGAAGGAGACCGAGCTAAGTTATCCGATCAACGGTTGAATCATCTATCGTACCATGGGAGACGAATGAACCTGTTTCATTCGTTGATTTTTCAGACCCGAGGATAAATGCATGAGTAGACTTGGACATTCTGATAACTGCAGCCACGGTTCCTCACGAAGCGGTAAAGTTGTTTCTGCAAATGCAACGAATATGCGTTCAGCCTGGTCAGTTCATATTTGTGAGCATACTCCCAGCCTCTATGCCAAAATAAGAGCTTTGGATCTGCTTATGGGAATCCATCAATGTATAATCGAAAGTGGACTTTGTTAGATGTTGTTGTTAAACGTGGAAGCGTATAAAAGACTGATAGAATTCTTCAGAGACGTTGCCTGACGGATTGCAATCATTACAAGATATGCACAAAATGGCATTGTTGAGGAGGTCTTGAAAACCTATAAGCATATGCAATTGGTAAGAATAAAATCAAACTCCACAACTTTTGCGAGTATAATCGAGAGGGGTTTTTCACCAGATGTTTTAGTTGGAAATTCCTTGGTTGATATGTATTCAAAATGCAGAAGAATCCAAAGGTACTTGAACTGTTTGATAGTATGCCTCAAAGAGATGTGATCTCATGGGCAACAATGATTTCAGGATATGCACATTTGAAACTTTTTAGCAAATGCAACCGGCAAGTGCAAAGCTAAATTCCACAAAAATATGCTAGGAGCATACTCCCAGACTGTGCCAAAACGAGAGCTTTTGAACATGGTATGGACATCCGTCAAATCATAATGGAAAGGGGGTATTTTTCGGATGTTGTAGTGGTAAACGCCTTAGTAGATATTTGTCCAAAATGCAGAAGTATACACAAGGCACGGGGCCTGTTTGACGTGATTCCTCGAAAGAATCTGGTTTCCTGTACTACAATGACTACAGGATATGCACAAAATGGCATTCTTAGGCGAGGTTATAAGGCTTTTCAAAGAAGCACGTAATAAAAATGATATCAGGATATGCACAAAATGGGTTTTGTTGAAAAGTCCTCTGAAACTTTTAAGCAAATGCAAATGGCAGGTGTAAAGCCAAAGTAAACAACCCCTTCCAGCATCCTCTCATGTGCCAAATGGGATATTTAGGACAGGGCACGAACATCCACCAAAGCATAATTGGGGATATATATTTGTCAGACGTTGTAGTTGTGAATGCCGTGATAGACTTCTATGCAAAATGTGGAAGCATACACAAGGCACGCAAACTGTTTGACAAAATTTCTCAAAGAGAAAATGCCTCAAAGTGCATTTGGCAGCAGTAAAGCCAAACTCCACAAGCTTTGGTAGCATCCTCCTAGCTTGTGCTAAAATCGGAACTTCAGGAACAGGTCATGGACATGCATCAAAGCATAATAAGAAGGGGATTGTTGTCCAATGTAGTTACAAGTGTCCTGCTAGACATATATGAAAAATGTACAAAGTATAGATAAGGTAGTTGTGTTGTTTGACTAAATACCTCAAAGAGATGTTGTATCATAGATTGGAATGATAAATGGCTATTCACAAAATGGGTTTATTGAGAGGACATTGGAAACTTTAAGCAAATGCAATTGGCAGGTGTAAGGCGTAACTCCACAACCTTTGCCAGCATCCTCCCAGCCTGTGCCAAATTGGGAAGCTTTATAGCAGAGCATGGACATCCATCAAAACATAATTGAAAGCACATTGTTGTCTGATGTTGTAGTCGCAAGTACTCTTATAGACATGCATGCAAAATGTGGAAGCATAAACGGCATGTCAATTGGTTGACAAAATGCCTCAAAGATATGATCTCATGGAATGCTACTATAAATGTTGCAACTTATGTTCTTCTCTCAAACATCTATGCTGAAATGGGATGAGCTTTAAATGGTATGAAGATTGATGAAAGATAAAAAATATTATATATATATAGTTGGACTGAAGGCCATAATAAAATTGAGATATATCACATCGACAAACATAACAGATCTATGCGAAATTAGAGAAATTATCTTCAGAGATGAGGACAACATGGTATTTTGCAGATTCAAGACATATACTAAATGATGTAGAGGGGGAGGAAAAATAGTGAGAATTTGGCAATTGCATTTGGCTTATTTAACATCCAACCAGGAACAACTATTAGAGTTGTGAAGAACCTTCAAGCATGTGTTGATTGCTCCACTACACCCAAGATTATTGACAAAATGCCTCAAATACATGATCTCATGGAATTCTACTATAAATGTTGCAACTTATGTTCTTCTCTCAAACATCTATGCAGAGAAGAAGAAATGAGATGAGGTTTAAATTGTATAAAGATTGATGAAACAACCTATAAAACTAGGTTTGCATTATATTAAGGTGCACAGTGCCATACCTGTAGTGATAAAGAAGGGTCTTGGTTTTATTTATGGTTTCTAAAAAAGCGTTTTTATCTAAAATGTGGACTTTGGAGAATTAGACATTGTTGTGAACATCATAAAATCATATGTATAATATGCAATGTGTCACTACCTATATATATTGATGGAGTGTTTGTCAAATCCCTATTTTAGGACACCTCCATTTTATCATGACTTAGACCTGTTTTGAAGAAGGAACATCTAGAGGGTGGAAAATGGGAAAAAATAAAAGAGGAAATTGTTAAGGAATAGAAATATGCTTGGCCAATGTGAAATGTGAGAGAAGGGATTCAAATCAATGAATGAAAAATTGGAAGACTTGTCTTGGGAAATGAAGACATCAAAGTATTTTCCAAATTCAAGACATGCATTGAATGATGTGCTACTATAGTTAGAATTTGGCAATTGCATTTGGATTATTAAACAAATCCCTAGATCAAATTTTAGAATAATCAAGAACCTTTTAAGTACATGTGTTGACTACCACAATGCAACTTAGTATATCTCCAAGATTAAAAGACAAATTATAGGGATAGATGCCAATCGGTTCCATCATTTTAAACATGGAGAATGGTCTTCTATAGATTAGTGATGATGCTAACTTGCTAAGTGAATAAATTTGTAAAAGTAGGTGTGTACTATATTAGAATGCTCCATGCTAGACCTATAGTTGCTTGGGTAGGTCTATAATTAAGTTTTTTTTACAGTAGACTGCTGGTATTGACCACAATTTTTTTTAATATTTGAGCTTTATCTCTTTATCTATTTGAAGCATTGCTACACCATATTTTTATGCATGATTTTGTTCTTCTTTTGTCTACAGTGAAGTTGGGATTTAAGATTGTCTTCTGAGTTGGTTGGGGATGATATCTGGTAGATCTAATTTTTTTTCCAGTTGGGTTTGATTGGGGAAGAACTCAATCATGCCCATTACTGTTGGAAGGATTGTGGGTACCAAGGGGAACTAGAACCTCTCATTTTGAAGAAAAAATGGGAATTTGTGTCACAAGAGAAATGTTAGAGCGATGGCCTCTGTTACCTATGGAAGGCTGAAAGAAGAGTATAAATTGCTCACTTTGAAACCCAATTCCACTGAAAATGAAATCAACAAGGCATATTGTGTCTTACCTTGTAGGATATTTAAATGCCCATTTAATTTTCTTGGTAATTCTTGGAAGAAAACAACGGGAATGGGTTTTGTTTGTTAAATATTTTTACAATTTTTTGTTCCTTTGGTCAGGGTTTAGGTTGCTCTTTAATGGATTTTCATGTTCTTTTAAGTTTTGTTTATAGTTATTATGTATTTTAAAATTCTAGTCTTATATAATTTATTTTTTATTTTTTATTAGAACTTTTAGCATTTGAAATTTCAATATCTCTATCTTCCTCTATGTCTATCTCATTACCCCTCTCTCTCCCCCCCCCCTCTATATCTCCCTCTTTTTACCCTTATCTCTCCCTCTCCCTATTGCAAACATAACATGAACTAGTTGTTAATGGAGCCTAATTATCTTCTTCATTTAGAGTTTTTTTTTCAATTGTGTTTGGATCCTTGTGAGTGGATGTATAGTCGATTTGAAGCTATCAATTCTCCATTGAGACCTTTGTTGTGCAAACAACATCATTTTCTAAATGGCCTACCAATTGACCTCGTCTATTGCACAAATATATGCAAAAAAATAGACCAAAAAATTTCCTAATTGACCTTTTACACTTCTTCGACGCACCCATTGCACACCAAGGTGCAATTGCTAGTACTTAGCATAGAGGAAGAGGGAAGTAATATTGTGTACACTACAAGAGTCACTTCTATATTAATGAATTTTGAATCAATTAAATGGGTAGCTCCAACTGTACTCCACCTATTCAGATGTATGGGGAGGTACTACTTTTTCTTAATCACAGACCAACTTGCTATGGTTGGTTTCCAAATTAATGCTATGGATAAATCTGTATATTTATTTTAAAGCAATTCAAAAAGATTATTCGTTTTCACGAATATACATCCTATATTTATTAGTATGATTAATTATACATTTTTCTTTTCATTCTCTACAGGAAACATCACCCACTAAACCCTTTTAAGTTGTGTTCCGAGTGCAGCAAGTAAACTTGTGTTTTGATCTTTATAAAAAAAATGCATTATTATTCCAAAAATGAAAGCCAACCCTTGTGGCCAGCACCTCCCTTATGGGGAGTCACCTCTCTGCAAGGGAAAACCCCTGTCTGCCCTCCCCACTCTTTTTATTTATTTTATTTTATTTTATTTTTGTTTGAAATTTATAAATTAAAAGGAAAATAAAATAAAAATAAAAGTACAACTTATTAATTTTATAATATAGGTATATTGATATTTTTTTTCATAACACATGTTTTTATATTATGAGATAATTTATAACTTCATAAAATATATATGATGTATTGTATAAAATATATTACACTTTATGTGCAAAAGTATACTACTATAAGAAATGAGTATATAAATTTTGTGAAATATTTATTATTAACATTATTAACATATATTTCTCATAAATAAGAACCTAGTTGGATAAGGGCCTTTGTATTTATAAATCAGTTTTATGTTTCATTTAACTACTAACTAGATTATTATGATATGATATCTTTATCTATGTAAATATTAACTTCTCAAATAGAGGTAACCTTTTTTTTTCTAATTTATTTTTGGATAATTTGAAGTTGATTTAGTATGTTGCTCACCCCTCCTTTATTTAAAAATAAAAGATTTGAGAGTTTAAGAACTCATAAATGAAGCTTTATTTAAACTCTTCTACCTACTTACCAATTTTACTTCTAAATCATAATGCTACTGGGGATGCCCTTTTTACCATAGTTTTGAATAAGTTCTTTTTTTTCCCCTAAACATACATGAATCATATAGTTTCATAAGCATAAACTTAGGACTCTTTCATTCATCAAGTGCAACAAATATGAATGTCTCTATTGCATAAGCAATGCAGGTATATAAGATCATTTATCTAAACTTCTCAAACCTTTTCAAAATACTTTTATACCAAATATTTATTACCACCAATATCTCTCATGTCTACTTCAAGACATTACTAAGAATAAGGCAATATCAAACCAAGGATAGGAACTTGTTTTAAACTCTTTTTTTTTCTCTTCTTGCAACAAGATACAAATCTTTCAATACTTTGATATTGTTTGGAAATACAATGAATAGCATGCCAATGACCACATCTTTCTCTTTAATAATATTTGATAAAATAATGAATAGCATACAAATGAATAAAGCTTGCTCTCCACCCAACCATAATGGCATCATGGACCCTTGTGGGCTCTAGCCATACCCCCAAGCAAGGAACTCTTTTAGCCCCACAATGATTAATGGAGCCTTTTCTCATTTTTATAAAGGGACAAACTAACATAGCACAATTTACATGTATCTAGGCTCTCTACTTTCTATTTTCAAACATACTCCATACAATAGGACAACTCTTTACTACTAGGAAACAAGAGTAAATGGAATGGGAATAACTTATCTTTTCTTTTAGATGAAGGGGCTCAAATCTTGTATCCATATTTCCTCTCCAACCAAGCCATATCCCTTGCTATCTTCCAAAGAGATGGAATTCTCTCATTTTACTCATTCTTTCTACCATCTTCACTCAAGTTCTCCAAGAGGAGAAGTGGGTAACACCCGACTCTTCCTTTTTCTCCAATCTATATAGGAGTTTCGTCTTGCAATCTTTTGGATGGGGAGGTGTGGAGTGTACTTTTCTCCATCAATGAGGGTCTTTCCTCATTAAAGAAGGGAACATGCACTTGGACAATCCCTCAATCTTTTCACCCCCTTTCTCTCCACAAAATTCGTCACTCCTCATTATGAGGACTTTTCAAGAGTCAAATCATGTCCTTGAAGCCCTATTGCATTCTCATTTGACCCCTACTACTATGGTATAAACCCTAGAGGGTTTATTTTTGCACCCCAACCAAGGAAATTGACCAACCTCCCTCTTTAAAGACCCTCTTAAGGATCTATCCAAATTTTTACACTTGGATAAGGGCTGCTAACCCCTAACCCCACTTACACCCACATAACACATAATCATTTATCCTTTGAATATCCACCCTCACCACTTTAATTTACCAACATATTAACTTTATTTATTTCTAAGTCCCAAAAGGTTCAAATTTGTATCCACAAGATGTCTTTTGATTTTCTCTCAATGGTTTTCCCTTATCGTACTGGCACCTTTATTTTCTTGCACATTTCCAATGCAATAATAAGAAACAATCATGTATAGCATTAATATCCTAAGATTTAACTATGCAACAATTTGATTTAATCTATCAATTCGTATTCCATAATTTATGAGTGCCTAATACCTTTATGGTAGTGGCAATAAAATGAATATCAAGATGAAATTTAGTAATATTGTCACACACTCACATTATTTATTGCTCACAATACAACTTACCATCTATTTATGGAAACATATAACAATTTAGATTTAATATTAATCATAAGCAAAGCAGGGTCTTACATCTTCTACCTTAAATTTTGGGATCTAGGGTTGCATGCATAGCCCTAAACTTTGGAAAACCCATGATTTAATTTTGAATATTACTTCTTTATGGGTTTTACTACTAAAAATGACAACGAAAATGCCCTTTTCAAGATTCAAATAAAAAACTTGTTGAACCCCTTCCCAATCATTAAAAATTAGATTTTTTAATTCATTTATAGGCAAATTTAGGTTCCATAACTTACAAATTAGGGCTTTGTCCCTAAGATCTTGAACTTGAGTTTGCAATATACTTTCTGGAAATGTGACCTTGATTGTATCTCAAACTCTTGAAGGGGAAGATTTGGCCTCCTCTTGATTGATCTTCTTATGAGAGACAATTTCTTAATTGTTTGAAACTTTATGCCTCCAAACTTGCTTGGTTGTTTCTTTTTTCTTTGACTTCTTTTTTTAAATCTTTTTTCACCCTTTTTGAGCTCTCTGGTTGTGAATATGAGCATCCTGTTTAGGCCCCTTTTGAATTTGAGTCATGTTTTGAGTATCTGGATTGAAGGGAGCGCCTTTTTGGCTATTAAAAATCTCTACACAGGAGTCTTTTTGTTGCCCCTGTCATTTAGCACCGGATCCGTTGTCCCTTGTGCGTTTACATGCAATGTAGGGTCTGCTTGCTCTCAGATGTATATAATAATATATCTAATATATTATAATATTGTATTACATTATAATACTTATATAGTATTCAATATTATATAATTTATTATATTATAATACATTAAATATAATATTAAATTTATTATATTATATGATTATAATATTATATTATATTATACAACCAATAGTGATATATCTTAAGTTTCAAAAAACATCACTTTTTTAATATATGGTCAGGTCCCAGACCCAACCATTTATTAAAAAATCTACATAAAGGAAAGGGATATTCGTTTCATGTTTTATAAAATGAAAAGCAAAAACCCGAGAGCTCATTTTTAAAAGAGTCCACGTGGGTTTTTAGCTTCTCAACTCGGATATCCATTTGTAGGTGCCTCTTCTTGCTCAATTCAATCAAATTTGATAGGTATTTTTGGATTTTTATGTTTTTCTTCAATTTTTATTGGTTTTGCATTATTTTTATTTGTCAATTTTAGTGAAAAATAGGATATTTTATAGGTTTTTTATAGCATTAAAATCATTGTTAATTTTGAAAATTTATATCAATTAATAAGCTTAAAATGGTTGATCCCAACCCTGCTCAACATGAAAACATTTAATCAGCTCAACATGAAAACCCTAACCCCACACAAAATGAAAACCCTCCAAATCCTCCTTCACCGCGATCGTTGTTTCCAAACCAAAACATGCCAACAATACATGGATCTATTCATAGAAATTTAGATCAATTGAGAAATGTATGTTGAATTTATGAGACACTCACTGGCCTATTAGAAATGAAAAACACTTTAGAAACAATCATTTCAAATTTTGAAACTTTGGCAACTCAACACAATAGATTTGCACAGTGGCGAGAGGAACAAAGGAAATTTTATGCTGATGGGTTATCATATGATGAGGTGCTCGGGCACTTGATATTGACAAAGCCCAATTAGCCTAGTTATTCATTGATCACATAATAGGACAACTCGTTAATGTGTAGAAGCCAAAATTTTCAATTAAATGATGCATACATAGAGGCATATTAGATAATTTTTGGAGATGTTGGTGGATGGTTTTTGATAAACCTCCCAACAACAATCTTGATGTGCCTCAATATTTTCTCAAAAAATTATATGTGGAGTTTGTCCTAGGGAGGCATGTCAATTACTTTGACATGTGAGATTTCCAAGGTTTTGGTAGAGGGATGCCACAAGATAGACCTAGAGCATGCCAAGTCACCCCAGTTCATCCTGCTCCACCTATTATCACCCCAACTCCACTAAATTACCCTAAGATTGCTTTAGATGTATGGACTTAGAGCATTTGTGCTCTACATTGATTGAGTGATCATTTTTTCATGCATAGCCATCATGTTGCACAACCATTTTGATGGTGCATCACATCCTGGTGATGCACCTAATACATCCCAACATGATGGTGGTGCACCTATTGCATTAGCTCCAACTAGTACACTATCATAAGCTTTGACTAGTACACTATCATCATCGACACATATTTGTGTGCCCCATTACTGCATGACATGCAACAATTTATGTTTGGGTCCTCTTTGACGGTCCACTGAGGCTCCCATGGACACATATGACTATGAGGTTCAAGATGTGTCAGATGTAGGAGTTGATAAAGCACAGAGTGGGTCATTTTTAGGAGAGACATTGGCTGCCAAGTACGATGTGGGAGCACTAGTAAGACTTAAATTAATTTCATAGTGTGTTTTATCTAAATTTTTTCATATTTTATAAGAGATATATGTACTAGTATATGTTTATGTGTTGGAATCTTTAAATAGTTGTTGATGAAGGAGCATATGTACCAAGTATGGGAGGGTATACAGGCAGCCATTTCATTTGGCCTAGGGTCTCAGTATATGGTATTATTTAAATTTTTTATTTAGATGTTAATTTTTGAAATCTATTATGTTTAAAGACATGTACTACATAGATTGATAGTCTAATGTAATCTTATCTTTTTATGCAGCAACTTGGTTCATTTACAACCATGTTGATTGACCCTAACCCATTGAATGAAGCTACACAACAGGTATATATATTTTTTATATTCTTGACATTATGATTATATGTCAACAATTATGAGTAGATATATGTTTAGTAAATATGATTATTTGTCAAAAATTATATGTTAATTTGTGTCATTTTTATTTTACCTGCTATAGTCCTCTACTCAACTTAGCATTGTGATGAGTGTGAGACCATTACTTTATATGAGGATTCCTGATTTTCCTAAGGGACAATCATATGCAAACCATCTTGTAGAAAAGAGAGCAAGACTTGAGGTAAACAATAATTGTATTATTGATATAATATAGTACACGTATAGTGATTTTGATGTTAAATTCATAATTTATAAATGATAGTATATAGGTTTCTATTTACTAGTCTATCTTGTGAACCATTCGCATAATCAATCTAATTTGTGGTTTGAATTGTTATTGTGCAGGAAACTTTAGAGCAACTAAATTCATTAAGGAGGCTCAATTTTGATGGTCCAACATATAATTAGGATTTGATATAGATTGATATGTACTTAGGGTTTGATAGATCTTGAGATGACATATATGCCACAATTTGTAAAACTTGTCCTAAGTAGGCATTTATGCCAATTTTGTATATGCACAAACACAATGATTCTACATTTTGATATATAAGAATTGATATTTGATCTAATTTTTTCCTCGTGTGCATTTCTTTCTACTTTTAATTTTCAAAATGGAATGTATAATTATCTTAGAATGGTTTAAAGTTATGGTCACTAATGTATGTTATAGATTAATGAAATTGCATTTTAATAGAACCTATGAATTACAATTAGTAATCCATCTATGTTAGAGTTCATTCACATTAAGGTTCACATACATTACATTCCATGAGACCACATTTCTTTGAGGATTTTTTTTCAACAATTCACTGCCTTCTCTATTCTACCACATTTCTCATACATGTTTACCAAAACATTTTTATCAAACACTCAATTTGAGAATACACATGATTTCAAGCTCTGTTGAATGAATTTACATTTGACATTAATTTGTTTTTTGAATGAATCATGAAAATGCAGGAACAAAGTTCTGGAGCATCACTAAAATATTCAACTGAAAGGAAGGAGGGAACAAAATGAAGCACCATGGAATGAAACAAAAGTTGTTAGATGCAAGTAGTGTAAAGTTGCAAAATGGCATAACTTTCCTTTTGCAACTTGTACGACCAAACAGATTGTTCCAACACATTTGGATGGGTACGTTTACGCTAGACATGGTCCTCTAGTTTTGCACACAAACACGATGAATCACTCTGACCTACATTAGACCGACGATTTCCCTTAAGAGTCCAAAGTGCTAAAAGGAAGCTATGTCTAAGGGTTATTTTCTAGATTAGTAATCATATTAACAACGAATTAAAAGCATAAACCCAAAGAATAATGAAGTGCAAAGGAAATAAAGATAAAAACACGAAGAGTAGAACGATCTCACCCAATGTCTTCAATTTCCATGGCTGACCTCCATTACACCTTCTAACTTGTTGATTGTGTTGCCCTCAAATCGAGTGTGTGAGCAATCCTTGACTATGTCAATGTCCTAAACAAGCTTTGAAGGATTTGAATCCTAAATTCCTATGCCTATGACAATCCTAAATGACTAAAATCATAAATGGTAAATGACTATAATTCTTCTCCTAGCTCCAAAGGTTCTAAGAATCCCTTCCTTATGAGCAAGCTTGACATTTTATAGAAAACCCAATTCTGAATGGACGGACCAGATTGAATCTTGACAGAAACCTAAAATGAAGGGTCAAGATTAAATCTGACCATCCCTAATTAGGGTTAGAGAAAAATCCTTAAATTAAGGGTCAAGATGTCATCTGAGAAAATCAGATCAATGGTGGAGAAAAATGTGAGATAATTAATTTTAAAAATAAAGATTTTTAAAATTAAAAAGATAAGGTGACCCACTTTGTGAGATTAAAAAAAATCACCAAGATAGAAGGTGGAAAGTCCACTTATAAATTACATAATGATTTAATTCATAAGTGGGGATTAATAAATAATTGTCCTAATTATTTATTTTGGTGGAATGGAAAGTGGGATTAATAACTAATTAGTGAGAATAAATAAATAAGTTAGTGGGAATAATTCACATTATTAAATTCATGGTGGAAATAATGCAAATTAATAAATTCATGGTGGAATGTCCACTTATGAATTAAATAATGGTTTAATTCATAAGTGGAATAAATAAATAAGTTTATCCAAAATATGGATTTTGTGAGACAATAAATAATCTTTTTTAGATTATTTACCCAAAATGAACCATTAATTAAGGATGTGATGACATTTTAAATAATTTCATTTATTTAAAATGAGAGGAATATTAATTCAAACAATTAAATAATTAAACATTAATTATTCAATTTAGAAGATATGGTTTAGGAATTAAATAAATCAATGAATTTATTTAATTGTGATTATTAGTGACATATTAACTAGATAAATGAAATTCATTTATTTAGTAATAAGGAAGGAAGACTTTAGACAATTAGAGACGTATTGAATAAATAAATAAAATTTATTTATTTAATAATCATGAAGAATAAAAGGTCATGAATTAATTAAACAATAATGAATTATTTAATTAATAGTCGGACGTGGATCAAGGACATAATTAAATGTCATAATTATGCCAGGATGAAAGTGGTAGAAATAGAACTCGTAGGCCTAGGACATTTTTAAGTGTCTACAAAAGCAATCTTTGATAGGATATTTCTCATAAACCATTATGCTTACAGACTCTCATCTAAGGTTATGAAATTTTGTTGGGACCCTCTTCAATAACCTCTCTCTGTTTTCCCTATCTTAGAGGCATTTTCTTGTGGTGACAAGTTTTCAGTTGAGAAAAAAGTTGTCAGATGCAAGCAGTGTAAAGTTGAAAAGTGTTGCAAGTTTCATTCTACAACTTGTATTGACAAATAGACTATTCCAACATGTCTGAATGGGTACATTTACACTAGGTATGGTCCTATTTTGTACTCAAACACGCCAAATCACTCTGAGCTACATTGGGTCAATGATTTCCCTTAAGAGTCCAAAGTGCTAAAAGGAAACAATCTTTGATGGGTTATTTCTCAAAAACCATGATGCTTATAGACTCTCTGTCTAAGGCTTTGGGATTGTGTTGGGACCCTCTATAATAACCTTTCTCTATTTTTACTATCTCAGAGGCATTTTCCCATGGTGACGAGTTTTCAGTTGAGGAAAAAGTTGTCAGATGCAAGCAGTATAAAGTTGCAAAGTGGTGCAACTTTCGTTCTACAACTTGTACGACCAAACAAACTATTTCAACACATCTAGATGGGTAATTTTACCCTAGGCATTGTCCTCCTTTGCACCCAAACACACTGAATCACTTTAAGCTACATTGGACCAAAAATTTCCCTTAAGAGACCAAAGTGCTAAAAGGCAACAATCTTTGACGAGCTATTTCTTGGAAATCGTTATGCTTACATACTCTCTATCTGAGGCTATGGGATCTTCTTGGGACCCTCTACAATAAACTCTTAGTTTTTGCTATCTCGGAGGCGTTTTCCCATGGTGACGAGTTTTTAGTTGACAAAAAATTGTTAGATGCAAGCAATGTAAAGTTGCAAAGTGGTGGAACTTTTGTTCTGCAACTCGTACGACCAAACAGACTGTCCAACACGTCCAAATGGGTATTTTTACACTAGGAATTGTCCTCTTTTGCACCCAAACACGTCGAATCATTTCGAGCTACATTAGATAGGCAATTTCCCTTAAGAGTCCAAAGTACTAAAAAGCAACAATATTTGACAGACTTTTTCTTAGAAATCATGATGCTTTCAGACTCTCTGTTTCAGGCTATGGGATCATATTGGGACCCTCTACAATAATCTCTCTTATTTTTTTCTATCTCTGAGGCATTTTCCCGTGGTGACGAGTTCTCATTTGAGGAAACAATTGTTATATGCAAGCAGTGTAAAGTTGCAAAGTGGTGCAACTCTCGTTCTGCAACTCGTACAACTAAACAGGTTGTTCCAAAATGTCTTAATGGGTACATTTATGCTAAGCATGGTCCTCTTTTACACCTAAACACGCCAAACCACTCTGAGCTACATTGGACTAGCGATTTCCCTTAAGAGTCCAAAGTGCTAAAAGGCAACAATCTTTGATGGGCTATTACTTGAAAATCATGATGCTTACGAACTCTCCATTTGAGGCTACGAGATTGTGTTGGGACTCTCTACAATAATATCTCTCAATTTTTTCTATCCTAGAGGAATTTTCCCATGGTGACGAGTTTTCAGTTGACGAAAAAATTATCAAATGCAAGCAGTGTAAAGTTGCAAAGTGGTGCAACTTTCATTTTGTAACTCGTATGACCAAATGAACTATTCCAACATAAGAAATATATGTCATAATATATATATATATATATTATATTAAAAAATTATATCAATTTATTACATATATTTATATATTATATACTATTTATTAATATATATTGATGCTCGTGCAAGTGTATAACCTATAACAAAAAAATGGATATCTGTTTACTTGAGTTTTAAGAATTATTATTTGTTATGATATATGATATGTATATTTATTATATATTAATATTATATTAAATATATAATATAGATTATCCATCTCTCCCTCCCTCTCTCTCTCTCCCTCCCACTCTCCCTCTCTCTCCACATCTTTCCTCTCTCTCTCTCCCTCTCTCCCACTATCTCTCTCTCTCTCTCGGGTCTTTTCCTGGCTCCTTAACCCTAAAAAACTCTCCCTCTCTCCCTCTCCCTCTCCCTCTATCTCTCACTCTTCCTCTCTCTCTCTCTCTCCTCTCCTCACACATCTCTCTCCTCTCTCTGTCTCTCTCTCTCCTCTCTCCCTCTCTCTCAAGTCTCTCCCTCTTGGGATCTCTCTCTCTCTCTCTCTCTCTCTCTCTCTCTCCTCTCTCTCTCTCTCTCTCTCTCTCTCTCTCTCTCTCTCTCTCTCTCTCTCTCTCGTCTTTCCCTCCCACTCCTGCTTCCCCTCTCTCTCTTTCCCTCTACCGGCTTTCCTCTCTCTCTCTCCTCTCTCCTCTCCCTCTCTCTCCCACACTCTCTCTCTCACTCTCCCTCTCCCTCTCTCTCCCTTACTCTCCCTCTCAAGTATTTCTCTCTCTTCCTCTCCCCCTTTCAGGTCTTTCTCTCTCTCTCTCTCTCCCTCTCTTTAATATATAATGATTAAATATATATATTAAAGATCTGAGAGGGAGATGGGGACTTCAAAGGGAGACTATGTATTAAATATATTATATAATATATTTAATATATATACAATATATAGAATATAAATTATATATATTATAATATATATTATATAATAAAAATATATAATATATTTTATATATGAAATATATTATGATATATTTATATATAATAAATTTATTATATATTCAAAATACATAGCAAATGGATATCCGTTTTGTTGAGGACTTTATAACCTGAATCCTACCTCATTTTCATGATGCTACCAATTGAGTAGTGACCTCCATCACATGCAATGACCTTCGGTGTGTTCTAGGTACTTGTTATTTGTATTTTTTCTATTTTTTTTGCTAATTAGTGATTAATTTAGGTTTTTCTTTGCATTCTTTGTAGTTTTGTTGATTTTTTTCATTTCTATTTAAACCTACAAAAAAAATTGAAACCCTGGTTAGTGGAAAACAAAAAAAAACATCAAACAAAAAAATTGAGCCTTCATTACTGGAAAACAAACATAAAATTGAACCTTCATTACCCCTTTCTACATTTATTTAAAATGTTTTACATTCTTATCTATTTTTCCTTCGTCTTTATCATTTATTCTCGTGTTTCTTAAATTCTTGCTTTGTTTCTTTTTACTCTCCTCAGCTTTGAAAATAGAAGGGACCTTTGTTGGAAATATTGTGCTCTAAATTTCCAATACTTAGTGAATACGAATCCATAGCTAGTACTATCCAAACAAAACTTTTCCTAGCAAGTATAAGGAAATGGGTGAAGTTAATGGATAATAATCGATGGGCTATGCAGGAGGCTATCATATTGTATGATAGCCTCCTGCATAGCCCATCAATTATTACCCATTAACTTTTCACATTTCCCTATGGTTGTGGGTACAAGTTTTGTTTAACCATTACTAACTATGTATCTAGATTCACTAAGTATTGGCAATTTGGAACTTAATACTTCCACATTGCAACGAGGCAAAAATTTAATGTATTTTTAAATGAGATTTCACATCATTTTAATAATTATTTGATTTTCATTTACATGCCTTAGACATAAATGAGATTTACACATTTTTTATTTATATTCAATTAAGTCATTTATATTGAATGGTTTAGGGGATTTTTAAACATGTATCTTACATTTTGAAATTACAAATTTAATGTAGGTTCACTTATATCTAAATCATGGATCCACGCCCTCTAGCTCCACCCACTCCACCTCCTAACCCCCCACCTCCACCACTTGCATCTAATGGTGCTCACTTTTGAGAACAAAATGATGTGAATGTTAGAACCATTCAGGATCAAGTTAACACTATTTAGAATGAAGAATGTGTTCACCCATTTTTGAGGCATTTTTCATCAAATATGCATAATGTTGTTGATGTTGTTAGGTCCATGGAAGTGGACTTAGATGAGCATCAATGATGGCTAGAGAAGAGGAGACAGTCCCATTCTAAAAAGGAAAACACAAAGAAATGAAGAGATGCAACAAAGAACTGCAAAAATTTATTAAGACAATGATCTTATTTTTATAAAGAATTTGACCTTAGATGGATATTTTATAAAGAATTTTGTTGGATGGATATTTTATAAATAATTTGGTTGGATGGATATTTTTATTTTTGAATTTATCAATATAATAGTATAATGATGAGACACAAATTTAGTACTAAATATTAAATAATCTACTAATTTAGTGTTTGTTCATATATAGTGTGCATATATAGTTTTTATTCATGCATCATGGTTGAGTGATGTATTATTTGTTGATCATGATTATTGTATAGATTTCGCATGAACAATCTAATGAACATGTATCTTGTTGTCTTGTAAGGATTTTTTTTGAAGGCTACATAAAACCCCTATGGTGTACATAATGTTCTTGTTTATGTATCATGGTTGAAAGATAATGATTCTTATTCATGATGATTTTATATCTTTTACATGAAGGATCCAATGACATGTTATTAAGCTTGAAGGTTTTAATGGAATGAATATTGAATTGAGTTGTAATGGTTTTGTAAATGATGGTTGATCACTTCTTATTCTAGAGGGTCCCAACATGGGAAAAAACTCTTCCTCTCAACTCTCTCTCTCTCCCTCTCTCTCTCTCAAGACTCTCCCTCTCTCCCTCTCTCCCTCTTTCTCTCTCATTGTCTCTCCCTCCCTCTCTATGTCTCGACTCTGTCTATCTCTCCCTCTCACTCTCAAGTCTCTCTCTCTCAAGTCTCTCTCTCTCAAGTCTCTCAAATCTTCCTCTCTCCCTGTCAAGTCTCTCTCTCTCTCTCTCCCTCTCAAGTCTCTCTCTCCCTCCCTCCCTCTCAGGTCTCTCTCTCTCTCTCAAGACTCTCCCTCTTAAGTATCTATCTCTCCCTCTCTCCCTCCCTCTCAAGTCTCTCTCTCTCACTCTCTCCCTCTCAAGTCTCTCACTCTCTCCCTCTCTTCCTCCCACTCTCCCTCTCAACTCTCTCTCTCTCCCTCTCAGGGCCTTTCTCTCTTTCTCTCTCTCCCTCACTCTCAGGCCCCCCTCTCTCTCAGAGTATCTCTTTCTCTTCCTCTCTTCCTCTCTCCTCCCTCTCTCCCTCTCAAGTCTCTCTCTCTCCCTCTCTCTCCCTCTCAACTCTCTCCCTCCCTCTCTCTCAAGTCTCCCTCTCTCTCTCCCTCCCTCTCTCTCTTGTGAATTGGCCACACATCAATAAATATATAATATATACTGTGTTAAATATATTATATAGTATATATTACATAATAATAATATAATATACTATACAAAATATATGTACTATATAGTATATAATATAATATATAATATAATAATATAATAATACATATATATAATATAATAATGTATTATATAATATAATATAATACATAATAAATAATATATTATATATAATACATAATATTAAATATTATGTATTATAAATAATACAAGTAACAGATATCATTTTTTTTTGACATAATCAGTAGGCTTGAGGTTTGGCTCGAGATTTGGTTCAAGATTGCCTAACCTAGAAAGTCAACCCAAAAAATGTGTTTTCCGAAGTTTTCCCTTGTGGCTGACAACTTTTTTTTATCCAAATTTCATGAAACAAAAAGGGTTTATAGAAAAAATTGTCAACTTTCCACCAATATAAGTTATGCCTTATTTTGAATTTAATAAATAATTATTATTGATTTTCTACATACATTACAAATAAAGTCCTGATTGATAGGCTGATTGAAAAACTTCTATAACTTTCAAACTACTTAACATTTTTGTATTGGATGTTGTGGATGTGTTGCTGATATGTGGTTGTCATTGATGTCAACACTATTAGCATTTGGTGTACTAGGGCTATATATGTCGAGGATATCGAGAAAATTGTAAAAGAAAGTGTTTCAGGTTCCCCGTGGAACTGTGCAGGTCTTGAAGGCGTCTTGTTCTTTAAGTTGAAGTTCAACTGCTATGGACTAAAGGGTTTCATGATGAGTGTATCTAGATCATCTACCAGAAGTTTCAGAGGTCTGCGTATATATTTGATCATGTTGTGGTTTGACAGTGTTTTTGTGGTCTCTATCAGTGTTCCTAAGTGAAGTTTGTGTGATTGTAGAAATCTCAGTTGATGTGGATATTTCTCTGTTGTTTCTTGGTGTTCTTGGATGTTTCTAGATCATGCTCTATCTTTGTGGTACATCCACAATGATTGGTGTGCTCGTGGTCAGAAATTTTTCTTGTGCATGTTCGTTTTTCTTGTTCTTGGCCGACATGTTGATGGTAACGTGTTGTGGATCATCGAGGTGAAATTAATTGAAGTATTTTTGTGTTGGAGTTTTAAATTTGGGTCTCCACTATGTTGTGGCTGACCTTGGTGGATTCACATTAAAATTTTATTTGTAAATTTGAGCCGGCATTGCAAATATGTTTTATTTTTCTAGCCAACTAGGTTATTGATGAAATCTCATGTAGTGAATATTTAAGAGTGATTTTTTTATCGGTGTTGTGTGTTGGAAAGTTGTTGAGTGTGCTCTTATGTGTGTATGTGTGAATACCATTCGATTACAGAGCAGAGTGTGAAGAAGGTCGAGCGAAGTGAAATAGTTTGTGAAGGAGTTTTTTGTGCTTAATTGGAACTATAATCAGACTTGTGGAGAAGCTATTCTTTCAGTTCATACCCTCCGGATTTTAATCCTATTTTGTATTGTTGGGCAATAATCCCCTTTTGTATTCGAGCAGTGACCTCTAGGTAGTGTTCCAAATGCATGTGCATTCCCCTTATTATTTCTCTTTATACTTTTAATAGGGTATAATCTTGTGGACTAACACCGCCATGGTTTTTCCCCTAATAGGGTTTCCACGTAAAAATCTTGGTGTTCTCTATCTCTCTGATGTGTTAATTGCTTATTCATGGATATGAGATTAAGTTAAGTAAAGTTTGAAAATTTTATTATTCGTGATGTGATTCTCTCGGTTATGCATCCTCATTTTTCCAACATTTTGAACCTACGAGATGCACCAAATTCTATGCTTCGCATACTATAGGATAAAAAAAATGAATTTCATAAAAATTTTACCAAGTTATGGTGGTCAAACATAGACATTTTATTAATTATAAAAAAATTTAATAAAAAAATCATAACTAATTATTTCCATAGAAAAAAATTACAAAAAAATTTGTCACATCTGGGCATGTGTCCTCTACTTATATTGAAAGATTCAAAAAATAAAAATAAAAAATCTTGTACTTAGGGTGTTCAGACATATGCTTGAGCTTCTTATCTTTTTCTTGAAAATTTAGTACCGCTGCATTGAAATTTCAAATTTTTGCAAAACAAATTTACTTTTTTCCAAAAAAAGACTAGTAGCCTAGAAACTACATTCAATTTGCTACAACTTTTGTTCTTACATATTTTTTAAATTATGTTAATAACCTATTCAAATTTTTATGTCAAATTTCCTAACTTTTATTTCCAAAATTTTCATCGCCACTTAGAGGCCTAGTTTGGATGCCCATGATCTTGCACTAACCCTTAATCTTAATACTTTCTCAATATTCTTGTTCAATTATTTTCCATTTTTGTTATTACATTAAATCATATTTGTTAGGTCATTAGTAGGTTTCTTCAAGTTTTATACTGTACTTTACACTTGTTGTTCGTATAGATGCCAACACCCAACTGAGACTCCAATGTGTCGCGATGTTGTTTGTTTCCCATGCTGGAGTCCTTTGGCAGTGAGCTACCTAAGTTGCATTCTAGACTCTAGGGACCTACTCACTTGACTTCCTAAACCTTTCATATTAACATAAGGAAAGAGGTAGATTGACTTTCCTTCCTTTTCACCCCTTTTAAACATCAAACCTATCTTAAATAATTCCTTAATGTGAGGTAGATCAGGGAAATTGATTGTTCTACACCCTCTGGTGACCTGGGGTCCTAATCAGTCAACCCCCCTCCTCTACGTTTTGGTGAACCTGACGTGAACCTTGTAGTATCTGTTTCTTTGTGTTGATGTTCTTTCTCTTATGTTTGTGTAGGTTGTGGGCTTGTGTATTATGACACTTTATGAGCTTCACAACTTATTATACAACCTCGAGTACATAGTTAGAAGGAGTGTGCGACACTTAGATATGGATTTCTTAAGGGTCACTACGGATCTCACTTCCCAGGAGATGGTATCAATGGTAGAGACGTGTTTCTTCGATGAAACCACTTGTACTCCTACTCCTCGTGTCTCTCCTATGGCCCCACCTTTTAACAATGACAAAGCTCTCACGATTCCTATAAAGCATATCATTGCTTTATATAGGAGGCTATTGGATCTCACAAATCACTTAGAGAAAGATCAGAACATGACTAGGGCTGCTAGAGTTGTTAATGAGATCAGATATATGCTAGACAAGGATCACACATGAATAGAGTTTCTTCATGGCCTTAGCTATTTAACAGAAGCATACATCCCTTCTTATGACCCTAGATCAAGTATTACCCAAGGTCATTAGCTCGATGCTTATGAAAGACAAATTGGCATCTTGATGCCTATGACATCAGTATACATGGCTAAAATGGGCCCTTTCATCAACATATTCACTTCTGCTCTGCCTCCTACTATCAAAGAAAGAAGAATACCTCTAGGATTCAATGTTATTCCTCCTAAGGGGAGCATTCTCCCTGGCAGTAGGATTCCTAGTGGAATGGGGGCTGGCGGTTTTGGTATGTCTCATGGCTCTGGTGGCAGCTACGGTAGTGGCCTTAGCGGTGGCTTCGACAGTGGCTTTGGCAGTGGCCTTTGTGGTGGTTTTGATGGCAGATCCACTGGCCCTATCTCTTCACCCGACCCTATTCTAAATGCTCTACAATAGAATATGGGTCAAATGTAGAACTAGCTAGCGAGTCTGTCCCAAGCCCCTACCCAACTTATCTTTCAACCTTTCTTTCGACATAGTCCTTTTTCGGTGATGATTTTGAACACTCCCATCCCTCAAGGGATGGAAATTCCTAAATTTGAGAAATACTATGGTAAAGGAGACCCTCAAACACACACATCAACCTTTAACACAATGTGTACAAAATTCTTTCACCATGATGCCTTGATGGCCAAATTATTTCCTTGATCTCTTAAGGACACAACACTAGATTGGTATTGTTCCTTGCCCGACAACTCCATATTCTCATTCAATCAATTTGTTAATTAGTTTCTCCTATAATTTTAGGCTAACATCAGGCCGAAGGTGACCTTTTTAGATCTCGTCCATTGTAAGAAAGGAGAGCATGAGAAGATTACTGATTTTATCACTCGATATCAAGCACAAATATCTTACACATTACTTGACTTAGATGTATAGAAGGTGTTCATTGGAAACCTGCAAAGACCATCGAAAAAGAAGTTTTTGTTGCAAGAATGGAAAGAATGAAGGTGTTTTCATTGATTCCAACTAGTCAATTGGTTACCAACTAGTTTCTATTGTCATTAGTGTCATGGATGCAGGTTATTGGTTTTATATGTCGAGGATATTGAGAAAATTGTATTGAAGAAAGATTGTATGTGTTTAATGGTTGCTCCAGGATTCTCTCTGGGATTTTCTCCTATGTTTGTGTGGTTCAGATATGTTGATCATGGTTGTTGGAAGCTACTATATCCAAATTTTTGGTTGTGTATTCATTGTATAGTGCAAGTTATATTCACTAGTTGTGAACTGTGGTTTTGTTTGTTTCTAGTTGAGGTCTAAGAGAAATTTTGTTGGTCTAGATTTCTCTTTGTTAAAGTCTTATGACTTGTGGTTCTAGAGTTGAGTTGTTTTGATTGTATTGAAGATAATTTTGGTATCTAGAAGGTTCATTCTTAATTTTTCTATGTGTTTTACACTAGTTTAGTCAACCTTGTGTTGAACACTACCTTCAGAGTTGATGAAGCATGTTGGATCTATTTGGGTCCTTATGAAGTGTGTGTTTGGGTCACCCTCATTCTAATTCCACCCTAATATTTTTTTGTGTTGAACAAATTTAAATTTGAATTTGGATGGCCAAATTTGGATATGTTTCAAATTTAAAGATGGTATAAATGTAGAATGAGTTAGTGAGGAATGAAGAGTGATAACAAAGGAAATATAGACAAGAGTGAAAAGATAATAGAAATAAGTGTGAATCGATATGTGTGTATGATGCGAGTATGGCAGATCAATGCAGAGATTAAATGTTGAGTTTTCAGAAGTAGTGAGTTGAAGGTGAACTCTATCATTCATACATGTCTGCAAGTGATTGAGCAAATTGTAGTGGATTTCTCTGTTGCATTGAGTTTGTCTTCTCTCTGTAATTTTGTCCTCTTTATAGATTCTTTTTATCTCTGTGGTAGTGAGCCCTCTAGGTTGTTAGCCCTGTAAGACAATGAGTCCTTGTTCTGGATAGTGAGTTCTTGTTTTGGTAGTGATCCTTTTTTCTTCAGGTAGTGAGCCTTTGTAATCGGTTTTGATATTCTCTATAGTGTGAGTTAATCTTCACTGTGATTTTTCCCTTATTGGGTTTTCCATGTAAATTTGGTGTTATTTTGTTTGTGTGATGGTTTTTAGTTTTTTCATTGGTATTTAATGTTTAATCATTTAAGTAGTGTTAAGGATTAGTTCTAGTGAATGAATTAAGGTTTAAATATGTGATAACTAATTCACCCCTCTCAGTTGTCTTGTTCAACATTTTTACTTAATGAATTATCCTTCATTTGCGAATTTGTGCATGAAGTTACAAGAATATTAGTAGATGGTGTCTGAATTCAAGGGATATTCCTCGCACTCCCATCCAAAGGGGAGATCTATTGTATCAATCTTAGGAAAAGGAAAATTTGTTGCAAATGTAGTTGCCATGTCTAATGACAAAGCCCTCAAGCACAACAAAAAGTTCACAAAGTTGTCTGAATCTTACTCTTCTATTTTGAAGAAACTATTAAAAGATTAAATAATAATGTTGGAAGATCCTCAGCGTCTTAGTGAACCTTATCCCGACTGGTATGATGGAAATGTGTTCTACTAATACCATCATATCCACATGCATGATACTAAATGTTTTATGCACTTGCATCATGAGATACAAGATTGCATCGATGATGGTACCATTCATCTTGATGGTAAAAGTAGAATACGAACAAGTCAATGGCTAAGGAAAATAGTAAATTGCATATTTATATGGACCCGTTTTCATCTAACTCTGTGAATTTGATTATTGATCCTTCTGGTGCTTCTCTTGAGGCCTCAACATATGCAAATGTGGTTTTGTTTACTCATAGTCCTCTCCCTCAGCATGTGACTAGTTCACCAGATAAAACTTTTACATCATAGGATCTTCCCATGAATAACAAAGCTTATCCTCTATATATTCTCTCTTGCATCAATATAAACATTGAGATGGGAGTCCTTATGGATCTCGTGAGTGAGTCACGTGAAAACTATTATAGAAAATTCTCTTTTGCTAAATTCTTTACAAAGGGAGGAATATGAAAAAATGAAGACCACCATACGTACCCATGATGGCATCTCTCTTGCTCCTTATGCTTCTATAACTCTTTTTTTCCTAGTGGGACCTAGGGTTGTGAATGTTTTGATAAAAGGGGTAAAATGGGTTTTACAGGGACCCAAAACCACAACATTTACAAAACAAAAAAAAGGACACAAAAGTCCAACCAAAAAGACTAGCTACCCAAGCAAAGATCAGCATCAACCAAATGAAAAAGACCAGATTGGTAAAAACAAAAGGAACAACA
>VDFB02000002.1:96274444-96307776 GCA_007258455.2 Sequoia sempervirens | reverse complement strand
ATGGACCTATCTAAAGCTCAAACGGAAATATTACACAATCTTAATGCTTTGGATGAAATAAGGATGGAAGTAATCCACCATATACAAATTATGCAGAAGAAAAAAATTAGATGGCATGACTAGTTTAAAAAATTTAAAGAACTCAATGAAGGTGACTAGGAATTGCTTTATGATTCAAGATATAAAGACCACAAAGGAAAACTATAAGGAAGCTAAGGTAGCAGAACAACTTCCTACAATAATCTTGAGAGGAGAATAATGCAAAAAATTTATAGATCTTTAATAGTTACAAAAAGTTAAACAGAAATAAACATAAATATCATGTATACCACGACATAGTGATTTACGTGGGGAAAACCCTTTCGGGAGAAAAACCCCACACTCCAAAAGTTGCTCAATATATTATTCAAAAAACCAAAAATATTACAATATACTTATAGAGCAAGCTTCTCAAAGGAGTATCACCATTCAAAGATCAAGACAGAACATAACCATTATCAGACTCTTAGAATACATCACTGTCTCTCTCTACCGCAATACAACACCGTCAAAAAATAGGATTACATTCTAGGGAAAAACAAGCCAACAAAATATCCACCATTAGATCTAAAACCTAATAATTAACGATCTAGATTTAAAATGTATCATTTATCTAATGTATGTTGACCATTCTAGAAGTTTCCTAAAAAAGTTAACAAAAATTATTTACACGCATCCCACTCCCCCCCCTTATACCATTGTATACACCTATCGATGTAACGAGGAAATATATGTATATAAATATATATACATGCTATCAACAATAAATAATTATATAATTTCAAGGTTGAGAAACAATTTCCAAACAAATCTCCCACTTGTATGTCGAACACCTTGCAAGAGAAACAGGAGGGAGTAAACATTGTCTCTTAATTGCTAGGGGCCAAAAGGCCCATAGTCTTTGAACACCATCTAAACTTCTATGTGCTCACAGGCTTAGTTAAAGAATCAACAATATTCATCAAAGTCTCTACCTTAACCAACTTCGCCCTATCATCTTTGACAATATCTCAAACAAAATAATAATGTACATCAATGTGCTTGGTCCTGGCATGAAATGTTAGGTTCTTGGCTAGACATATCACACTCTGATTGTCACAATAAATTGTCACTGCACCTTCTTTTACTCCAATATTTGAACATGGCCTCTTAAGCTAAATGGCTTCTTTACAAGCATGAGTAGCTGCCATATAGTTCTGCTTCAGTAGTGGACAAAGCAACCATATCCTATCACTTACTCATACAACTTATTGCACCACCAAATAAAGTAAACACACAGGCACTGGTGAGTCATTTGCTATCAATATCACCTACCCAATCTGAATCTACATAACCATGAATATCAAGGGAAATTTTGTCTTCAGTCACATTACTATGATAACATAACAAGTAATTTGAGGTACCGCTCAAATATCTAAAGACCCTTTTAACTACATCCTAATGAACTCTACCAGGATTAGACATATATCTGAAAATAACTCCCACTGCTTGGGCAATGTCTAGTCTAGTACAAACCATAACATACATCAAACTTCCAACTGCAATCTAGTAAGGCACTATGCTCATATCTTCCATCTTTGATGGAGATGTTGGACAATCTGAAATAGATAAATTTGTTCCAACAGAAATGGGAACACATAATGGTCTACAATACTTCATGTTAAGTCTCTGTGAAATTGAATTGACATACTTATTGTGGCCAAGCCATATCTTTTTGTTCTCTCTATCTCTTTTTTAATTTCTATCCAAGAATGTGTCTAGTTACCAAGATCTTTCATTTCAAATTTAGAAGCAAGTTGAGATTTCCTTATGAAATCATACCTTTCCTTTTGCGAATAAATAACATATCATCAACATATAATGCAATAAACAAGAAATGATAACCATCAATTTTATAATAAACACAATGATCTGATTTAGAACACTCAAATCCCAAACTCAACACATATGTATCAAATTTTTGGTACCACATCCTAGGACTCTATTTTAAGCCATATAAAGATTTCTTCAATTTGCAAACCAACTTACTTTTATCTTTCACCATGTAGTGCTTTGGCTATGTCATATAAATATCCTCCTCCAAATCACCATGATGGAAAGTAGTTTTCACCTCAATTTTCTCAACCTCTAAATCATAAGAAGCACCAATAGAAAGAAAAAATCTAATGGATGCCATTTTTGCAATAGGAGAGAATATCTCAACCATAATCAACACCCTCAACTTGAGAGTAACCTTTCACAACTAGCCTTGCTTTATACTTCTTAATACCTCCATCTGAACCAATCTTTTTCTTGAAAACCCATTTGCAACCAACATGTTTTTTCCCTTCAGGGAATGGTACAAGATCCCATGTATCATTATTTTTCAAAGATGCCATTTCTTCATCCGTAGCAATCTTCCATGATTTTTCATCATTCATACCTAATCCCTCTTATATAGATTTGGGTTCATCCATGTTAGTATTAAAAGAAAAAATACATCTCCAATCATCAAGTGTATACCTTTGAGGTGGTTGTCTATTCCATGTAGATCTACGAACAAGTTGATTTGGAGGCTCTTCCTCCTCTTCAGAAGATCTAGAGCTAGATGAGTTCTCCTCAACTTCTTGTTATCCTTGGGCATCGATTCAAATTTATCAGGTGTAGAAGGAAATTGAATCACAAAAGAAGGCTTAGTTTCTCTAAAAATAACACTTCTACTATGTATTACATTTTGTGTAACAAGATCCCAAAGCTTGTATCCTTTCACACCATAACTATATCGATGAAGATACATTTCATAGCCTTGTTCTCCAAGTTTGTTTGCTTCTCCTTTTGGAACATGTGCATATTCCTCCCACAACAAAAACTCTAGGGAATGCCAGTGTTGAGCTTGCGACCACGACCATTGTTCTAGGCATCTTATCAACAAAGAGGCGATGTGAACATGTTAATGGGAGTAGCAGTGGGTATGGCTGTGCGGTAGTGCCAACAACTTCAGCCCAGAACCTTTGTTCTAGGCCAACACCACACAACATACTCCTAGCCTTCTCCATCAGTGTCCTATTCATTCTTTCTACAACTCCATTTTGTTGTGGAGAATACAAAGCTATCTTTTGTCTATAAATACCACAATCTTTACAGAATCTATCAAAATCATTAGAGAAAAATTCTCTGCCATTATAATTCCTCAAACATTTTATTTTCCTTCTAGTCTGCAACTCAATCATTGCTTTAAATTCTTCAAAATCGACTGAAAACTTCATATTTACTCTTTAGAAAATATATCGATGTCCTACTATAATCATCAATAAATGAAATATAAAATGTGGATTTACCAATTGAAGGAACATCTACAAGACCTAACACATCAAAATGAATAAGATCCAATACACCACAAGATTTATGAGAACTCGAGTAAAACTAAACATGGTTTTGTTTTCCATAAATGTAATTCTCATAGAGATTGAATAAAAGATTACAATCAGACAAACCTTCAACAAGGTTTTTATTTTTCAAGGTCCTTAGACCCTTTTCTTCAATGTGGCCAAGTCTTTGGTGCCATAACATAGTTTTCTCTATAGGTAACTTTGTCTCAGAAGAAAGAGCACCCTTGGGTACCCAAAATCCATGACCATCTGTTGAAGGTGAAACCCTCACTTCTTCCATAGACTTGATTTTCACAGTACTATTGCACTCAACAATGCATGCATCAAGCTTATACAATGTGTCATATCTGACACCTATAGCAATAACCATTGCACCTTTGACCATATTGCATCCTGCATCATAAAATACTATCTACACACCCACATCTATTAGTTTGCTCATAGATAACAAATTTATTGCTAATCTAAGGATATGCAACACACCATTAACCATTTTTATTCTACCATTAGGAAACCTAATTTTAAGTTTACCACAACCAACAATGTCTAAATTAGAATCATCACTTAAGTACACCTTACCTCCATCAAATTCTTCATATTTAGAAAACCAATCTCTATTAAAGGTCATATGGAAAGATGCACCTAAATCAATTAACCATGCATCATTACCTGCACAATTTTCCAAAGCTACAATGAATGCATCTCCATCTTCATTCTTGGACTCAGAATCATAATCAAATTTCTTCTTTTTCTTCTTATTATCTTCTTTTCATTCCTTATGAACATGTCTAGGCTTACCACAATTCCAACAAATAACTTTGGAATTTCTAGGAGATTTAGATCTCCCCCTAGGCTTGGATTTGTCACGCTTCTTATACTTCTTTCCTTTTTCATTAGGTCTTCCATGAACATTGAGGGCCTCCTTGATAGTGATGGATACCTTCCTCCTCATCTTCTCAGAAAGCAAAGAACCCACCATATCTTTAGTCTTCAAAATTATAGAAGTACTCCTAGTAGCCATAACAAGAGAATCCCATGAATCAAGCAAAGAACAAAGCAAGATCTGACATTTTCCCTCCTCATCCATTTTGACACCAATTGTTGCCAACTAAGCCTCCAACATATTGAATGCTTCCAAGTGGTTTGTGATTCATCCACCCTCTTCCATTCTCAAGGAATACAACTTCTTCCTCATGAAAATCTTGTTCACTAAAGATTTTTCCTGATACATCTCACCAAGCTTTTTCCATAGTTTTTGTGTAGAGGTTTCCTCATGGAAAATAATTAAAATGGAGTATGCCAAGAATAATTTGATTAGAACCTTGGCTTTATGGTCCATAACATCATATTGAGTAGCCTAAGTAGGATCTGCAGGCCTTGAAACATTCTCATCAACAACATCCCACATATCTCGATCTATCAATAAATCCTCCATCTTCAACTTCCACATTTCAAAATTATTTCCAAAACATTTCTCCACCTCTATTCTCCCTGACGAACTTGCCATCTAAAAATTCTTGTAACAAGATTACAAAGTGTCTTCTACACAAACTCCCACTCAAACCTAGATTAGTCCAAAAAACCCAACAACCCACAGTTGAAACCAAAGGTGATCATGCTTTGATACCACTTGTAAGGAATTTAAGGTAGTGGAACAACTTCCTACACTAATCTTAAGAGGAGAATAATGAAATTTTTTTACATATCTTTAACAATTACATAAAGTTAAATAGAAATAAACATAAATATCATGCATACCACGACACAATGATTTAGGTGGGGAAAACCCTTTCAAGAGAAAAACCCCACACTCCAATAGTCACCCAATATATTATTTAGTAAACCAAAAATATTACAATATACTTGCAAAGAAATCTTCTCACAAGAGTATCACCACTCAAAGATCAAGTGACAACACGACTACTATCAAACTCTCAGAATACATCACTTTCTCTCTCTACCATAGTACAACGCCTTCATAAAATAGGATTACATTCTAGGGAAAAAAATCCAACAAAATATCCACCATTAGATCTAAAACCTAATAATTAATGGTCTAGATTTACAATGTATCATTTATCTAATGTATGTTGGCCATTCTAGAAGCTTCCTGACAAAGTTAACAAAAATTGTTTACATGCATCCCACTCTCCCCCTCCTTATACCATTGTATACACCTATTGGTGTAACTAAGAAATATATATATACATCCTATCAACAATAAATAATTATAATTTTGCAAGGTTGAGAAACAATTTTCCAACAAAAACTGCATACAAGGTGGCTTGAACTCTATTAAATTAAGCATGTTTTTTTAGAATGGGGTAGTTCAATTAACTACCATAGATTCAGTCAGATTCTCATTATTGGTCAATTGACTCAAGCTTTACAAAAAGATATTGCAAAAAGAGGAGTTTTTACATGATTTGCAACAATGGTTCATACAATATACAAATCCAAAATTGCATGCAAAACATGCAGAAAAGGCTAAAAAATCAAGTAATACATCCATAGATGAGCCAACCAACTCACCTAATGACGTGTACTAGGTATAAATTCTTACACTAACCATATCAAATGCACTATGTACCATCACCAAAAGATATTTTTGGAGGTGCACAATAGAGTTCATGGGACCATGAAATGAATGAGCCTTCTAGGACTATAGAAGTAGTAACAACCTCGAGGAATTTCAATAAAATGCTCGACTTGTTCTTCTGCTACCTATATCACTTATCTTCAGTTCACTACCATTATACCCACAACCACTAATACTTGTCATTATATATCACCTCTATATCAAGTAGAATCACATCCCATCATTAATAATTCCTAACTTACCATAGCTTTCCTTTCCAACATTCAAACTTCTCAGACATGTGCCATCATCTCACTAAGCTCTTTTCCAAGAATGTATGCGTGTAGTACTTCAAATTAAATTCCATCATTTCAAATTATCTTCCTTGTAGTTACATGATGATACTCAATTCAACTCACACACGCCACCTTTCAATCACATGTACTTTTCTTGTTATTAACTATGATTAACAATAAATCTTACTGATTTTATTTAGACTTCAAGATCATGCACACCTTTAAGTTTATTACATCAAATATCTCCAATTCTTGGAAATCTATCTTCTTCATCCTTTCCATGCCATACTATTTGAGGACAAATAAAAAAATTAATTTGGGATGGTAAGAAAAATCATCTTGTCATCTCCAATTTTCATTTCTAATTTTCATTTTTCAAGATTCAAGAGAATCACATGCAAGTCTCAATTTCCTTCACAAGCCTTAAGAAGTTACAAAACATAGAGGAACATAGATGAGGTGAAATTTAAAAAGTATAGAATTCAAAAGATAACAAGCAACAAGTATTCACTTAATAAAGGTTATAAAACTACAAAAATGGGACCTGTGACATTATTAGAAGAGAACCAATGACACATAATCTGATATTGGAAGATCAACAATGTCTTCCAATTTTTCAACAAGCTAGGTGGCTAGACTATTTTTCCATTTAATTGAATACAATGAAGTTATGACAAAAATTTGCTACCATGTTGCAAAATTATGAGGCTACAATTAGAGGGCTAAGATTAGATGCCTCAAAAGTAGCGGTATTAGAGGTTTCAAGGCTGTCTAGAATAGGAGAAGAATTTCTAGCCAAAACTAATACAATTGAACAAGGAATGATTTCCCACTACCAGGAGATAATTTGGACTTCTTAGCACAAGGTACAAAAATATTTTCCTTGCATTGGTTATGAGATTCTATTGCTTCTAACATAGTCAAGTATTTAACCTGTGATGGCAAGAAGTCCCTCTTGTATACTATGCATTAAAACTTCTTAGTCAACTACAATACCAAAAGTTGGTGAATGTTCCCAAATTTGTATATAATCTATTAGAGAGAATGTCTATTGAGTGAAAGATAAAAAGGAATTGATATGAATTGTCACATTTTTGTTTAGGAACATGAAATGAATGATCCTTCTGTAGCTACAAAGAGGAATATGTACACCCTGTACCCATCCCTTCACCTACCCAGAACATTGGTGATCAGTTAGAGCTATAGGTTAAATAAACACAACCTAAAATTTTTAGGGAGCATCCTATAGCACATGAGGAACCAATAACCCATGCCTCTACCAGAAGCCCTTCCAAGCCTAAGCAACAAAAAATAAAAAAATGTAACCTCCACTTCTGCACCAAAAAAGAGATATAAGAGGTCAGTACAACTAAGAAGATGATCACACCACCTCAATAAGAAGGGCCTTGCAAAGCTTGAAATGTTAAGACTCAAAGGAAAAAATTGTTGTAGTTGAATTTGAAATAGACTCCCAAGAGGAGAAGATTCCTAGTGAACATGATCAATCCAAAAAATTGCAACTCGTGTATCTTAGAAATAGCTCAAACTCTCATTTTGAAGACCTTTTTGTAGTAAGGAAAAAGTACAAACCTCAAAACAACGTAGTTTCCAAGAAATGGTTTGTTTCACCTATTGAGGTTGATGAGGAGATATTTTGGAAAAAAGAATAAGAATTTATTTTGAAGGGGAAAAATGAGAGAAAGGAATTGCAAGAAGCCTTGCAAAGAATAAAAGAATTGAAAGAACAACTCAGATGATACCAGTAGAGGGAGAATGGGTTGGATAGAAAAATTTAAGAATTAGAGAAAAGGTTACATTGTTTTGAGAAGCAAGGGTTAGGATTAGAAAAATTGGCACAATTGGAAATTTTTTAGATCAACAAGAGAAATACACATCCTGTAAACCAAAATCCACCCCAAGAATTCCTAGAACCCCTATTGTGGTTATCCTTGGCATTGAACTATGGAGCGGAGTAAAATAATTCTCCCAAATGCAAAAGGACTAGAAGAAAGAAAAAATTGAATTAATATCAACACATACCAAATCAATTGAAAGGAAAGATGCATAAATTAATAAATTAAAAGTAAAAATGGAATAGATGGTTGACAAAACAATCCAATTCTTGAAATTCAGACCACCTTCTGGGGTTTACACCCTATATTTTCAAGAGAAATATTTAAGTTTTCAATTTATTCAACTAATCATTGGTATCCTAGTTTCATTTTCCTCATCTACATCATTTCTGGAAGCATACCAACAATCCACCCCAGACATGCAAGACCAATGATGTGAGTTTTACTTGCATATTTTGGACATTCCTTATGGCTCTACTTGGAACCCACTTATGTTCATGGGAGATGTCATTTCCCCTTTATTTGGAATGAACATCAGAGGGGATAGCTACACAAAGACTATTGTGAAAGGGAGAAGTCATTTCCCCTTCTTATCAGAGCAGAAGTAGAGGATCAGGTAGAGGAATAGTAGAATAATGGATTAATCAATAAGAGAAAAGGTGGGAAGAGAAAAATATTTTTGAATGCAAGGAGAATGACTATAAAATATTTTAAGAATTTTTATCATGAATGGGGAGAGAATCAATTAAATTTTCTTAGGATAGTTGGAGGGAATTAACACCAGAACTAAAAAAGAAGGAACCTTATTCAATCTTCAATTAATTAGCAACAATAAAAAGAGCCCACAAATACATATCAACCTCCCTTAAAAATGATATTACCTAGTTTCCCTTTACGTTCCATCCTCCTCTTCTCTAATACCTAATCCCACATTGGACAGGAAGAAGACAAGAGATAGATGTAGTAGAGAAAGTCAAATGGGAGAAAATAGTAGAGAAAAAAGGGTTCTACCTAAAGCAGGGTGAATGGGTCACTAACACAGTGAACTATAGAGAAGTTACATTGCAATACAACTATAGAACACAAGAGCTTCTTGAGGACAAGAAAAAAGTTAATTTGGGGGGATGATGAGCCCTAGGAATGTCTAATTTCCTTGCTTTATTTTCATGTTTTTATCTCATTTATGTTAAACTTCAAAAGACATTTCCAAACATTTTTCATACACTTTAAAGTATTTCAAGGAATTTGAAAATGACATTAAATTAATGAATAATTGTGTGAACTTTGAATTTATATGAGATTTAGTAGAATTTTATGATTAATTATGGTTGCTAATAATGAAAATTCCTTAAGGGATGAAACTAACCCTTGTAGTAAAGATCTTGTCAACCTATAGCAAAATGATTCTCAACTCACAA
This sequence comes from Sequoia sempervirens, assembly GCA_007258455.2. NCBI lineage: Eukaryota > Viridiplantae > Streptophyta > Pinopsida > Cupressales > Cupressaceae > Sequoia > Sequoia sempervirens. The sequence continues at coordinate 96,298,224 of VDFB02000002.1, read as the reverse complement.
CATAAGGATGAAAAAATTCAACACAACTAGAGGATTTAATTAGCTACAATATGTTCATATTTCTAGAATAATATGGAAATGATGGTTTGAGGATGTGAGCACATATATCCATGTGTTACTCCATCTTATCAATAAATCATGGAGGAAGAAGTCTATTCTAACAGGGGACTACAATTTTAAAATAAATACTGCCTTGTTAGGCAGGTTCCCAAGTTATAATGGTCCTCAAGTAAATAGTGTAGAGTCCTTATCAGACTTCTACACACTTGCTTCCACTAGTTATTTTTTTGTTAAGTTAAAGAACTAGTCCTCTTCCTATTTTCTTAGCAGAGTTGAAATTTTCTCATAGTTTTTTATAGTTTTTAATAAGTAGACTATCACAAGCCCTACATAGGAGGATACTATCGTGAGAGACCAAGATGCTATATTTTTTTTCATGAAATTAGATTTAATATCAGACTTTTTATATTCTATTCTAAGTTTTGTGTATTTTGGTATTACAATAAAGAAGGATATTTCAGTTGCATGATTTCCCGAGTTAGGAATCAAAAGGAGATGCTATGGAATGCAATAGCTCAAGCAAGGGCCACTTGAGGTACTGTAAAATCCACACTAGTTTAGAGGATTAATAAGATTGTGAATTGTATTTTTGAATTATAGTTTCCAATTTACATTATGATGAATGTTATATTATAATTTCAAATTGAAGTCTCTAATTCAATTTTTTTTCAAAGTTATTAAGTAATTAAATTGAATTAGGTTACACTGCAACATAGATAGTCACTACTTACAGTCCATGAACGATAAGTACCTGTAACAGTTATAGTAATTAGAATTTTCTTACCATGTTCTCTAATTAGGAGTTATTTTCAGTTAGGAAGATTTTAGATGAGTTTACTATTTTAAATTAATTATTAGATATTTTTTCATAAATTAAATAGTCTACCATTTTCTATTTTTAAATACTTCACTAATTCAAACACAAATTAATTGTTAGGGGAGAGGGGCCAGTAGTTAAACAAGGTCCAATTGTTGTTATTACACTTGTGATTATAATATATAGTCTTGCAACATATTTATACTATATATTGTCATTAATTATTCCACAAGTAAATAAAAAAGTAACCAAATGTTGGTCAAGATGGACCTACACTTAAACACATGAACACTTATGAATGTTATATAAAAAGCTATGAATACATTCATTAATAGATGGAATAATTAATTTTTTTTCAAATAAAATATCTTAACTATCCTCTAAGTGCTCATTAAAAAGAGAAATAAGTGTGTGATTTATAAAATAAGTTGTTCATTAAATTTTAAAAACTACAATTGTGTTTCAAATAGAATATTAAAAATAAAAATAAACTATATTAAAATTATTAAAAGTAAAATTCTAACTTTTATATTAAAACTACAAGTAACACCAAACTTTAAAAATGAAAAAAATAAAATGAAACCTATTCAAAACATAAAAAGTCAATTCATAATTTATTGATTTATTATTATTAATATTATTATTTGAAATCTAAAAATCTAAGTTTAAAAAGTTTAAAATAAAAAAACAATTATTATACTATCTTTTCTTAATTTAAAGCTAAGACTAGATAAGAATGTAGTTGTTTTTCTTTATTTATATATTATTATTTTTTAATATTTTTGAAAATTTGACAATTGAGATCATTTCAATGATCATGCATCCTTCCCTACATTTTTCAATAGTTGATTCTCAAAAGCAAGGTGTTCACTTCATATAGGCAACACCTTCGATGTAAATATCATAATTTATTATATTAAATGATATATATTATAATATTAGAAGTAATATATATTATTATAATATAAATAAACTAGCAATCACACCTTGGTGTGTAGTGGGTACGTCAAAGATGTGTGGATAACATGAGGTCAATTTGTAGGCCTCTTAGAAATTGATTTTGTTTATGAAACAAATGTCTAAATGGAGGAGTGATAGATTAAAATTAACTATGGAACCACTTACATGGATCAAAACATGACTGGAAAAAACCTCTGAATGAGGAAGGCAATTAGGCTTCATTACTGATAGTGTAATGTCCCCTTATTAGAGACATAAAATGCACAAATTAAAATTTTGATTTAAAGATTGTTTGATAAAGAGAAATGAAAGATTGATGGAGTAAGATAAATGAAATGCATTATTATCAACTAGTGCATAAACTAACATAATTTGATATGACTTATTACTCTTGGTTGGAATAGATTTTCACCTTGTTTCCTCTTTCCTAACCTCTTTGGATGGTAGATTTACTATGAAAAGGGCGTGTGAACGGTCTCAAATTGGACTCCCTCAAGGTGTCCCACCTGTCTTGGGACCATCCATCAATGGATCGATTTACCAACCTTTCCCTCCACAAACTCTCTATCCTTGTTGAGTGCTAGCGAAAGGGAATTTTGGCCCGAAGTCTATCCTTCAAGGTAAAAGTCATAAAAGCTCACTGAGACACAATAATTGTTGTAAGCAATATTATTGTGGCTAGACAAATAACATCCATTAATTTATATATTATCTTAAATTGAAGTTACAGATAAGAGTCCTCATAAAACATTCATTGCTATCAATACGAATTTCAATATGATGTTACATGTATATTCATATCTAATGTTTTTAGTGTGTTTAAAATGCATAAGCTTATCACTATCAATTCATAGCTTAACACAGATTAGAACATTCACTGATATTGATTCTAATAAGATGTGAGTTAGGCATTGCACTATAACCCATTGTCATAGGAACTAGAATTCAATTATATAAACCTCAATGTTATATTAGATGGTTGAAGGTATGTACCTTTGGTCGATGCACTATATTGGACTTTCTCAAGATGTATTCCCTATAACTCGATCTGACTCCTTGCTTCCACACAATGATGTATATATGAATCACAATATATATATATATCAGTTATTAACATGTCATTCAATTTCTCAATATATTCATCCCCATAATATATTTAAATATATTTATAAGCATCACTGACATTTGAATTAATTAATAACATATTTGATATCACACCTAAATCCACTATTCTTACCCTATACATAAGTAATCATGAACCTTTATTCAAATATATGATAATACTTACCTATCATTTAAATTTATAGATTTTGTTCTTACTATTGAAATCCATAAAATACTTACTTATTATTTAAATTTATAAAATGTTGACCCCATCTACTACTGATTGATCTGCAGATATTTCTCCTTCCTCAGTGTGTGTGTGTATATATATATATATATATATATATATATATATATATATATATATATATATATATATATATTTCCTTTTATTCCATACATCTACTGATCTGCCTATTGTTTTTTTTTAATGTATTGTAGCCTCTTTATTCTTTATTTCCTTATATTTCAATCCATCGATATGCTTGTATCTTCCTGATTTTATTTATTCTCTTAGTCTTGTCTTCTTTTTTTTTTTCCATCTTGTTATTCTACTTTGAGAACCATTCTCTTTTAATACCCCAGTATCAAGTGAATCGTTGTAAATAACAATTGTTGTTTAAATGTGCTTTACTCAATGGCCTATTTAATAGTTAATTATCATTGCCTTAAAGCCTTCAACATAACCATTGCTGAGGTATTAGGAAATGCTTTGGGTATTATTTATTTAACACCTAGTCATAATCAAATAATTATAGAGTTTATTCTATTTTGCATTTACAATATGATTATGATACTTTTCATATATTTATATATATATTCATTTATATTACTTTATATATTATAATATGTGTAATATTATATTATAATGATTGTGCATACAATTTTTTAAAATTGATAATTATGTTTATTATTTTTATATTGGTTTTCTCTTTTAGTAGTTATATATATTATTTAATGATTGTAATTACAATGATATTCAATATTCATTTTGTATTTATCAATTTTTTATTTATAATTATAATATTATTTTGATATTTATAATTTAATAATATTTCAATTGTAATTACTTATATTCATATTTATTGGATTTTTTTATTCAATGCATCATATTTGGTGATACAACTTCAGGGACATGACATATAGGCTCATGTTATGATTTCAATAGGGAGAGAGGGAGAGAGAGGGAGAGAGAGGGATAGAAAGAGGTAGAGGTAGAGGGGGAAGAGTGAGTGAGAGAGAGAGGGGTAAGTAGATAGAGATGGAAAAGGAAATAGATATGGAGAGGAGAGGGAGAGATCAAGAGAGAGAGGAGAGAGGGATAGGTAGATATGGAAGAGTTAAATATATAGAGAGGTAGAGATCAAGAGAGGAGAAACGGATAAATAGATATGGAAGAGTTAAATATATAGAGAGGGAGAGAGAGAGAGGGAGAGATATAAATATAAAGATAGAGTTAGGAAGTGATAAATAGAGAGAGTTTGAGAGGGAGAGAGAGAGAGAGAGAGATAAATGGGTAGAGAGAGATGGAGAGATAACGAGATAAAGATAGATGGAGAGATGGAAGAAGAAATATGGGGAGAGATATATAAAGAGAGAGACTAATGGATAGAGAGGGAGACATAGAGGTAGAGATGGATAGAGGGAAAGAAAAAAAATAGAGGTAAAGATGAAGATAGAGGGAGAGAAATAGATCTAGAGAGATAGAGAGAGATAGAGGGAGGGATAAAGATAAAGAGAGATAGGGAGATAGAGAGGAAGAGATAGAGAGATATAGAGGAAAAGGGGGAGGGAGAGATAGAGAGATAAATATATAAGAAAATATAGAGGGAAGGGGAGGGGGAGAGATAAACAATAGAAACAAGACTTATCGATTACCAATTACAATGCTCCAATCCTAATTACTCGGTTGGAAATGATGAGAGATAATTATCCATGCCTATTAAAGTTCAACCATTAAAGTTGGTAGTGAATAGATTTGTGTTTGCTAATTAGTCTTTCATAGATTGTATTACATGAATGGTTAATCGTTCCTAATACAGGCCAACACTCCCTCCCACATTGTTATGCCCCTAGAGCCACTTATTGCTCTTGTACAAAGTTTTCCCCTTTTTTCTAGTATAATTAAAGAGCTCAACATCAACTAGATCATAGAGAATATAGTCTACATAGACTAGGCATTGAGATATATTGAAATTTTAAATAGTGTAGATCTAGAACCTACGTGGGCATATGAGTATCCCCATCCCATGATCTTCTTTCTCAGGAAAGTCAGCATCCCCAGAAACCAACTACAAATATGTATTTGCACTATATATCATTCAACATTATATATTGATAGGGAACTCATGGTGAAAGAACTAATTAAAAATATTGTTAGATAAGAAATACCAACTTGACTAGAAGGTGTAAGCTCAAATCAAGTGAAATATAATGTTCAATAAAATCTTCTATGTCATGTGTTGTCTAAACCCTGCAAGCAACATATTAGAAATCTACATCTGCATGCCTCTTAGCCCAATTGAATATTTTGTGTCGTTTATAATAAGAACCTTTGCATTCAACATATCAATGCCAATCCCAGACTCTATTTGTGGGTAGAAAAAGGAATGCTTAGAATAGTGCCCTATTCTGCTCAATAATAATATTTCTTCTTGGAAGGTCATTTATTGTAGCCAATTTAACTTCCTATTCAACATTTTAAGGCCTTAAAATGCTAGCTTGCAACGCTGACGTCTAGTATATTTAGTTTTCACAATGCGTGTTAAATCCTAAACATGGAAAGAGAGTTGTGAGTAACATTCGACATTTGAGTTGGGAGTTGTCAATCAGCTGAGGCACAAGAATTTGGTGTTGCTCTCGAAATGGTGAGGACAAGTTGTTGGTAGTCTACGATTATATGCCAAATTCATGCCTTGATAGGTTCTTGTTTGGGTGCCATGGCCTGGCTTTGGAATGGCAGAGAAGGTACAAAATCATTTGTGGCCAAGTCGCAACATTATTTTACCCACGTGAATAGTTGGAGATGCAAATTATACACAAAGACGTTAGGGATTGGAAAATTAAAGGAAAAAAGATTAAGATGATGGCAACCACATCGGACGACCAACAATTTTTCAATCATCTTGCACACCTATCAAACCCCACGAACCATTGATCGCAAAGTCTTGGTCTATTCAAATAAGGAATTCCTTCGACATAAATATTATTTAATTACATCAGATAAAATTATTATAATAGATATGATATATAATATCATATATTATAATATTGTATATTGTATATAATATAAATCATATATAATAATAATATATAATATATAATTTATATATAATAATATAATATATTTATATAATAATAATGTTTTGATTATATTGGAAAAGTAGGTTTTGAAGGGAACTGAAACCCTTTATATATCTTTAGACCAAAATGTTGCTGAGAGAGATAGACATTGAAGCATAAGCAGTAGCCAAAAGGAAACTAATAGTCAAAAAGCAACGACCCAACAACAAAGAAACAAAAAAAAAAAATAGACACAAAAACTATTTCACATTTTTCAAGGTGTTGGCCACCTCGATCTCTTGGTTGCAATGCAGGTTAACCATATCCATTAATTCTTTCTTTTCCTCTTTAAATGTCTTCCTAAGGTTTCCCCTAGTTCTGGTACATGGGCCTTTGACCAAACTTCTTTGGCATTCTTCTTCCCTTTACCCAGGTTGGAAGACTGGTCCTTCTCAATCATATAATAATAATGGTATATCATATATAATAATAATATTATATTATATAAATCGAATTATGCATGTAATTAAATTTTTAATAAATTATATATTAAATTATAATTGTCGAAACTAATAAAAATTGTCCTATGCTTGCAGTGACATTTTTCTACTAATTTTTGTCTAAATAATTCAGTTAACCCTTTTCTTCTATTTCAAAACTTATCTCTCCTCTTTCCCATATAATTTTTAACTATTTTTTTTAAGATTGTAGGAATCAGGTAGCCCCTCTATAAACTATAGTGTGCCTGGTAAACTGTTTTCATGTGACTAGTGACATTGGCGTGACATGCCCCCTGGTACCATGGGGACAGGGGGATACTAGACCTGGTGACCTCTTGCCTACAACAAGATGCTTTAGCCAATCGAGCTAGGCCCCATGACTCATTTTTTAAACTTTCCTATAAGGATTAATTAAATAATTTAATTAATCCTTTTCTTCCTCATTTCTCATTAATTAAACAATTTTAATTGTTTAATTAATCAACCCAACTTTTCTTTTATTTATTTCTCATGATCAAATAATTATCTCTAATTATTTAAATCCCTACATTCTTCTATGATTAAGTAAACATATTTATTTATTTAATTATTCAAATATGGTCGAAAATTAATAAATTTTATTTATTTATTTATTTTAACTTTCCATATTTTCCTCTCCACTTAACTCTTCCTTTCCATATTTCCCTCTCCACTTAACTCATTTCTTCCATTTTCGAAGGGGCAACCTTCCTAGGCATATTCTCTCCTTCAATCTCGTCCATCAATTCTTTACTAAATCTTAATCGTCGATTGAAGTTGCATTCTTTATAAATGTGATCTTCATCCTTTTCCAATCTAACCACAATCTTTGAAATTTTGCTATCACATATTTCTGAGCTTGTAAATGCACATATGAATCTAAGAGCAACAAATATTCAAATTGTGAAATTTGAGAAGAATAATGTAGGTAATTCAACATAGATGCCTTTAGAAAATTTGTGTGTTTATCCTAATTTGTGATCTCGTAATAATATATAATAAATAAATATATCCTATAATATGTATTATTTTATATATGATAAATAATAATATATATTATTATATAATAATAAAAATATATATATTTGTAGACATGTAAAATTGACTTAACACCTATCAACACTCAAATCAATCTGGAATGTCTCGAAACAATTCGAAATCAACCCAAAACATCTTGAAACAACTCAGAATCAACTCAAAATGTCTTGAAACATCTTGGAATCAACTCAAAATATCTTAAAACAACTTTGAATCAAATTAGAATGTCTCGAAATCAACCCAGAACGTCTCAAAACATCTCAGAATAAACTCAAAACATCTTGAAATCATCTCAGAATTATCCCACTATCATCCCACAACATCAAGCAACACCTAAAATCCTAATTCTACTATTAATTGAATAAAACAACATTATTTGATTAATTCACGTTTCATCATTTAGACCAATTAAATAAATTAAATTTATTTAATAAAATCCTAATCTAATCTTATTTTGTCCTAATTAGTCAAACAATACCAATTATTTGATTACATCACTAATTCACCTTATTCCTCTAAATTAATTGAATTATTAAATCATAATAATTTAATTATGACACTTTCCCTCCAAAATTTGAATAATTAAATCAAACTATTCAAATCAATTATCAAAAAAATCAAACACAAAAAGGAATTGATTAATTAATTAATTAATTCATATTCCTCACCCACTTTCTAATTGAGAAAATCATGGGTTACTAACTAAGCAATCTAATTTTGCTAACTAAGCAATCTAAATTGCTAACTGATCAATCTATTTCCTAACTAAAATCCATCAATTGTTAATTGATCAATCAAATATTGACGAATCAATCTAAACCATGACTAGCCAATCTATTCTTTAATCACCTAAATTGTGCAATCAACTTTACACAATCTTCTCATTCTAAATCCTCTTAACACATGTTGACCATTGATTTGGATATTCTCTAACGTGATCCCGATCATTGATCCGAAATCTCTTTTCCTATATAAAAAACCTCTCTCCTCACAAATAAGGATCGAAGAATCAACATACTTTTGCAATGAAGTGCTGTCACAATCGCCATTAATAGAGCTTCAACCTTTTTTGATCGACCAAGAATCATTCATCCAACTTTTTCACACAAAATTTAGAGGCTTTGCGATGATAAGAACAATCCAACATCACACAAATACACTCTGACTACAAAATGGTAACACTTTTTTATTGCTTTCATTCATTTTGGTAATCATAGGTTTCTTGATGTATGTTCAATTAGCTTAGTTTCATTTCATATGTGTAGGATAGGATTTTAGATTTTGTGTTTGATCTTAGTTTAGATCCTAATTTCAATTGTAGTTTGATCTTCATTATTCATCTAATGTCTTCCCCCTCACACATTGTAGCACACCTGGTGGGACCTAGGTCCCCATTACTAATTTTTTCATGAGCCAAATTGAAGTTATAGGGTTCTAGAAGCTTTCAGGAGAAGTTTCAGGCACTGCCCTACAAAAGCTTGCTTTTGACTGACAAGATTTCTGAGCATCTACAACAAGAAGCTCACTTTTTCCATGGGAAACTCGCTTTTGCAATAAGAAATTTTCTTTTCCATTTTTTTTGAGCATTTGCATATTTTTGGGTTAGCATTTGCACAGAGATTTGAGCATCTGCTTCTAGAACTGAGCATTTTCATTTTTTCTAAGCATTTGCAATTTTTTTTTGGAGCATTTTCTCTGAAATACAAGTGCACAGATCTTGCACTATTGTAATGAACCTCCTTGCTAATGTTTTCTTTTTTTTGACGTACTAATGGGTTTTTTATGCAAGATTTGAAATAAGTTAACTCGTTTTGTGTAGGGAAGATGATCGGTCCAAGATTTTCAACTACACAATCTTTTTTTTATCAACTTAGGAAAAATTTCATTTAGTGCACTAAAATGAACAACACAAACTCACATTTGAATTTGGTGTTGATAAAATGAACCAATTTTAAGCTTTCTAAGTTAGGAACTTGCGTTTGGTGCTCTAAAAATGAACAAAATAACAAAATCACATTTAGTTTTGGTGCTATTAAAATGAATCAATTTTAAGCTTTCTAAGTTAGGAACTTTCATTTGGTGCTCTAAAAATGAACAACACAAACACACATTTGAATTTGGTGTTTTTAAAATAAACCAATTTTAAAGCTTTCTAAGTTAGGAACTTTCATTTGGTGCTCATAAAAAGAACAAAAAAAACTTCAATTTTGGGTTCTAAAAATGAACACATTTCATGTTTTCATAATTAGGAACAATAATTTTGGTGCATGAAAAGAGTGCAAATGATTTCCATTTTGTTGATGCACATTCGATTTACATTTGTTGACCAGTTAAGACTAGGCCTGATTTCTTAGAAACACTTCAACTTTGGGGCTTAAAATGAACAAACTATTCTTGTTGTTTTTACACCATTGCTATCTTAATTTCTTGATGTCCTGAACACTTTAATTTGGTGCAAAAATAAAATGAGCAAGTTGTTTACATTATTCACATATTTTTGGGGATAATACTACTTGAGGTGTTTAAAATGAATCAACTTGCTATGAATTGCATGTGGTGTATTCATTGATTGGAAAGCTAAATGTTTCTCTTCTCCCCTCACACCTTTTAGCAATCTTGGGTGAGCGAGAATATTTTGAGCTTCACACTTTTTTCAAGCATACTTTTTTAGAGGGCCTGCCTACTTGAGGAATCTCCCGCGTCAGAGGACTCATGGGAAACCCAAGTAGTACTTTCATTCTGGAACGCTATATAAATCTTTTGTGAGTGTGAGGAAAGTTCATCACTCGACGGGTGTGGATGTCCTATACTGACGTATTCTTCCTCAATATCCTTGTGATGCATAGAAACCCGCAAGGGTTGGAAGGTTCTTAATTGAATAAAACACCACATGTATAGGTGCCCGAATATAATATCCCAAGAACATGACTAAGAGCCAATTGTTTTAGAATCCACCCTATTATCCAAAACATTCTTTGAAAGTGGTGCATCAAAATTTACTTTTGAGAAGTTACTTGCCAAGTCTGACTATAGGATTGTGCCATAAGTCGCATGTAAAATCATCTCTTCGAAGCATGAGGCAGGCCCACCTAACAAGATGGTTTCTCTCCACTAGGGTTGTAATTGCTTTTTAATGTTAAAACTTTCCCAATTACATTAAAAAACAATTGTGACATAAAATTATGTGTTTTATTTAAAGAAAAAGAACACATCAAAACAAACACTAAACAAGATGGTCAAATAAAAAATCCTTTGATTTAGTGTATACTTGTGAAAGAAGCCTTATGTTTTGCACTCCTTAAAAGGATCTATCCTTAAAGGTTTTTCAAAATTCCAACTTTTATTTCAGGTTACCTTGATCAAATTAAACATTTGGTAAACTATGGCTTGGGTGTTGTGATTTCACAACTTGAGCTATAGAAATTCATGTCACATAAAGTCCATGCTTTTGAGTTAGTCCAGTGCTATTATATAATTTTCCATACTCAAGAGCACAGAGGAAACAAACACATAGAGGTTAAAATTGTCATTCCAGCTCACAGTATTTTTTTCTAACACTTAGAGGAAAACAAACTAAAGTTGTTTATAAGGTCATTGTTCAAAAAAAAAAATTTGGAAAATCAAATTGGTCACGAAGTCGCTCGTCCATTATTCCCATACTACTTATTTGAAATCAAAATCAAACAAAAAATTAGGATCATTCCTTCACTCAAAAAGTCTATGATATCAACAGTTACTTGGAACTCACAGATAGTTCAAGTATCTTTCCCACAACATATCCTCTAGACAAGGAAGTAGAATATCGACACTCGTTTCTTCAACATTTTGATTTCTAGAAAGTAGCCACATTCCAAAACAGCACTCAAGCCTTAGGGTTTTTGAGTTTCATAGCAAACCACCTCACAACACCATTTACACCTTATGACCATCTGGCGACCAAAAACTCTAGTTCAACAACCAAGCCTTTTATCACCGATTATTCAACCTAGTCTCACACACATTGAGGGTGCACAAACTGACATCATAAGCAATTTGAGAAACTTTATTTTTGAGAAAAATGAAACACCTTGTCAGTTTCTCACCGCATCAATCATCTTAAACGAAGAGGAATAAAAAGAAAACATAGTAGCCAGAATACCTGTATTACTACCTCCCGCATGGCCATAGGTATGATCCTCTTGGAAATATAAACCAAGTGATCTTATGATAGGGTATTGAGCACCATAACATCCCAAAAAAAAATTGATATATTACCTAAATTACTCTTATCAAGGGTCACAACATCAAATAGGGCAACAACATCAAGGGTTTCAAAATTTCCATCAAGGAATAAATCTAGAACATTAAATTTCCCTAGATAAAATTGAGAGAGATCTTGAGGAAATTAAATGAAATCAAAATCCGATGTATTTCCAATTCCATGTGCAAAGTCAAAGCATTACATATCCACAACAAACATACATCATTCCACAAAAACCTCAATATCCACATCAAAAACACTTCCAATATCCAAAATATCAAGAAGTTTTGCAACACCAAGGTGTACCTCAAGTGCAATATCAAAATATACCTCAAACACAGTATCAAGGATTTCCGGAAAATCAAGAGCAAAATAATCGAGAAAATACACAAAGGAAAGATTACCAACCAGGAAGGAAATTCATCCCTTTGGGAGAAACTTTAGAGGTAATCATGCATGAACTAGTGCAACAAGAACTTCTCAAAATCAACGACAGTCCAATTTATGGTGAATCAAGCTTTAAAATCCCTTGGTATAACAATTATGAACAATGTGAGTTCCACAAAATCAAGGGTCACCCAATGAACATATGTGCTACACTCAAAAGTCTCATCCAAGACCTCATTGATCAAGGAGAAATAACTATTAAAAGTCCATCTACCAATGACAACATGGACAATGTCTCAACCTCAAAAGTTGAAAATAAAAATCAAGAGCTATCTATCACTAATCACATTGAAAATGTCTCTACATCATCTAGTGAGCAAGAGGACATACATCAAGAATTTAGTCCCAAGCATTATCAAAATCAATCACCCAAGGCTAGCAATGATTCAATCCAAAATATATTGACATCATATAACCTCACGACAATACATATTGATGATCAAGAGATTCCTAAGCCAACACTTATACCCAATGCAAAAAATATAATCCAAGAGCTATCACCCATATGCCCACAATTTGAGGAAATCCATGGATCTTTTATAAGCAATCCCTTCTTTGAAATTGATCCATGTAAGGAATGTGATCCAAAGCATATCAAAGATAATACCACACAAATTCAAGATCAAGAAACCTTACCATCAAAATATTGCAATGATTTGGTAGATATCTTCTAAGACATCCAAGGATTTCCAAAAGAACACATCCATATGTCAAGCACACATACATATAACCACGAGATGCTTACTCCTAATGGACATGCAGATGATCTTCCTCCAAAACAAGAGTCTCATACTCTTGATATAATTACCATGGAACAAGTCACCTACTCTTCACATTTGTACACATGATCAAGATATAGCAAAATCTATAGAACTATCAAAAAGTGACCAAGAAGAAGAATTGAAATCAGAAACATCCTCTAGGTAGGTTGAAGACATTAAGCATGAAAATATGGAGAACAATATTTTAAAATCAGCAAAGATAAATAGCAATCTTGAGAAGTAGAGCATTAGGTATACAATAAGCAAAGAAGCACCAATACATTTTGAAGGACCATCAATATTTGATATCTCACAGAATCAAGCCAAAGATATAAATCAGGAAGTTATCCCACATATGGAGGATTCTGCCAATGAAAAAGCTATCACATTTTAAGATCCACAACAGAGAAAATAAGGATTAGAATCTTGTTTCCAAGGTAAAAAATATCCTATGGAAAATAAAAAATTTCAACATATGCATTATCAAGAGAAAGGATTAGGCCTACATGAACATGGTATCTTAGCACCAGTACAAATTATTGGCAATCCTAAGCATCAAGGTCTTGGTTATTCAGCAAGTAAAGGATCTAAACATATCGATGATACCTCTATTATACCGGAGGAAACTTTATCTAATGCAAGCATCATCATAGAGAGCATGAAGAGTCCTTATGATGAAATTTCTACCAACGCTACAACTAGCCATGTCATAAATCATCATCCACACACTTTTCCACCCTCTCATTGGGACCAACAACAAGAGAAAGAGCTATACCTAAGAATGAAACAAGTCATTGAAGCAAAAGAATCAACAAAACAAAATGGACAAGAAAGATTCAAATGGATACAAAAGAAAAAGAAAGAAAATCATCCCTATCAAACTTCATTAGTCAAAGAAACTATGGGGAAAAATAAAAAAAGGGAAGTTCATCCATCAAAAATGTCCAACAATGCAAAAGCAGGGTTCAAGAGCAACCTACAAGGTATACCAAGACATTGATCCCAATCGAATCTCCATATCCAACCATCATTTCTCATCATTCCAAGTTTAGAGAGTCAAAAGTTACAAATTGTCAACCAATCCATCTTAATATCATATCCCTCAACGCATTTCGCCATCCAAGATATCCAAATCTCACATTTACCATGTGTTGGCAACAACTCTTTATCATAAGGACTCTAAGGGAACTCTATCACGATGTGTGTATCAAGGTAAATTTAACTCTGGTATCAACAAGGAAGATACAAATTATCAAGGGTTACATTCAAGCGCTCATATCCTAGCAAAACAACTCCTCCAAGCAGGATATCATTGGCACGTCATGACAACAACAACTATATCAACACAAACAACATCTACATCAACACCTCTAGGCGGTTCAAATATGAGCAGGAAAATTGTCACCATGATGAAAACCTAGTAAACAGGTGTCTTGGGTGACACAAAAAATCAATAAAAACCAAAAAAATCAAGAAAATAGTTAAGAGAAAAATCATCCTCCAATGAAAACCACTATGGTGTTGCTTTGGACAAGTACCATGATGAAAACCTAGCAAAAATGCATCATGTGTTGAGTTGAGCATCTACGTGCACCATTTCAGGTGGAAGCATCTCAGCTGATCCATAATAAATCCAATCCATTTTTATCCAAATCCAACTTACCTTGATCTTGACAAATTTTTGGTGTATACTTTAAACTTGCTTATGGAAAACATCTTAACATGGGTCATTATCATTGATCCTATCCTATCCAACATTATCTGAGCCATGAAGTATTTTCCATAGGGGCATACTCTATTCAAACATGTTATCATATCACAAGCTAATCCATTACCTACATTGCTAGACATTGGGGGAAAGTACTTACATCTTGCTTTAGAATAAATATCGATCTATGTCTTCTACCTCACATTTTGATCTAGACATTGTCCAAACAACAAGGTGTGCCACATGGTACCCTTCCCAATTTGTCCCAACAACAAGGTGTACCGCCAACGCACTACCAAGGTAACCTTCAAAGATACTAACAATATGGATTATTCCTTCACTCAAAAATTCTAAGATATCAACAGTTACTTGAACCCTATAAGTGGTTCAAGTAATCTTTCTCGCAACATATCCTCTAGAAAGACACAGTGAAATATCAATCCAAGTTGTCAACATCTTAATACCCCAAGTAAGAGGGTAAAAATCCACCAACAACAAGGTAACCTATCAACACACTATTAGGGTAACCTTCGAAATAGCTCATCCCATCAACAAGGTAACCCACCAATGCATTATTAGGGTAGCCTTCAAAAAAATTCAAACCATCAATAAGGTGTACCACCAACACAATACCAAGGTAACCTTCAAAGATACCAACAATGTGGATTATTCCTTCACTTGAAAATTCTAAGATATCAACATTTACTTGGGACCCTACAGCTAGTTCAAGTAAGATTTCCCCCAACATATCCTCTAGAAAGAAACAGTGAAATATCAATCCAAGTTTTCAGTATCTTACACCCTAGGCAAGAGGGTAAAAATCCAAAAACATTTGAAAAAAATAATAATAATAAAAAACATTAAAAAAAACATTAAAAAAACAACATTGTGGGGTTATTCCTTCACTCAAATAGTCAAAGATATCAACATTTGCTTGAACCTCACAAATAGTTCAAGTAGATTTCCCGCAACATATCCTCTAGACACAGAAGTGGAATATCAATCTAGATTATCAATGTTGTTTACCCAAAAAATAGTTTATGCTTTGAGTCAAACGATCGAACTACATGGTCTCTATGTGTACAACATAGGAAAGGCTTATCATCCCCCGACACCCTAGGTCAGTCCCCTTAGGTTTTTATCATACTTTATTTCAACTTAGTCAAAAAATTAAAAATTCAAAAACATATGAAAAACAAAAAAGCACAAAAACATTTGAAAAATCTCAAAAATCCTATTTCCACCATCACCTATCCACAATAAAGGTTCATCCATAATAAACAATTCGTCGCATTCATCCTTTGACAAAACAAACAAACAAACAAAGCAAACATCAAAAGCTAGAACTTTCAAGCAGACAATCACAAAGATTTGATTACAAACAAACAAAGCAAACATCAAAAGCTAGAACTTTCAAGCAGACAATCACAAAGATTTGATTACAAACAAACGGAAACAAAGCCAAAGTATCAATTACCTATCTTTTTGACAAGTCCCAACAACATCCTGAGATATGCCTTGATGGATCCGTTCCTATGATAGACATGATCAACACTGGATAATAGCCCCACCCCAAACAGATATGGCAAGTGATACTATAACTTTATCTTTTATCTTTTCTTATAGTCTTATTTTTGTGATTTACATTATTGACTCATTCCCAGGATCTCTCGAAGATGTCCATAAGGATTTAGAGAAGAAGGAATGGGGACAATTGAGCATCATTTTAGTTTATTGTTTGTAAGATATTTTTGTAATACTATCATGGAGAATACTTGCTTTATTGAGTGTATGGAAGTTGTGTTGAAACAATCTGTGTAGTAGTTACATGTTAGGTATTTCATACCTCTTTGTGTAAATGGTTCAAAATTTGTGTAGCAGTTGCATGTTAGGTATTTCATACCTCTCTGTGTAAATGGTCTAAAATTTGTGTAGCATTTTCATGTTAAGGTGTCCTATATCTCTTTGTGTGACTGGTCTGAAAAGTTTATAAGACAACCCAACTATATACTTTAAACAAAGTTTATGTATGTCAAGTATGAACAAGAATACTCTTTATTTGTAGAGTTGAAGCCCACACAATGGATACGAAGTCACCTTGGTCATTAATACCTTGGTGCATCATATCTATTTACTACATCAAACAAGATTGTTCAAAAACTGCGAAGCCTCCAAGTAAAGCGAAAGCAACTCATCAACTACTAACAACACCACATTTTTATCTATCATCAAATATTTCTTCTAACTAACATCCATCCTACATCACAAATACATTGGTACCATATCCATCTTGCATCCACAATTTCCTAAGTACATATCATGATAAAAACATCGTGTATCATGTATGGGGCATTCATCCATCATCTATCAACACCACATAAACATCATATATCATGATGGTATATTGATCATCCATGATAAAATGTCATATGATAGAAAGTATGATCCATCCATCCATATCATAGCATACATGATCATATATTGTCATCACATAGGCATAAAACGAGGATGAATCAAAGAAGGTGTAGCTCATATATATCATCATCAAAAAAGGGAGCATGTCATAGTACATCATCATCAATGAAACAAAGTGTGATAGGATAATACAAAATGATACATATATAAGAGGCCTCGACTGGGCCGATGAATATATATACAAAAATCATATTTGCAATATGTCTTTGAACAAAAACATAATAAATATCAAGTACGCTACTCAATAAAAAAGAAACAATATATAGATCAGGCTACAGACCACCATCTAGATCTGGTTGTCTAATAGAATGACCACCTACAATCATTTTAACTCACGATGTTAGGGTTTCACTTTGAACACGTAAAACAACACAAAAATAATGAAAGAGACTTAGGGTTGCAAAAAGGAAAAACAAGCACATGCAAGGGTTTAGAGAAAATGCAAGAGTTGAAAACAAATGCAAGGGTTTAGAGCAGATGCTCAGAAAAAAGCAAGCAAAAGCGAGGTTTTCAGGCAAGTGCAAGGTTTTAGGTCAAGGGAAAGGAAATAAGGGCAAAGTTTTCAGTTAGGGTCGAGGTTCTTGAGCAAGGGAAAGGAAACAGTGAAAACAACAATCAAATGTAAGTTTTTAGAGCAAAAGAAAGGTTTTGGAGCAAATGCTTGAAATAGATGCAAGGATCTTAAGCAAAGGAGAGAAAAATGATGCAAATGCTCAGAAATCATCAAAACTTCACTATTGACTAATAATCAGGACTTTTTCTACCCTATCTTCAAACGACCATATCTTGGTCATAAGGAAGTATTTTTCAATGCTTTTTTTAAAAAACATGGGGTAGAATTTCATGGTCTTTGCAATGGTGTGGGTGGTTTTCAGTTTTTCTATAGTTAAATTTTCCATTGGGGTTGTGAGCCTGACCTCAAACTTGAAATTTTTGGCTGACCTCTCAAGGGGGCAGCATAGAGTCCTACCATCATTCCACGAAACACCAAGGCATAATGGAGCATAATTTTTTTTTTCAAAAAATTGATCTTAAAAATAAAATAT
Organism: Sequoia sempervirens; assembly: GCA_007258455.2. Classification (NCBI taxonomy): domain Eukaryota; kingdom Viridiplantae; phylum Streptophyta; class Pinopsida; order Cupressales; family Cupressaceae; genus Sequoia; species Sequoia sempervirens. Next base: position 96,279,768 of record VDFB02000002.1, on the reverse strand, counting down.
TTGAAACAAAGAAATCGATACTTTGTATCAAAGAGGGGAAAAATGTAGACATGTAAAATTGAATTAACACCTATCAACACTTGAATCAATCCAGAATGTCTCAAAACAATTCAAAATCAACCCGAAACATCTCAGAACAACTCAGAATATCTCGAAACATCTTGGAATCAATCCAAAATGTCTTAGAACATCTCATAATCAACCTGAAATGTCTCAGAACATCTCAAAATCAACTCAAAATGTCTCAAAACAACCTAGAATCAACTCAGAATGTCTCAAAACAACTCGAAATCAACCTGGAACATCTCAAACAACATCCAAAACCCTAATTCTACTATTAATTGAATAAAACAACGTTATTTGATTAATTCACATTTCATCATTTCGACCAATTAAATAAATTACATTTATTTAATAAAGTCCTAATCTAATCTTATTTTGTCCTAATTAGCCAAACAATACCAATTATTTGATTACGTCACTAATTTACTTTATTCCTCTAAATTAATTGAATTATTAAATCATAATAATTTAATTATGACACTTTCCCTCTAAAATTTAAATAATTAAATCAAAATATTCAAATCAATTATCAAAAAAATCAAACACAAAAAGGAATTAATTAATTCATTCATTTGTATTCCTCATCCATTTTCTGATTGAGAAAATCATGGGTTGATAACTAAGCAATCTAATTTTCCTAACTAAGCAATCTAAATTGCTAACTGATCAATCTATTTCCTAACTAAAATCAATCAATTGTTAACTAATCAATCAAATCCTGACTAATCAATCTAAACCTTGACTAGTGATGAGGTAAAAAAAACCTCATCATGATAACACCATAAAGACCTAGTTCATACATGCAAATCTCTATCCTCTTCCAATTAATTAAATTTTAGGAGAAATAATTGCTTAATTTTAGTGAGAACTTGTATAAAATTTATTTCTTTTGATTTCTTAAAGTAATTTTCCAATACAAATTTAATGGGTTGTTTTAAGTGTTTTGTAGATAATAATCGGTCAATCAAAGTTGCAAATTGAAGCATCCAACTGGCACATGCTCCAGAACAGTTAGAAGATATATGCTGGAAATATGCTTTAGAACTTCAGGCTGATGGACCAAAGATGTAGTTGTTCTTAAAGCTGTTATTTCTATTATCCTTTGAATTAAAGACTTTATGGCTCAACTTGAGCCCCTTAAATACTGTGTAATGGGATTAAAGATATACAAGTTATCTGTAGAATTGTTCTAGATCTTTTCAATGGTTATCTATACCATTTGAAATGTAGGATGTAGTTATAGTTTCTCTATAAAAGATACAATCTTTAGAAGTACGATATATAGTGAAAAGTAATGTTATACTGTCAGAATGTTTCCAAGGTTTATGCATAAAGAGATTGTTATCTAGAATTCTGAGTTATGAGTCACAGATGATAACTATGATTGATAGAAGTGTTTCTGAAATAGCTGTGAATGTGAGCTGAGAATGAATGTGATAACCCACAAGTTGTCCACTCGATGGGAGTAGATAAGTTTTTTCTTTTATTATAACATTATTCTGTAGAAAATTATTAAGTTTACTATTTTGAAATTTTAGTTCTGAAGTATTTGTTATCTTTTCACTTCCGTAGTTTATGTTATTAACTATTAGAATCTTTATTGTTAAGAAAATGTTTTATGGATTGCTATAAAAAAAAAAATCTTTTATAATTTTCCAGCTTCTTAGATTAGTCATTTATGTGTGTTTCAATTTAGTTATTATGCTTTCTAAATTAGTTTACTTACACTTCCAATTCAAGCATTTTCTGTTTTCTTAGGAATAAATTACTTTGTAGTTTTATAGTTAGACAGTTTGAAGTTAGAATTAATCTTAAGTTGTTCTTAAAAGTTAGGAAACCTGAGGGAGATACTTCAGACCTCTTCTATTGAAAATTGTCTTGAACACTACCTGATCGATAAATTGAATATTATATTCTAAAGTAATGGGACCTAACAACATCCTATCACTTTTTGGCGCCATTGATGGGGACCCCTTAGCTTCTTTTACTTAAGTGTTAATAGAAGACGCCTAGAATACCTCTTTTAGGCCAAAAATACTATTTATGGCTTCCTTTTCTGCATGGTCAGGAAAAGAGGCCCTCACAGACGATTTATACCAAAGCCCACCCCAAAATACATCCCAGTTATACATAGGGAGGCCCAAGGCTCAAAAAACCTACTGACGAATTACATGAGCCTAACCAACTCAAGGAATTCCACTATCTCCCAGAAGATCATCTCGTAGTGCAACCTGTTATCAACAAAATTATTTTTGAGGAGTATATTCCTCTAAACATCATGGGAGATCGAATGGAAGAAGCTAACCGTAATGATGCCAACCGTAATAATAATGATCCTTCACTACCTAGAATGTTCACTTATCCTATTGCTCTAGATGTAGATGATGATACAATAATGAAAAAAATCTCTCCATCTTTTCTTCCAACCTTTCGTGGTTTATCTTTGAAATACCCAGACCAATTTCTCTTTGAATTTAAGGTCCTTTGTCAAACCTATGACTATAAAAATGACAACTAGAAACTAATGTCTTTTCCTTCTACTTTGAAGGATTCAGCCATGCGTTGGTTTATGGGACTACCATCTAGGAGTATTAAAACTTGGGAAGAAATGGAGACTGTGTTCTTGAATAAATATCAGAGTTATTATAGGGTGAGTGATTGTAAGGAAGAGTTGTTTAAACTTCAGCAAAATGAGGATGAGAGTCTAGAGGACTATTTGGATAGGTATCTTTTCTTATCTAAATGATGTGGAGAAATGACCATTAGTGTTGAGATTCTCAAGACTATATTTCTTAAAGGACTCAATGATTATGCAAGAAGAAGTCTTGATTTAATGGGAAAAGGTGATGTGTCTCAGTTAAACCTTGACAACATATGTGATTTGTGTTGTAATTTTTCACGTACTCGTGAAGGAATATGAAAAAAAAATATTTTCAAAGGGAATAAAAAAATAGGTAAACTCCGAGAAGAAATAGAAAATATTAAGACATACATACTTGTCCAATTGAACACTACGTTAGATGGCATACAAGAAAATACACGTAACCCTGAGACTTTGTCAATCTATTGTCCTAGGTGTCGAAATAAACATCGTTTACGAGAGTTCCCTTTAGACAAGGTTAATGTTTGTCAACTTTGTGAGCAAAGCCACCCTACCAATCAATGTGAGCTTCTTACTGATCTCAAGAATACTAAGAAAAAAACTGCTCAGGTTGAAGAAGAAATAAATGTGCTAAATCAACGCCAAGGAGGTAATTTTTCTTATGGGCAGAATTCCAATTCTACATGGAGACCCCAGAATAACTGGGTTGGTAATCAATGGCCTCCATCTTGGAATCAACCCTATCCTCCACAACCTACTTGGGGAACTCCTTATTGGGGATCTCCTGAATGGGCAAGTCAATCATGAGGAATTCAACAGTGTCCAAACCAATCACAACAACAATGGTACCCACAACACATTGCTCCCCAATGGAATCAAGGAAAAAATCAATTTTATACTGGTCCTAGGAGGAATCAACAAAAAAAATTGTTACCACCACCTTAGAATCTTCCTCAGATTGAGCAGGTAAATCAACCTCAACTTCCAGCACAACCACTTCCCAATCCAAATAACAATAGACATAATACTTTGGTATATGCTACTGAGCAAGATAATGTCATAGGACTTAATGCAATTCATTGTGGAAATATTCAGTTACGTTCCGGTAGGACACTTCAATCGCTCACTATTGAGGAAGTAGTGGATGAACCTATTTCTCAAAATTTTGAGAAAGATACTACACTACCCATGAATATTATTGAGTCTTCAGTAGCAGGAGCTGCTGATTTACCTCGGGAGGAGGGAGGTCAGTCTTTGACTGAGTTTAGTAAAGATATCCCTTCAAAGGAGAAAACTCAAGCACCATTTTCGAAGCGTCTGAAATCAACAATTTTGAAAGATGCTCTGGAAATGACATTAGCTTCTGAAACTACATTAATTCAGGAAATTAAACAATTACAAATAGAGGTTCCTTTGCTACAGGCAATAAAGGAAATTCTTGAGTTAAATCAGTTGATCAAACAACTATATTAGAACTCCAGGAAGGAAACCAAAGAAAATAAACACTGTGCACATTGATGGTTATCTAGCTGAATTTTTGTTTGGAAAGACTGTTGCTCCAAAATATGATGATCTTGGGAGTCCACTAATTACTATTACAATTAATGAGGTAGCAATACCTAATGCATTGGTGGATTTGGGAGCAGCTATTAATGTAATGACAGTGGATGTAATGGAGAAATTAAATCTTACTAATTTAAGTCCTACAACTACAGTCTTACAGATGGCAAATCATTCTATAGCCATTCCAAAAGGTGTTATAAAAAAATTTCTTGTTAAAGTTGATAGATGGGAATATCTAGTTGACTTTCAAATAATCCAATCACTTACACCTAAAGATAGTTATCCAATAATTTTGGGAAGACCATGGTTGGCTACTGTCGCTGCTAAAATTGATTTTCGAGAAGGAGGTATGACCATTTCACATGGTCCAGATAGTAAACGTTTATTTTTATATCCTCCTGCTAAGCTTACCGAATATAATAAAGTTTGGGTTGATGAACCAAAAGAATTTAGTGGGAAAGATAGTATGGCCTCTTTGGCCATGGTAGTGATTAAACAACATGGAGAATAATAGAGGATGAGTTAGTGAATGAGGTTGCATATTTGGCTATAGGTTCGAGTGAAGAAGTAATAGAGAATGTACCAGAAATTTTGGGACAACCGATTGATATAAGTGGGATGGAACATAATTATGTTACTATGGGGATGCTTTGTCCCTTGACTAATATGATTCCTAGAACGAGTTATTTCTTTGATGATATTACAAGATTTCACCAACTTATACATCATAGTTGTCCTCTCAACACTTTGTTACGACCAATACATACTATCACTTCAGCTTATCTAGGAACAAAAACAATAATGTTGTTACCAAGAAAAACTGTGAATGTCAATAGTTGGTTGACAAAAATACAAGAGGATAAATTATTTAATGTGCTAATAAAAAAGTCTAAAGCTTTTGCTTGGGACTATATAGACATGAGGGGAATCCACCCGAGTGTTTGTACTCATCACATTTATACTAATCTTAATATGAGACCTACTCATCAACCACAGAGGAGACTCAACCCCACATTAAAGGATCTTGTTAAAATAGAGATTGAGAAACTCCTCCATGTAGGATTTATTTATCCTATCTCAGATAGTAAGTGGGTGT
>VDFB02000002.1:96247380-96274344 GCA_007258455.2 Sequoia sempervirens | reverse complement strand
CTCCCTCTCTCCCTCTCAACTCTCTCCCTCCCTCTCTCTCAAGTCTCCCTCTCTCTCTCCCTCCCTCTCTCTCTTGTGAATTGGCCACACATCAATAAATATATAATATATACTGTGTTAAATATATTATATAGTATATATTACATAATAATAATATAATATACTATACAAAATATATGTACTATATAGTATATAATATAATATATAATATAATAATATAATAATACATATATATAATATAATAATGTATTATATAATATAATATAATACATAATAAATAATATATTATATATAATACATAATATTAAATATTATGTATTATAAATAATACAAGTAACAGATATCATTTTTTTTTGACATAATCAGTAGGCTTGAGGTTTGGCTCGAGATTTGGTTCAAGATTGCCTAACCTAGAAAGTCAACCCAAAAAATGTGTTTTCCGAAGTTTTCCCTTGTGGCTGACAACTTTTTTTTATCCAAATTTCATGAAACAAAAAGGGTTTATAGAAAAAATTGTCAACTTTCCACCAATATAAGTTATGCCTTATTTTGAATTTAATAAATAATTATTATTGATTTTCTACATACATTACAAATAAAGTCCTGATTGATAGGCTGATTGAAAAACTTCTATAACTTTCAAACTACTTAACATTTTTGTATTGGATGTTGTGGATGTGTTGCTGATATGTGGTTGTCATTGATGTCAACACTATTAGCATTTGGTGTACTAGGGCTATATATGTCGAGGATATCGAGAAAATTGTAAAAGAAAGTGTTTCAGGTTCCCCGTGGAACTGTGCAGGTCTTGAAGGCGTCTTGTTCTTTAAGTTGAAGTTCAACTGCTATGGACTAAAGGGTTTCATGATGAGTGTATCTAGATCATCTACCAGAAGTTTCAGAGGTCTGCGTATATATTTGATCATGTTGTGGTTTGACAGTGTTTTTGTGGTCTCTATCAGTGTTCCTAAGTGAAGTTTGTGTGATTGTAGAAATCTCAGTTGATGTGGATATTTCTCTGTTGTTTCTTGGTGTTCTTGGATGTTTCTAGATCATGCTCTATCTTTGTGGTACATCCACAATGATTGGTGTGCTCGTGGTCAGAAATTTTTCTTGTGCATGTTCGTTTTTCTTGTTCTTGGCCGACATGTTGATGGTAACGTGTTGTGGATCATCGAGGTGAAATTAATTGAAGTATTTTTGTGTTGGAGTTTTAAATTTGGGTCTCCACTATGTTGTGGCTGACCTTGGTGGATTCACATTAAAATTTTATTTGTAAATTTGAGCCGGCATTGCAAATATGTTTTATTTTTCTAGCCAACTAGGTTATTGATGAAATCTCATGTAGTGAATATTTAAGAGTGATTTTTTTATCGGTGTTGTGTGTTGGAAAGTTGTTGAGTGTGCTCTTATGTGTGTATGTGTGAATACCATTCGATTACAGAGCAGAGTGTGAAGAAGGTCGAGCGAAGTGAAATAGTTTGTGAAGGAGTTTTTTGTGCTTAATTGGAACTATAATCAGACTTGTGGAGAAGCTATTCTTTCAGTTCATACCCTCCGGATTTTAATCCTATTTTGTATTGTTGGGCAATAATCCCCTTTTGTATTCGAGCAGTGACCTCTAGGTAGTGTTCCAAATGCATGTGCATTCCCCTTATTATTTCTCTTTATACTTTTAATAGGGTATAATCTTGTGGACTAACACCGCCATGGTTTTTCCCCTAATAGGGTTTCCACGTAAAAATCTTGGTGTTCTCTATCTCTCTGATGTGTTAATTGCTTATTCATCAGATATGAGATTAAGTTAAGTAAAGTTTGAAAATTTTATTATTCTGGACAACTGATTCATTGTCCTGGTCCTCATTTTTCCAACATTTTGAACCTACTTAGATGCACAAATTCTATGCTTCGCATACTATAGGATAAAAAAATGAATTTCATAAAATTTTACTGCAGGTGGTCAAACATAGACATTTTATTAATTATAAAAAATTTAATAAAAAAAATCATAACTAATTATTTACATAGAAAAAAATTACAATTTTTTTTTCACATCCGGCATGTGTCTTCTACTTATATTGAAAGATTCAGAAAAAAATAAAATAAAATTCTTGTACTTAGGGTGTTTAGACATATGCTTGAGCTTCTTATCTTTTTCCTAAAAATTTAGTACCGCTATATTGAAATTTCAAATTTTCGCAAAACAAATTTACTTTTTTCCAAAAAAAGACTAGTAGCCTAGAAACTACATTCAATTTGCTACAACTTTTGTTCTTACATATTTTTTAAATTATGTTAATAACCTATTCAAATTTTTATGTCAAATTTCCTAACTTTGATTTTCTAAATTTTCATCGCTACTTAGAGGCCTAGTTTGGATGCCCATGATCTTGCACTGACCCTTAATCTTAATACTTTCTCAATATTCTTGTTCAATTATTTTCCATTTTTGTTATTACATTAAATATTATTTGTTAGGTTGTTAGTAGGTTTCTTCAGGTTTTATACTGTACTTTACACTTGTTGTTTGTATAGATGCCAACACCCAACTGAAACTCCAATGTGTTGTGATGTTGTTTGTTTCCCACGTTGGAGTTCTTTGGCAGTGAGCTACCTAAGTTGCATTCTAGACTCTAGGTACCTACTCACTTGTAATTCCTAAACCTTTCATATTGACATAAGGAAAGAGGTAGATCGACTGTCCTTCCTTTTCACCCCTTTTAAACATCAAACCAATCTTAAATAATTCCTTAATGTGAGGTAGATCAGGGAAATTGATTGTTCTACACCCTTCCATGACCTGGGGTCCTAAGCAGTCAACCCCCCTCCTCTACATTTTGGTGAACCTGACGTGAACCTTGTAGTATCTATTTCTTTGTGTTGACGTTCTTTCTCTTATGTTTGTGTAGGTTGTGGGCTTGTGTATTATGACACTTTATGAGCTTCACAACTTATTATACAACCTCGAGTACATAGTTAGAAGGAGTGTGTGACACTTAGATATGGATTTCTTAAGGGTCACTACGAGTCTCACTTCCCAGGAGATGGTATCAATGGTAGAGACGAGTTTCTTCGATGAAACCACTTGTACTCCTACTCCTCCTGTCTCTCCTATGGCACCACCTTTGAACAATGATGATGCTCTCACTATTCCTATAGAGCATATCATTGCTTTAGATATGAGGCTATTGGATCTCACAAATCACTTAGAGAAAGATTAGAACATGGCTAGGGCCGCTAGAGTTGTTAATGAGATAAGATATATGCTAGACAAGGATCACACAGGCATAGAGTTTCTTCATGGCCTTACCTATTTAAAATAAGCATACATCCCTTCTTACAACCCTAGATCAAGTATTACCCAAGGTCATGAGCTCGACGCTTATGAAATACAAATTGGCATCTCGATGCCTATGACATCGGTATACATGGATGAAATGGGCCCTTTCATCAACATATTCACTCCTACTCTACCTCCTACTATCAAAGAAAGAAGAATACCTCTGGGATTCAATGTTTTTCCTCCTAAGGGTAGTGTTCTCCCTGGCAGTAGGATTCCTAGTGGAATGGGGGCTGGCGGTTTTGGTATGTCTAGTGGCTCCGGTGGCAGCTACAGTAGTGGCCCTAGCGATGGCTTCGACAGTGGCTTTGGCAGTGGCCTTGGTGGTGGTTTTGATGGCGGCTCCACTGGCCCTATCTCTTCACCCGACCCTGTTCTAAATGCTTTGCTATAGAATATGGGTCAAATGCAGAACTAGCTAGTGAGTCTATCCAAAGCCTCTTCCCAACCTATCTTTCAACCTTTCTTTCGACATAGTCCTTTTTTCGGTGATGATTTTGAAAACTCCCATCCCTCAAGGGATGGAAATTCCTAAATTTGAGAAATACGATGGTAAAGGAGACCCTCAAACAAATGCATCAACCTTTAACACAATGTGTACAAAATTATTTCACCATGATGCTTTGATGGCCAAATTATTTCCTTGATCTCTAAAGGGCACAACACTAGATTGGTATTGTTCCTTGCCTGACAACTCCATATTCTCATTCAATCAACTTGTTAATTAGTTTCTCTGACAATTTCAAGCTAACATCAGGCCGAAGATGACCTTCTTAGATCTCATCCGATGTAAGAAAGGAGAGCATGAGAAGATTATTGATTTTATCACTTGATATCAAGCACAAATATCTTACACGTTACCTGACTCAGATGTATAGAAGGTGTTCATTGGAAACCTACAAATACCATGGCAAAAAAAAAATTTGTTGCAAGAATGGAAAGAATGAAGGTGTTTTCATTGATGTCAACTAGTCAATTGGTTACCAACTGGTTGCTATTGTCATTAGTGTCATGGATGCAGGTTATTGGCTGTATATGTTGAGGATATTGAGAAAATTGTATTGAAGAAAGATTGTATGTGTTCAATGGTTGCTCTGGGTTTTGCTTCAGGATTTGCTCCTATGTTTGTGTGGTTCAGTTATGTTGATCATGGTTGTGAAATGTGGTTTTCTTTGTTTCTAGTTGAGGTCTAAGACAAATGTTATTGGTCTAGATTTCTCTTTGCTAAATTCTTATGACTTGTGGTTCTAGAGTTGAGTTGTTTTGATTGTATTGAAGATAATTTTGGTATCTGGAAGGTTCATTCTTAATTTTTCTATGTGTTTTACACTGGTTTAGTCAACCTTGTGTTGAACACTACCTTCAGAGTTGATGAAGCATGTTGGATCTATTTGGGTCCTTATGGAGCATGTGTTTGGGTCACCCTCATTCTAATTCCACCCTAATTTTTTTTTGTGTTGAACTAATTTAAATTTGAATTTGGATGGCCAAATTTGGATATGTTTCAAAGTTGAAGATGGTATAAATGTAGAATGAGTTAGTGAGGAATGAAGAGTGATAACAAAGGAAATAGAGACAAGAGTGAAAAGATAATAGAAATAAGTGTGAATCGATATGTGTGTATGATGCGAGTATGACAGATCAATGTGAAGCCTAAATGTTGAGTTTTCAGAAGTAGTGAGTTGAAGGCACACTCTATCATTCATACATGTCTGCAAGTGATTGAGCAAATTGTAGTGGATTTCTCTATTGCATTGAGATTGTCTTCTCTCTATAACAAGTCCTCTTTATCTTCTTTGTATCTCTGTGGTAGTGAGCCCTCCAGGTTGTTAGCCCTATAAGATAGCGAGTCCTTGTTCCAGATAGTGACTTGTTTTGGTAGTGATCCTTTTTTTCTTCAGGTAGTGAGCATTTGTAATCAGTTTTGATATTCTCTATAGTGTGAGTTAATCTTCACCGTGATTTTTCCCTTATTGGGTTTTCCATGTAAATCCAGTGTTATTGTGTTTGTGTGATGGTTTTCAGTTTTTTCACTAGTATTTAATGTTTAATCATTTAAGTAGTGTTAAGGAATAGTTTTGGTGAATGAATTAAGGTTTAAATATGTGACAACTGATTCAGCCCCCTCTCAGTTGTCTTGTTCAATAGTTTTACTTAATGAAGTATCCTTCATTTGTGAGTTTGTGCATGAAGTTAAAAGAATATCAGTAGATGGTGACTCAATTCAAGGGATCTTCCTCGCACTCCCATCCAAAGGGGAGGTCTATTGTATCAATCTTAGGAAAAAGAAAATTTGTTGCAAATGTAGTTTCCACATCTAACGACAAAGGCCTCAAGCACAACAAAAAGTTCACAAAGTTGTTTGAATCTTACTCTTCCATTTTGAAGAAACTATTAAAGGATTAAATAATAATGTTGGAAGATCATCAGCATCTTAGTGAACCTTACCCCGACTGGTATGATGGAAATGTTTTCTACTAATACCATCATTTCCACAAGAATGATACTAAATGTTGTATGCACTTGCATCATGAGATACAAGATTGCATCGATGATGGTACCATTCACCTCGATGGTAAAAAGTAGAATACAAACAAGTCGATGGCTAAGGCAAACAATGAATTGCATATTTATATGGAACTATTTCCATCTCACTCTATGAATTTTATTATTGATCCTTCTGGTGCTTCTCTTGAGGCCTCGACATATGCAAATGTGGTTTTGTTTACTCATAGTCCTCCCCCTCAGCATGTGACTAGTTCACTAGATATAAATTTTACATCATAGGATCTGACCATGAATAATAAAGCTTCTCCTCTATATATTCTCGCTTGCATCAATATAAACATTGCGATAGGAGTCCTTATGGATCTCATGAGTCACATGAACGTTATTATAGAAAAGGCTCTTTTGTTAAATTCTTTACAAAGAGAGGAATATGAAAAAATGAAGACCACCATACGTACCCATGATGGCATCTCTCTTGCTCCTTATGCTTCTATAACTCTTTTTTTCCTAGTGGGACCTAGGGTTGTGAATGTTTTTGATAAAGGGGTAAAATGGGTTTTACAGGGACCCGAAACCACAAAGTTTACAATAAAAAGGAAAGGACACAAAAGTCCAACCGAAAAAAAATAGCTGCCCGAAAGAAGAGAGAAAGATACAATAGCAGCCATGCGAAGTAGACCAGAAAGGTCAAACCAAAAGAAACAACAAAGTAAACAAAAAAACCCCAGCCATTAACTCAGAGTCTTAAGGGTAGACTCTGTTTCCTCCTCCAAGTTCTGCATATCATTGACACCCTTTTTAAAAATTTGAATCATCTTCTGAGTAGGGGGGCCTTACGGTTCAGATTGGCTCTCGTTCTTTTGGAAATGTCAGCATCCGTATCCTGGCTTTTGTCCTCAGTTTCCTCCAGATCCACCACTAGAGATCCCTGTTGGGCTTTATCTAACTTTTTTGTCATTGCGTTAATGATAATGGCATTGTGTCTGGCCATTCGGTTGTTTTGCTCAGCAACAATTTTGATGGTGTTCCTAATATTCTCAACCTTGGAGTCTAGATTTCTATTACTGTGAACATGAACACCGATGTCCACCTCTTTCTTTTCAATCTCTGCAATCTTAGCACCCATCTCTTCCATCTTGCTTTGAAGGGCCCATTTTTTTTATCTTCAACTCATTAATTTCAATGAAGGTCCATTCCAAGAGTTTGAAATGGGACTCAGAGTTGGTTTTGGCAAGGTTAAAAACATCCAGAGGGGGCTCCTTATCAGTGTTTAGACTAGTCTTCTCAGGGTTAGGGGTAACAGGGGAATCATTTTTAGCATGTCTATCTAGCAGGGGTTCATCACAATACTCAGTTTTGTTGGCATCAGACTCCTCCGAGTCAGAGGAATCTTTAGAATAGGAAACAAGGTTTTTGGCCTGGGGCTTCTTATCAGCAGAATTATGGGAGGGGCCGACAAGCTCAAGCTCAGCACGGGATTTACCAGAAAGGGGGGTAGGGTTTTTGGTCCCAGAAGGGACAACGTATGAGCTTAGGGAATTTCTAGCTAGACCAGAGTTAGGTAGAAACTTTGAGCCACTGGGCTCAATGTCATCACTCTCAGAATCAGGGAGAGTTTCCAGAGTTGCAAGGACAGGCATTTTTTGGTAATGTTCAACAATCAATCTTATCAACCCAGTATGCAGGATAGGGAATCTTCTAGGGTTTTTCTTGTTATCATCCAAACTTTTCTTCAAGGAACATAAAAGATAATAGGGGATAGAAACCCTAACCTTGTAGCGGAAGTGGTTGAGAAGAGCAAAGTGGTAGCCATAAACTCTAGTGAAACGCCTGTCCACCGTAATGTACTCCATGATGACCTGTAGAACCTTTCTCTAGATGGTCTTTATGGTATCAGCTTCGAAGTAGCTGTTAGCAATTTTAACCAGGCTCAGCCTTTCTTTGTCTTTTTTAGGAAATATGATCACAACTTCATCAGAAAAATCCCTATCCCTGAAGAACTTATTTCCTTCAATGGACAAGACCATAGCATCAGCTATTAGATTTTCGTTGAGCTCCACATTCCTTCCAAACAAGGTCAAGTTTCCATCATTCCAATTTTTAACAAAGAGGTTTGTAGCCTCCTGATTAGAGCCATGGAGCTTCTTGAGGAAAGGAAGAAATCCTCCACTTTTTACTTTGTTCCAAGCCTTGGCATTTTTTATGTGCGTATCATAGCTATCCGGCTCAATTCTCTTTCTGTCTCCTCCCATTTCTGTCGACACAGTGAAGTTGACCCAGGTTAGGTCTACTAAAATTGGCCCCGCCAAATCTAGGAACCCACAAAGCGTGTGGAGCTTTCATGCTAATTAAACCATTGGGCTCAGTTCCATACAATCTAATGATTGTGATGTGAAAAATCCAACCTGTCCTCATTAAAGGGATAACACGTCTCTTTTCCATGAGATTTATCATAATTTAATAGTGCGCAAACATTAGAGTTTAGATCACTAATATTAAGCCAAGTGCGCACATCATTACTCCTAACTCCTTCATTAGAAAAAAAAACCGCAATAGCATTGGCTTCTCTATAAGCATGTGATATTTTTACTTTATCAAATTTAGCCAAAGTCAAGATGGCATCCTCAACCCAAGATTTAATAGTCCATGAAGGGGGAGACTTGCCACAGAGGCAGTCAATTATATTTTTGGAATCTCCTTCAAGCCACAAATTTGTTATGTTGAGACTTTGGGCTAAATTTATAATGTGGTAAGCACCAGCAGCCTCTACCAAATGGTTAGTTTGGGATCCAAGAGGAGAGGTCGTCGCACCAATGAAATTGCCAAAGGAATCTCTTATGACTCCACCACAGCCCGCTGCCCCCGGATTTCCTTTAGCAACGCCATCAAAGTTAGCTTTGAGCCAGCCATTTGGCGGAAGAGACCAGCGAACACCCTCTCTATCCTTCTTGGCTTTCACAGTGGCATTAAGCAGGTCAAGAATTATGTTCCAATCCTTCGCAATAGTAAGGTCATTGGGCGAATGCTCCATTTTCATAGACAGGCTATCCTTCTGAACCACGGCTTCGATATTTTCCTTCAAGAATCTGACAACTTTCAAAGACAATATCCACAGAATCTTCTTTGTCTCTATAAATTCTATTATTGCGCTCTTTCCAGAGGCCCCAAGCAACATGAGGGAAGGATAAATCCCAAAAAATCCTGAGCATAGGATTTTTAGTTGGGGCTTTCCATTGAATGAAGAAGCCTTCAATGGATGAAGGGAAAACCCAAGGAAGGTGCCATAACATGATAATTTTTTCCCAAATAGAAGCAGCAAATGAGCAATGCAGAAATAAATGACGCACAGATTCGGCCTCCATCTTACAAAGATAGCACCTATTAGGTATTTGAAATCCGCGTTTACAAAGGTTATCAATCGTAAGCACCTTGTTTTTGAGAAGGATCCAGAAAAAGATATTGATTTTAGGTATCAAGTGTTTGAACCATGCCTTAGACCAAAAGGGAGGATGGTCCTGAGAAGAAGTGATCCTGGCAAAGGCAGATGACACAGAAAAATTGCCAGAGGGTTCATCTACCCAAACCGCACGATCTTCCAGCTACTCAGAACTAAGTCTAATAGCCAACAGAGAAGACTGGATAGGGGCCAAAGCCAGACTAACACTACACAAAATCACCTAGTTACGATTCACTCTGTAATCTTTCACATAGATACCAAACCGTGCCTTACAAGTCTCTACCCATTCACTGAAGGAGTTGATTTTTAGAACTGGCTCCTTAAAAAGCCATCTGTCCTCCCAAAATCTTGTATGATACCCATTTCTCACTTGCCAACCAATTCCATCATCCACTATATTTTTTGCATTGATTGTATTATTCCAGCATGTAGAACCTCTAGGAAGAAGATGTGGATCCTTCTTAATTATGAAGGAACAATTATTTTCTAAATATTTGCTAGCCAAAATATCGGTCCATTCCCCAGAGGACGAAGAGATTCTCTAGATTTGTTTAGCAAGGAGGATTTTGTTAACAGTTTTGATTCTTCTAAGACCTAATCCTCCGGCCTTTTTAGGCCTACAAACCAAATTCTAGCCAATTAAGGGAAGTCTTTTTTTTTCCTCAACACCCAACAATAGAAATCTTTTTTGAATTTTTTCAATGGCATCAACAAATTTGGCTGGAATCTTAAAGAGGCTCAGGGCATAGATAGGCAAGTTCTGGAGAGAGGCTTTGAGGAGCTGAAGTTTTTCAACTTGACTTAACAGGGCTCCTTTCCATCCGGCAAGCTTCTTGTTGAATCTTTCAACCAGCGAGAGCCAAAAAGACTCAGGAGGTTTCAAGCTTAAGGGTAAACCAAGGTAGGTGGCAGGAAGGGAATCCATCCTGCAGCCTAGAATTCTGGCTATTTTAGCTTGTCTATGATCCAGCATGTTGAAGAAGGACAAAACTTTTTTGATTGTTGATCAGCTGTCCTGAAGCTCTCCAGTATTTGACAAGCAACTGTTTTATAGTTTTTCCTTTAGAAATCATGGCTTTACCCATAAGCATGGTGTCATCAACGAATTGTTGATGGGAACACACCAAATTACCCGAGGAAGGTTTGAGGCCATGAAGAGATCTAAAGTCAACCAAATTTTTCAGATTCCTGCCCAAACTTTCAGCCATAATAGTGAATAAAATAGGAGAAATAGGATCTATCTGCCTTAGACCTTTGGTGCTCTAGAAGAAAGAGGTAGGGGAACCATTGACCATAATTGATATGGAGGTCGTGGACACAAGTTGTTCCACCATTTGGATAACCCTGTTACAAAAACTAAAAGCCTTTAAAATTTTAAATAAGAAAATCCAGTGAACTCTATCATAGGCTTTTGAGATATCAAGCTTTAATAAAAAACCTTCAGTCTTCGATTCCACTAAGGAATGAATATTTTCATGAACCGTTACAATAGAATCAAGAATTTTTCTACCAGGAACAAAGCCATTCTGTTGAGGAGTGAATGTTTCCTTTGATATCATTCTAAAATATGACTTGTTCAGAGTGAAGCTAGGCATCTTGTGGCTAGTTTCCATGAATGGAGTCACGTTCATTATTCATAAATGTCTAAATTTCTCTCATGAAGTTACAGTGCATGTCATGCACGATACTGGATATTAGTCATTAGTATCACATAGGGGATATTTGCTAGATCATTTTTCGCCCTCCCCAGTCAATTTTCTTCCTCCAAGAATGAACCTACTTTATCAAAATTACATTAAGTATAAAATTGGGGGCAAGGTGTAGTTGAAGATGACCTACCCTATAGGGCAATGGCAAGCTACTTATTCCTCTCAAAAGGGGAAGCGAAAGCTTTCTTGCACTTAAGAGTCTTCTTCCTCTATATCTCCACCTGCTTCCACCTCCCATCCTACTGCGACACCTTTGACTTCTGCCCAATGCATCTCTTGGGGAGTCTGATGGTGGTCGCTTGGTAGAAGGCCAAGCATTAGTTGTCCAACCTTCACGTCTTGCCTATGGTCCCTAAGACCATTGTGTATGGTAAGGGGAAGGGTCCCCATGGAGTAGCTTCTGTTTCGTGGCCTCCGCAACCTCTTACTACTCCTACCCCCAGGGTAGCAAATGGGAAGAGGCTCACCGTTAAGGCGCTTGAGTCTACTTCTCCACTAGTTGTGGTATCCATTCCTACATCTATTCCACCTGTCTTTGTCTAAGAGTTACTCACTCCATTGTCAATGACTGTGATGGACACTCTCATGACAGAATAGGAGCCTTCTACTCCTCCTCAGGCTACAACCTCTAGCTCTTGAAGCCAAAGAAACTGCCTTGCGAGTGACCATAAGCACCAAAGGAAGGCTCTAGTTTTTTAGCAGGCTACTTTGCAGAAGGAGGATGGGGAGCCAATAGCTCCTATTTCAGTCTTTTTTGTGTCCTCCTATCGACAATTTAATGAATCCCCCTTTTGAATAATGAACTACTTAATTTGGGGATTTTTATATCTATTAAGCTAAATGAATGATTATCTTTATTAGTTAATTAGAAATTAGGGAAAAAGGTTGTCATTCCAATTGAGTTTGAGCATAGAACACTTCAAACAATAGTAGAGCTTGGAATGGACCTATCTAAAGCTCAAACGGAAATATTACACAATCTTAATGCTTTGGATGAAATAAGGATGGAAGTAATCCACCATATAAAAATTATGTAGAAGAAAAAAATTATATGGCATGACTAGTTTAAAAAAATTAAGGAACTCAATGAAGGTGACTAGGCATTGCTTTATGATTCAAGATATAAAAACCACAAAGGAAAACTGTAAGGAAGCTAAGGTAGCAGAACAACTTCCTACACTAATCTTGAGAGGAGAATAATGCAAAAAATTTACAGATCTTTAATAGTTACAAAAAGTTAAACATAAATAAACATAAAAATCATGTATACCATGACACAATGATTTAAGTGGGGAGAACCCTTTTGGGAGAAAAACCCCACACTCCAAAAGTCACTCAATATATTATTCAGAAAACCAAAAAGATTACAATATACTTATAGAGCAAGCTTCTCAAAGGAGTATCACCATTCAGAGATCAAGAGACAACACGACTACTATCAAACTCTTAGAATACATCACCATCTCTCTCTACTGCAGTACAACACCCTCAAAAAATAGGATTACATTCTAGGGAAAAACAAGCCAAAAAAATATCCACCATTAGATCTAAAAACCTAATAATTAACAATCTAGATTTAAAATGTATCATTTATCTAATGTATGTCTTCCATTATAGAAGTTTCCTGAAAAAGTTAACAAAAATTGTTTACACGCATCCCACTCCCCCCCTTATACCATTGTATACACCTATTGATGTAACTAGGATATATATATATATAAACATATATACATGCTATCAACAATAAATAATTATATAATTTCAAGGTTGAGAAATAATTTCCAAAAAAATCTCCCACTTGTATGTTGAACAACTTGCAAGAGAAACAAGAGGGAGTAAACATTTTCTCTTAATTGCTAGGGGCCAAAAGGCCCATAGTCTTTGAACACCATCTGAACTTCTATGTGCTCACAGGCTTAGTTAAATAATCAACAACATTCATCAAAGTCTCTACCTTAACCAACTTCAACCTATCATCTTTGACCATATCTCAAACAAAATAATAATGTACATCAATGTGCTTGGTCCTAGCATGAACTGTTAGGTTCTTGGCTAGACATATCACACTCTGATTGTCACAATAAATTGTCAATGCACCTTCTTTTACTCCAATATTTGAACATGGTCTCTTAAGCCAAATGGATTCTTTACAAGCATGAGTAGCTGCCATATAGTTCTGCTTCAGTAGTGGAAAAAGCAACCATATTCTATCACTTACTCATCCAACTTATTGCACCACCAAATAAAGTAAACACATAGGAACTGGTGAATCATCTGCTATCAATATCACCTATCCAATATGAATCTACATAACCATGAATATCAAGGGAAATTATTACTATGATAACATAACAAGTAATCTAAGGTACCACTCAAATATCTAAAGACCCTTTTAACTGCATCCTAATGAACTCTACCAGGATTAGACATATATTTGGAAAGAACTCCCACTGCTTGGGAAATGTCTGGTCTAGTACAAACCATAACATACATCAAACTTCCAACTACAATCTAGTAAGGCACTATGCTCATATCTTCCATATTTGATGGAGATGTTGGACAATCTGAAATAGATAAATTTGTTCCAACAGAAAGAGGAACACACAATGGTCTACAATCATGCATGTTAAATCTTTGTAAAATTGAATTGACATACTTACTTTGGCCAAGCCATATCTTTTTTTTCACTCTATCTCTTTTAATTTCTATCCCAAGAATGTGTCTAGTTGCACCAAGATCTTTCATTTCAAATTTAGAAGCAAGTTGAGATTTCACTTATGAAATCATACCTTTCCCTTTGCCAATAAATAACATATCATCAACATATAATGCAATAAATAGGAAATTATCACCATCAATTTTATAATAAACACAATGATCTAATTTAGAACACTCAAATCCCAAACTCAACACATATGTATCAAATTTTTGGTACCACATCCTAGGACTCTATTTTAAGCCATACAAAGATTTCTTCAATTTGCAAACCAACTTACTTTTATCTTTCACCATGAGGTGCTCTAGCTATGTCATATAAATATCCTCCTCCAAATCACCATGATGGAAAGTAGTTTTCACCTCAATTTTCTCAACCTCTAAATCATAAGAAGCACCAATAGAAAGAAAAAATCTAATGGATGTCATTTTTGCAATAAGAGAGAATATCTCAACCATAATCAACACCCTCAACTTGAGAGTAACCTTTCACAACTAGCCTTGCTTTATACTTCTCAATACCTCCATCTAAACCAATCTTTTTCTTGAAAACCCATTTGCAACCAACATGTTTTTTTCCTTCAAGGAATGGTACAAGATCCCATGTATCATTCTTTTTCAAAGATGCCATTTCTTCATCCATAGCAATCTTCCATGATTTTGCATCATTCATACCTAATCCCTCTTATATATATTTGGGTTCATCCATGTTAGTATTAAAAGAAAAAATATATCTCCAATCATCAAGTGTATACCTTTGAGGTGGTTGTCTATTCCATGTAGATCTACGAACAAGTTGATTTGGAGGCTCTTCCTTCTCTTCAGAAGATCTAGAGCTAGATGAGTTCTCCTCAACTTCTTGTTATCCTTGGGCATCGATTCAAATTTATCAGGTGTAGAAGGAAATTGAATCACAAAAGAAGGCTTAGTTTCTCTAAAAATAACACTTCTACTATGTATTAAATTTTGTGTAACAAGATCCTAAAGCTTGTATCCTTTCACACCATAACTATATCTGATGAAGATACATTTCACAGCCTTGTTCTCCAAGTTTGTTTGCTTCTCCTTTGGAACATGTGCATATTCCTCACAACCAAAAACTCTAAGATGTCTTGATGAAGGCTTGCAACCTGACCATTCCTCTATAGGCATCTTATCAACAAGAGCTGATGTAGGAGACATGTTAATCAAGTAACAGGTAGTGCCAACAACTTCAGCCCAGAACCTTTGTTCTAGGCCAACACCACACAACATACTCCTAGCCTTCTCCATCAGTGTCCTATTCATTCTTTCTACAACTCCATTTTGTTGTGGAGAATACAAAGCTATCTTTTGTCTATAAATACCACAATCTTTACAGAATCTATCAAAATCATTAGAGAAAAATTCTCTGCCATTATAATTCCTCAAACATTTTATTTTCCTTCTAGTCTGCAACTCAATCATTGCTTTAAATTCTTCAAAATCGACTGAAAACTTCATATTTACTCTTTAGAAAATATATCGATGTCCTACTATAATCATCAATAAATGAAATATAAAATGTGGATTTACCAATTGAAGGAACATCTACAAGACCTAACACATCAAAATGAATAAGATCCAATACACCACAAGATTTATGAGAACTCGAGTAAAACTAAACATGGTTTTGTTTTCCATAAATGTAATTCTCATAGAGATTGAATAAAAGATTACAATCAGACAAACCTTCAACAAGGTTTTTATTTTTCAAGGTCCTTAGACCCTTTTCTTCAATGTGGCCAAGTCTTTGGTGCCATAACATAGTTTTCTCTATAGGTAACTTTGTCTCAGAAGAAAGAGCACCCTTGGGTACCCAAAATCCATGACCATCTGTTGAAGGTGAAACCCTCACTTCTTCCATAGACTTGATTTTCACAGTACTATTGCACTCAACAATGCATGCATCAAGCTTATACAATGTGTCATATCTGACACCTATAGCAATAACCATTGCACCTTTGACCATATTGCATCCTGCATCATAAAATACTATCTACACACCCACATCTATTAGTTTGCTCATAGATAACAAATTTATTGCTAATCTAAGGATATGCAACACACCATTAACCATTTTTATTCTACCATTAGGAAACCTAATTTTAAGTTTACCACAACCAACAATGTCTAAATTAGAATCATCACTTAAGTACACCTTACCTCCATCAAATTCTTCATATTTAGAAAACCAATCTCTATTAAAGGTCATATGGAAAGATGCACCTAAATCAATTAACCATGCATCATTACCTGCACAATTTTCCAAAGCTACAATGAATGCATCTCCATCTTCATTCTTGGACTCAGAATCATAATCAAATTTCTTCTTTTTCTTCTTATTATCTTCTTTTCATTCCTTATGAACATGTCTAGGCTTACCACAATTCCAACAAATAACTTTGGAATTTCTAGGAGATTTAGATCTCCCCCTAGGCTTGGATTTGTCACGCTTCTTATACTTCTTTCCTTTTTCATTAGGTCTTCCATGAACATTGAGGGCCTCCTTGATAGTGATGGATACCTTCCTCCTCATCTTCTCAGAAAGCAAAGAACCCACCATATCTTTAGTCTTCAAAATTATAGAAGTACTCCTAGTAGCCATAACAAGAGAATCCCATGAATCAAGCAAAGAACAAAGCAAGATCTGACATTTTCCCTCCTCATCCATTTTGACACCAATTGTTGCCAACTAAGCCTCCAACATATTGAATGCTTCCAAGTGGTTTGTGATTCATCCACCCTCTTCCATTCTCAAGGAATACAACTTCTTCCTCATGAAAATCTTGTTCACTAAAGATTTTTCCTGATACATCTCACCAAGCTTTTTCCATAGTTTTTGTGTAGAGGTTTCCTCATGGAAAATAATTAAAATGGAGTATGCCAAGAATAATTTGATTAGAACCTTGGCTTTATGGTCCATAACATCATATTGAGTAGCCTAAGTAGGATCTGCAGGCCTTGAAACATTCTCATCAACAACATCCCACATATCTCGATCTATCAATAAATCCTCCATCTTCAACTTCCACATTTCAAAATTATTTCCAAAACATTTCTCCACCTCTATTCTCCCTGACGAACTTGCCATCTAAAAATTCTTGTAACAAGATTACAAAGTGTCTTCTACACAAACTCCCACTCAAACCTAGATTAGTCCAAAAAACCCAACAACCCACAGTTGAAACCAAAGGTGATCATGCTTTGATACCACTTGTAAGGAATTTAAGGTAGTGGAACAACTTCCTACACTAATCTTAAGAGGAGAATAATGAAATTTTTTTACATATCTTTAACAATTACATAAAGTTAAATAGAAATAAACATAAATATCATGCATACCACGACACAATGATTTAGGTGGGGAAAACCCTTTCAAGAGAAAAACCCCACACTCCAATAGTCACCCAATATATTATTTAGTAAACCAAAAATATTACAATATACTTGCAAAGAAATCTTCTCACAAGAGTATCACCACTCAAAGATCAAGTGACAACACGACTACTATCAAACTCTCAGAATACATCACTTTCTCTCTCTACCATAGTACAACGCCTTCATAAAATAGGATTACATTCTAGGGAAAAAAATCCAACAAAATATCCACCATTAGATCTAAAACCTAATAATTAATGGTCTAGATTTACAATGTATCATTTATCTAATGTATGTTGGCCATTCTAGAAGCTTCCTGACAAAGTTAACAAAAATTGTTTACATGCATCCCACTCTCCCCCTCCTTATACCATTGTATACACCTATTGGTGTAACTAAGAAATATATATATACATCCTATCAACAATAAATAATTATAATTTTGCAAGGTTGAGAAACAATTTTCCAACAAAAACTGCATACAAGGTGGCTTGAACTCTATTAAATTAAGCATGTTTTTTTAGAATGGGGTAGTTCAATTAACTACCATAGATTCAGTCAGATTCTCATTATTGGTCAATTGACTCAAGCTTTACAAAAAGATATTGCAAAAAGAGGAGTTTTTACATGATTTGCAACAATGGTTCATACAATATACAAATCCAAAATTGCATGCAAAACATGCAGAAAAGGCTAAAAAATCAAGTAATACATCCATAGATGAGCCAACCAACTCACCTAATGACGTGTACTAGGTATAAATTCTTACACTAACCATATCAAATGCACTATGTACCATCACCAAAAGATATTTTTGGAGGTGCACAATAGAGTTCATGGGACCATGAAATGAATGAGCCTTCTAGGACTATAGAAGTAGTAACAACCTCGAGGAATTTCAATAAAATGCTCGACTTGTTCTTCTGCTACCTATATCACTTATCTTCAGTTCACTACCATTATACCCACAACCACTAATACTTGTCATTATATATCACCTCTATATCAAGTAGAATCACATCCCATCATTAATAATTCCTAACTTACCATAGCTTTCCTTTCCAACATTCAAACTTCTCAGACATGTGCCATCATCTCACTAAGCTCTTTTCCAAGAATGTATGCGTGTAGTACTTCAAATTAAATTCCATCATTTCAAATTATCTTCCTTGTAGTTACATGATGATACTCAATTCAACTCACACACGCCACCTTTCAATCACATGTACTTTTCTTGTTATTAACTATGATTAACAATAAATCTTACTGATTTTATTTAGACTTCAAGATCATGCACACCTTTAAGTTTATTACATCAAATATCTCCAATTCTTGGAAATCTATCTTCTTCATCCTTTCCATGCCATACTATTTGAGGACAAATAAAAAAATTAATTTGGGATGGTAAGAAAAATCATCTTGTCATCTCCAATTTTCATTTCTAATTTTCATTTTTCAAGATTCAAGAGAATCACATGCAAGTCTCAATTTCCTTCACAAGCCTTAAGAAGTTACAAAACATAGAGGAACATAGATGAGGTGAAATTTAAAAAGTATAGAATTCAAAAGATAACAAGCAACAAGTATTCACTTAATAAAGGTTATAAAACTACAAAAATGGGACCTGTGACATTATTAGAAGAGAACCAATGACACATAATCTGATATTGGAAGATCAACAATGTCTTCCAATTTTTCAACAAGCTAGGTGGCTAGACTATTTTTCCATTTAATTGAATACAATGAAGTTATGACAAAAATTTGCTACCATGTTGCAAAATTATGAGGCTACAATTAGAGGGCTAAGATTAGATGCCTCAAAAGTAGCGGTATTAGAGGTTTCAAGGCTGTCTAGAATAGGAGAAGAATTTCTAGCCAAAACTAATACAATTGAACAAGGAATGATTTCCCACTACCAGGAGATAATTTGGACTTCTTAGCACAAGGTACAAAAATATTTTCCTTGCATTGGTTATGAGATTCTATTGCTTCTAACATAGTCAAGTATTTAACCTGTGATGGCAAGAAGTCCCTCTTGTATACTATGCATTAAAACTTCTTAGTCAACTACAATACCAAAAGTTGGTGAATGTTCCCAAATTTGTATATAATCTATTAGAGAGAATGTCTATTGAGTGAAAGATAAAAAGGAATTGATATGAATTGTCACATTTTTGTTTAGGAACATGAAATGAATGATCCTTCTGTAGCTACAAAGAGGAATATGTACACCCTGTACCCATCCCTTCACCTACCCAGAACATTGGTGATCAGTTAGAGCTATAGGTTAAATAAACACAACCTAAAATTTTTAGGGAGCATCCTATAGCACATGAGGAACCAATAACCCATGCCTCTACCAGAAGCCCTTCCAAGCCTAAGCAACAAAAAATAAAAAAATGTAACCTCCACTTCTGCACCAAAAAAGAGATATAAGAGGTCAGTACAACTAAGAAGATGATCACACCACCTCAATAAGAAGGGCCTTGCAAAGCTTGAAATGTTAAGACTCAAAGGAAAAAATTGTTGTAGTTGAATTTGAAATAGACTCCCAAGAGGAGAAGATTCCTAGTGAACATGATCA
This sequence comes from Sequoia sempervirens, assembly GCA_007258455.2. Classification (NCBI taxonomy): domain Eukaryota; kingdom Viridiplantae; phylum Streptophyta; class Pinopsida; order Cupressales; family Cupressaceae; genus Sequoia; species Sequoia sempervirens. Next base: position 96,254,632 of record VDFB02000002.1, on the reverse strand, counting down.
ATCCAAAAAATTGCAACCTGTGTATCTTAGCAATAGCTCAAACTCTCATTTTGAAGACCTTTTTGTAGTAAGGAAAAAGTACAAACCTCAAAACAACGTAGTTTCCAAGAAATGGTTTGTTTCACCTATTGAGGTTGATGAGGAGATATTTTGGAAAAAATAATAAGAATTTATTTTGAAGGGGAAAAATGAGAGAAAGGAATTGCAAGAAGCCTTGCAAAGAATAAAAGAATTGAAAGAACAACTCAGATGATACCAGTAGAGGGAGAATGGGTTGGATAGAAAAATTTAAGAATTAGAGAAAAGGTTACATTGTTTTGAGAAGCAAGGGTTAGGATTAGAAAAATTGGCACAATTGGAAATTTTTTAGATCAACAAGAGAAATACACATCCTGTAAACCAAAATCCACCCCAAGAATTCCTAGAACCCCTATTGTGGTTATCCTTGGCATTGAACTATGGAGCGGAGTAAAATAATTCTCCCAAATGCAAAAGGACTAGAAGAAAGAAAAAATTGAATTAATATCAACACATACCAAATCAATTGAAAGGAAAGATGCATAAATTAATAAATTAAAAGTAAAAATGGAATAGATGGTTGACAAAACAATCCAATTCTTGAAATTCAGACCACCTTCTGGGGTTTACACCCTATATTTTCAAGAGAAATATTTAAGTTTTCAATTTATTCAACTAATCATTGGTATCCTAGTTTCATTTTCCTCATCTACATCATTTCTGGAAGCATACCAACAATCCACCCCAGACATGCAAGACCAATGATGTGAGTTTTACTTGCATATTTTGGACATTCCTTATGGCTCTACTTGGAACCCACTTATGTTCATGGGAGATGTCATTTCCCCTTTATTTGGAATGAACATCAGAGGGGATAGCTACACAAAGACTATTGTGAAAGGGAGAAGTCATTTCCCCTTCTTATCAGAGCAGAAGTAGAGGATCAGGTAGAGGAATAGTAGAATAATGGATTAATCAATAAGAGAAAAGGTGGGAAGAGAAAAATATTTTTGAATGCAAGGAGAATGACTATAAAATATTTTAAGAATTTTTATCATGAATGGGGAGAGAATCAATTAAATTTTCTTAGGATAGTTGGAGGGAATTAACACCAGAACTAAAAAAGAAGGAACCTTATTCAATCTTCAATTAATTAGCAACAATAAAAAGAGCCCACAAATACATATCAACCTCCCTTAAAAATGATATTACCTAGTTTCCCTTTACGTTCCATCCTCCTCTTCTCTAATACCTAATCCCACATTGGACAGGAAGAAGACAAGAGATAGATGTAGTAGAGAAAGTCAAATGGGAGAAAATAGTAGAGAAAAAAGGGTTCTACCTAAAGCAGGGTGAATGGGTCACTAACACAGTGAACTATAGAGAAGTTACATTGCAATACAACTATAGAACACAAGAGCTTCTTGAGGACAAGAAAAAAGTTAATTTGGGGGGATGATGAGCCCTAGGAATGTCTAATTTCCTTGCTTTATTTTCATGTTTTTATCTCATTTATGTTAAACTTCAAAAGACATTTCCAAACATTTTTCATACACTTTAAAGTATTTCAAGGAATTTGAAAATGACATTAAATTAATGAATAATTGTGTGAACTTTGAATTTATATGAGATTTAGTAGAATTTTATGATTAATTATGGTTGCTAATAATGAAAATTCCTTAAGGGATGAAACTAACCCTTGTAGTAAAGATCTTGTCAACCTATAGCAAAATGATTCTCAACTCACAACATAAGGATGAAAAAATTCAACACAACTAGAGGATTTAATTAGCTACAATATGTTCATATTTCTAGAATAATATGGAAATGATGGTTTGAGGATGTGAGCACATATATCCATGTGTTACTCCATCTTATCAATAAATCATGGAGGAAGAAGTCTATTCTAACAGGGGACTACAATTTTAAAATAAATACTGCCTTGTTAGGCAGGTTCCCAAGTTATAATGGTCCTCAAGTAAATAGTGTAGAGTCCTTATCAGACTTCTACACACTTGCTTCCACTAGTTATTTTTTTGTTAAGTTAAAGAACTAGTCCTCTTCCTATTTTCTTAGCAGAGTTGAAATTTTCTCATAGTTTTTTATAGTTTTTAATAAGTAGACTATCACAAGCCCTACATAGGAGGATACTATCGTGAGAGACCAAGATGCTATATTTTTTTTCATGAAATTAGATTTAATATCAGACTTTTTATATTCTATTCTAAGTTTTGTGTATTTTGGTATTACAATAAAGAAGGATATTTCAGTTGCATGATTTCCCGAGTTAGGAATCAAAAGGAGATGCTATGGAATGCAATAGCTCAAGCAAGGGCCACTTGAGGTACTGTAAAATCCACACTAGTTTAGAGGATTAATAAGATTGTGAATTGTATTTTTGAATTATAGTTTCCAATTTACATTATGATGAATGTTATATTATAATTTCAAATTGAAGTCTCTAATTCAATTTTTTTTCAAAGTTATTAAGTAATTAAATTGAATTAGGTTACACTGCAACATAGATAGTCACTACTTACAGTCCATGAACGATAAGTACCTGTAACAGTTATAGTAATTAGAATTTTCTTACCATGTTCTCTAATTAGGAGTTATTTTCAGTTAGGAAGATTTTAGATGAGTTTACTATTTTAAATTAATTATTAGATATTTTTTCATAAATTAAATAGTCTACCATTTTCTATTTTTAAATACTTCACTAATTCAAACACAAATTAATTGTTAGGGGAGAGGGGCCAGTAGTTAAACAAGGTCCAATTGTTGTTATTACACTTGTGATTATAATATATAGTCTTGCAACATATTTATACTATATATTGTCATTAATTATTCCACAAGTAAATAAAAAAGTAACCAAATGTTGGTCAAGATGGACCTACACTTAAACACATGAACACTTATGAATGTTATATAAAAAGCTATGAATACATTCATTAATAGATGGAATAATTAATTTTTTTTCAAATAAAATATCTTAACTATCCTCTAAGTGCTCATTAAAAAGAGAAATAAGTGTGTGATTTATAAAATAAGTTGTTCATTAAATTTTAAAAACTACAATTGTGTTTCAAATAGAATATTAAAAATAAAAATAAACTATATTAAAATTATTAAAAGTAAAATTCTAACTTTTATATTAAAACTACAAGTAACACCAAACTTTAAAAATGAAAAAAATAAAATGAAACCTATTCAAAACATAAAAAGTCAATTCATAATTTATTGATTTATTATTATTAATATTATTATTTGAAATCTAAAAATCTAAGTTTAAAAAGTTTAAAATAAAAAAACAATTATTATACTATCTTTTCTTAATTTAAAGCTAAGACTAGATAAGAATGTAGTTGTTTTTCTTTATTTATATATTATTATTTTTTAATATTTTTGAAAATTTGACAATTGAGATCATTTCAATGATCATGCATCCTTCCCTACATTTTTCAATAGTTGATTCTCAAAAGCAAGGTGTTCACTTCATATAGGCAACACCTTCGATGTAAATATCATAATTTATTATATTAAATGATATATATTATAATATTAGAAGTAATATATATTATTATAATATAAATAAACTAGCAATCACACCTTGGTGTGTAGTGGGTACGTCAAAGATGTGTGGATAACATGAGGTCAATTTGTAGGCCTCTTAGAAATTGATTTTGTTTATGAAACAAATGTCTAAATGGAGGAGTGATAGATTAAAATTAACTATGGAACCACTTACATGGATCAAAACATGACTGGAAAAAACCTCTGAATGAGGAAGGCAATTAGGCTTCATTACTGATAGTGTAATGTCCCCTTATTAGAGACATAAAATGCACAAATTAAAATTTTGATTTAAAGATTGTTTGATAAAGAGAAATGAAAGATTGATGGAGTAAGATAAATGAAATGCATTATTATCAACTAGTGCATAAACTAACATAATTTGATATGACTTATTACTCTTGGTTGGAATAGATTTTCACCTTGTTTCCTCTTTCCTAACCTCTTTGGATGGTAGATTTACTATGAAAAGGGCGTGTGAACGGTCTCAAATTGGACTCCCTCAAGGTGTCCCACCTGTCTTGGGACCATCCATCAATGGATCGATTTACCAACCTTTCCCTCCACAAACTCTCTATCCTTGTTGAGTGCTAGCGAAAGGGAATTTTGGCCCGAAGTCTATCCTTCAAGGTAAAAGTCATAAAAGCTCACTGAGACACAATAATTGTTGTAAGCAATATTATTGTGGCTAGACAAATAACATCCATTAATTTATATATTATCTTAAATTGAAGTTACAGATAAGAGTCCTCATAAAACATTCATTGCTATCAATACGAATTTCAATATGATGTTACATGTATATTCATATCTAATGTTTTTAGTGTGTTTAAAATGCATAAGCTTATCACTATCAATTCATAGCTTAACACAGATTAGAACATTCACTGATATTGATTCTAATAAGATGTGAGTTAGGCATTGCACTATAACCCATTGTCATAGGAACTAGAATTCAATTATATAAACCTCAATGTTATATTAGATGGTTGAAGGTATGTACCTTTGGTCGATGCACTATATTGGACTTTCTCAAGATGTATTCCCTATAACTCGATCTGACTCCTTGCTTCCACACAATGATGTATATATGAATCACAATATATATATATATCAGTTATTAACATGTCATTCAATTTCTCAATATATTCATCCCCATAATATATTTAAATATATTTATAAGCATCACTGACATTTGAATTAATTAATAACATATTTGATATCACACCTAAATCCACTATTCTTACCCTATACATAAGTAATCATGAACCTTTATTCAAATATATGATAATACTTACCTATCATTTAAATTTATAGATTTTGTTCTTACTATTGAAATCCATAAAATACTTACTTATTATTTAAATTTATAAAATGTTGACCCCATCTACTACTGATTGATCTGCAGATATTTCTCCTTCCTCAGTGTGTGTGTGTATATATATATATATATATATATATATATATATATATATATATATATATATATATATATATATATATATATTTCTCTTTTTATTCCATACATCTACTGATCTGCCTATTGTTTTTTTTTAATGTATTGTAGCCTCTTTATTCTTTATTTCCTTATATTTCAATCCATCGATATGCTTGTATCTTCCTGATTTTATTTATTCTCTTAGTCTTGTCTTCTTTTTTTTTTTCCATCTTGTTATTCTACTTTGAGAACCATTCTCTTTTAATACCCCAGTATCAAGTGAATCGTTGTAAATAACAATTGTTGTTTAAATGTGCTTTACTCAATGGCCTATTTAATAGTTAATTATCATTGCCTTAAAGCCTTCAACATAACCATTGCTGAGGTATTAGGAAATGCTTTGGGTATTATTTATTTAACACCTAGTCATAATCAAATAATTATAGAGTTTATTCTATTTTGCATTTACAATATGATTATGATACTTTTCATATATTTATATATATATTCATTTATATTACTTTATATATTATAATATGTGTAATATTATATTATAATGATTGTGCATACAATTTTTTAAAATTGATAATTATGTTTATTATTTTTATATTGGTTTTCTCTTTTAGTAGTTATATATATTATTTAATGATTGTAATTACAATGATATTCAATATTCATTTTGTATTTATCAATTTTTTATTTATAATTATAATATTATTTTGATATTTATAATTTAATAATATTTCAATTGTAATTACTTATATTCATATTTATTGGATTTTTTTATTCAATGCATCATATTTGGTGATACAACTTCAGGGACATGACATATAGGCTCATGTTATGATTTCAATAGGGAGAGAGGGAGAGAGAGGGAGAGAGAGGGATAGAAAGAGGTAGAGGTAGAGGGGGAAGAGTGAGTGAGAGAGAGAGGGGTAAGTAGATAGAGATGGAAAAGGAAATAGATATGGAGAGGAGAGGGAGAGATCAAGAGAGAGAGGAGAGAGGGATAGGTAGATATGGAAGAGTTAAATATATAGAGAGGTAGAGATCAAGAGAGGAGAAACGGATAAATAGATATGGAAGAGTTAAATATATAGAGAGGGAGAGAGAGAGAGGGAGAGATATAAATATAAAGATAGAGTTAGGAAGTGATAAATAGAGAGAGTTTGAGAGGGAGAGAGAGAGAGAGAGAGATAAATGGGTAGAGAGAGATGGAGAGATAACGAGATAAAGATAGATGGAGAGATGGAAGAAGAAATATGGGGAGAGATATATAAAGAGAGAGACTAATGGATAGAGAGGGAGACATAGAGGTAGAGATGGATAGAGGGAAAGAAAAAAAATAGAGGTAAAGATGAAGATAGAGGGAGAGAAATAGATCTAGAGAGATAGAGAGAGATAGAGGGAGGGATAAAGATAAAGAGAGATAGGGAGATAGAGAGGAAGAGATAGAGAGATATAGAGGAAAAGGGGGAGGGAGAGATAGAGAGATAAATATATAAGAAAATATAGAGGGAAGGGGAGGGGGAGAGATAAACAATAGAAACAAGACTTATCGATTACCAATTACAATGCTCCAATCCTAATTACTCGGTTGGAAATGATGAGAGATAATTATCCATGCCTATTAAAGTTCAACCATTAAAGTTGGTAGTGAATAGATTTGTGTTTGCTAATTAGTCTTTCATAGATTGTATTACATGAATGGTTAATCGTTCCTAATACAGGCCAACACTCCCTCCCACATTGTTATGCCCCTAGAGCCACTTATTGCTCTTGTACAAAGTTTTCCCCTTTTTTCTAGTATAATTAAAGAGCTCAACATCAACTAGATCATAGAGAATATAGTCTACATAGACTAGGCATTGAGATATATTGAAATTTTAAATAGTGTAGATCTAGAACCTACGTGGGCATATGAGTATCCCCATCCCATGATCTTCTTTCTCAGGAAAGTCAGCATCCCCAGAAACCAACTACAAATATGTATTTGCACTATATATCATTCAACATTATATATTGATAGGGAACTCATGGTGAAAGAACTAATTAAAAATATTGTTAGATAAGAAATACCAACTTGACTAGAAGGTGTAAGCTCAAATCAAGTGAAATATAATGTTCAATAAAATCTTCTATGTCATGTGTTGTCTAAACCCTGCAAGCAACATATTAGAAATCTACATCTGCATGCCTCTTAGCCCAATTGAATATTTT
>VDFB02000002.1:96204172-96247280 GCA_007258455.2 Sequoia sempervirens | reverse complement strand
ATGATGATAAATATAAAACTATAAGCATGAAAGTTGGTTCCCTTATCCTTTCCTGTATAATCTTTCATCTCCATCTTCCTTTCCTTTTTCATGCTAACATCCATCTTCTCCATGTTAACATTTCTTCTATCCTTCATCCTCTAGTCTTATCATCCATTTCGAGAGCACATTTGTGTTCTTTAAACCCACATGTCTGCTCGAGGGGGCATACTGGTACTCTGATGTCACTGGGGCATCCTAGAATATCTTTTGATTGAGTTTCTTTGACACAACATGATAAACTGCATTATGTCAAAGAGGGGAAAAATGTAGACATTGAGAAAATGTCCTAAGCATGCAAGTGTCATTTTTCTTGGTCTCCATCATTTGATAATTGAATAATTTTAATTATTCAATTATGTTCTTATTCCTCTATTAATTAGATAATTTTTAATTATTTAATTAATTCACTTTCTAATCCTTATTCTATCCTAATTGATTAAATAATTTAATTATGTCGCTAATGTACCCCTTTCTTCTATAATTAAATAAATCATCATTTATTTAATTTTTCTCTATAGTCAGATAATGATTATTATTATTTGACCTTTTATTCTTCCATGATTAAATAATTGTTGAAAATATTTAATCCCCCTCCAATTTCCATCGTCACATTTAATTAAATAGAATAAATTTAATTAAATGCTCCATCTTTTATTTTCCTCCAAATAAATTATTTATTTGCCACTTGTCCCCTTTCTCCATTTTCCTCCATTTTCAAATAAATAATTTAAAATCCCTTCATTTTGGTCAAAGATACCCTATCATTATTTCATGTCATAGCCTACATGTTTGTCATACCCTGCATGTCTGTCATAACTTGCATGTCTATTTGTCATGATTCCTCCAAGAATAGCATATTCTTGGTGCATCAATTTTGAACCATTGATCTTGGCATCTTTCTAGAAGTTTAATCTTGACCATCCATTCTATAACCTCCCTCTCATCATCCTCCACCATTGATATTGGAATCCTTCTAGAGGGTTAATCTCAGTCGTCCATTCGAAATTTTGTCTATAAAAGCAACCTTCCTCCTTCATTTTCTATCTAACTTTCTCCCAACTCTTGCTTACTATTTGGCAAGTATTTTTTAACTTCAACAGTGAGGAAATGTAACAGAGATAGAAACAAACACAATGGGAGTATTTAAACTTCCTTGTGCTTTCATTTAATTTCTATTTATTTTATTCTCTCTTGTTGATGTGGTTTTATAGTCTGGTGTTTAGTTGTCACTATTCTTTAAAATTCCTAGGAACAGAAAGGCAGATCTACCTTCTGTGCATCTATACAAATTCATGTCATTCTACCTTTTGGTCACCTTACTGCATTGATGTCAAAGGGTAGAGAACATGTGGAGAATAAAGCTAAGGTAGTAGGAGGAGAGAATGTTGTGTTTTGATTTTTTTTGGCATATGTTGCCATCAATGACAAAGGGGGAGATTGTTGGAAGAATGAAGAAGAATGATCATCTCTACAGTTTTGTGTTGTCATTGATGTCACCATGTTATTCAAGTTGTGACTGCAAGGTAATTGATCCGGTATTTCGGTCTAGTATCTGAACTGGTATTCTAGCTACACCCTCTGATATTTTAGTCCACAATCCTCTACAGTTGATAGTTACTTCTTGTAGTTTTGGGAAACTGTTTATTATTGTTGAAAGCATGTATGTTTAGAATCCTTTGTACTCTAGTGCTCGTACGACATATTGGCATTATTTTGTTGATTACTTTTTGCAATTAAGTCTATTTCTGGCCGACTTCATGGATAAGTTGTGATATGGTGAATCAATTTTTGTTATGTAGATATATGTGCGACATATCCTAAGTCTATGCTAAAATGATGTAGCGTGTTGAGTTCTTTGAATTGTTTTTGGGAAGTTTTTACGAAAGCTTGTAGCTGACAGTTGGTATTCTTGATGAATAAGAAATGCATCTAATTAGGCCGACCTAATTGATGCGTGTGGATAGATCGAGTATATATATGTTGAACAATTTTTGAAGAGTGAGATTTTGATGTGGCAGTTGTGAATGTGAAGGTGAAGAAGAGCGAAAATGATGAATTGTGTTAAGTCTGTCTATTAAGCATCACAAGAACTGCATCAACACTTTTTAGGTGCACTCTTTTCAGTTCATTTTGGTTGTGAAGCCTATTTTTTTTGTAAATCCTTTTGTAGGCAATGAGCCTCCTTGTAAGCAGTGAGCTTTTGTATTCGGACAATGAGTCCTATTCAGGGTAGTGAGCCTTATATATTCAATTTTGGAACTACTTTATATTGTGAGTTAATCATCACCGTGGTTTTTCCCTCATTGGGTTTTTCACGTAAAATTTGGTGTTCTGTGTGTTGATTTTACTTTTTGTTATCTGCATTTCATGTTCATACTTAATAATAAAACAATGTGGTTGTGAAATTAATAAGTCTTGAAGTTTTGAGTTTAAATTTGGTGACAACTGATTCACCCCCCTCTCAGTTGTCCTATGCCTTTTAACACTTTTAGGTGGATTTCTGACCCATGTAGATCTCCTTAGATCTTGTTGTGGACTTTTCACATTTTCCTTTATATATTTTGCGTCATCATCTTCTTTGGAAGCTCCTTCTTGCTCCCTACTTTCTATAGATGGATGAGTTCCCAATTGAATTTGTTGATGTTGAGGTACATGTTCCTGAGGTAGTATTTGATGAATCTCCTCTCATCTGATTTTATGAGAGGAGATTCATCAAATACTACATCTCTTCTAATAATGACTGACTTTATGGGTAGTAGGATCCCACAATCTATATTCCTTAATTCCATCACCATAACCAAAAAAGATATATTTATTGGATTTTGGGTCTAAATTTAAAACATTGATATTTTGAAATAAGAGCATATGCGTCACAACCAAAAAAATAGATTTGAATAATCACAAGAATGACCTGTCCATACCTCTTCAAGAATATTACAATCTATTGCAACTAATGGTGACCTATTTACCAGATAATGAGTTGTAGAGACTATTGCTACCCACAGCTCTTGTTGCAACTTGGTATTACTGAGCATGCTTCTTTCTCTAGAAGAGTCCTATTCATGTGTTCAACAACACCATTTTGTTGAGGAGTGTGAAAAATAGTTTTATGCCTTTTGATCCTAGCTTCCTTACAATAATTTTTAAATTCTAAATATGTGAACTCACCTCCATTAGCTGTTCTTAAACACTTGATTGATATGCCAATTCTCTTTTCAACCAAAACTTTAAACTACTTAAATACACTAAATATATCATCTTTGCTTTTAAGAATATATACCCACACCTTTCTAGAGTAGTCATTTATAAATGTCACAAAATATGATGATCCTCAAAAAGAAACTATAGGGGATGGCCCCCAAACATCTGAATGAATATAATTTAGAATACCTTTACTTGTATAACTACCTACTTTAAACTTCTATCTAGTTTGCTTCTCATAAATACAATGCTTGCAGAAATTCAAATTCAAAGATTTTTGATTTGGAAGTAACTTATGGTTTAACAATACATTCAGCCCTTTCTCACTCATGTATGACCCATTCGTTGATGCCATAAATGAGTAGATTCATTTTATTCCTCAGATACCATCGTTGCTTCATTTATTACAGTACTCCCTTCTAAATTGTAAAGGTTTCTAATATTTGTATCCTTCATGATCGTCGAAATTCCCTTTGGACACTTTCATTGATCCACCTTGAATTGTAAATTTGTAACCTCCACAATCCAAAAATCCCAAGGAAATTAAATTCTTTTTGAGTTCTGGTACATGTCTTACCTCTATTAATGTCCTCACAATACCATCAAACATTTTAATCTTAATGCTCCCAATCACAACAATCTTACAAGAAACATTATTTCCCATTAGAACAACACCACCATCAATAGCTTGGTAAGAAGAAAAACAATTCTTATGTGGACACATGTGATTAGAAGCACCAAAATCTAATAACCATTCCTCATGATATTGTAAGGAATCACAAATAGATAAAACTTCATCAACCATAATTGAACTTGTCTCCACTAGATTTGCTTCTATTTTGGAGTCATCATTCTCTTCTTTTCTCTTCCAAAAATCTTTCTTGAGATGTCTTGATTTATTGTAGTACCAAAATTTCCCCTTACCCTTTTTTCCTTTTGACTTAGGTCTGGATGTACCTCTTGAATCTTCCCCTTTTTATGTGGATCAATCCCTGACAACCATTGATTCTGATGTGGAGGTTTCTATGTTAGATTTCCTCCATACCTCTTCAGACAAAAAAGCTCCCACAATAGAATAAAATTCAAGGGTGTCAGTTGTGCTAAAGCTAATAGAAGTGACTAAGTGATTTCAGGATTTGGGAAATGAACACAATAATGTAACTACCTTGTCTTCATCTTCGGCTTTTACACCCATACTAGCTAATTGAAATATTTAAGAGTATTGCAAATATTTAAATGATCAACATTTTTTTACCTTCTTTCATTCGTAAACTATACAAGTGCATCTTCAAGTAGATCTGATTGGTCAAGGATTTTGTCATATAAAGACTCCATTTTACTCCATAGGCTTGCTGCTATTTCCTCTTCAAAAATATTGAAAAGAATATCATCCAAAAACACAACCAAATTGTGATAAGATCTCTTGTATCAAGATCCTCCCAATCCTCACCAGTCATATTTATATATTTATTTTCTTTTCCTACCAATGCTTTGTGCAATATTTGTTGCACTAAAAAATCACGCATCTTGAGCTTCCATAGCTCAAAATTATGCTTCCCATTGAATTTCCCCACCTCAAACCTTGCATTCAAAACATTTGACATTTGATGCACTACAAAATAAACACCAAATACTAACACAGACACTGCAAAATAATTGCTTTGGTACCACTTTTGTGTAAACATAAAACCCACAAACTTAAATAATATTTCAACACAATTTAGTTACAAAGAAATAATGAAGGTTATAAAATGGAATAACAAAATAATAGACAAGACATAGATTTACATGGTAAAACCTTGACAATATGTCAAGGAAATGTCCACAGGGAAAAGTATCATTATTCTTATTTCTTAGAGAAACTAATTACAATCTTCACACAACTGCTGCTCTTTAATTGCAATTCATTATAATTATTTTTCCTTCAAGGCAACAAGATATATATAATAACTTCAACTTGTGTCAAACTTAAAAAAACTAGCTTTGTTTTTATTGTTTTATCTTTCTATTTTTAAATCTTTATCTTTTTCCAAAGATAAGATTCTACTTTATTTATGTTTTATTGTTGTCATATCCAACAATTTCCTTCAATCAAAGCTTTGAATTGATTAGCTCACTCATAGACAAATAGGTATGGATGGGTTCAAGGAGGGGTTAATGGAGGGATGTGGGAGGAAACAAAGCATGTAGCTGATTTAGTTTATTTGTTAGTAGTAGCTCCATAATTATTGATCTAGATTGATTCAACAACGCTCCAAACATAGCAATCAATATGGTGCCTTGATTGGGGATGGACACATATGAGGAAATAAATGCATGTGTGCCATTTATTATTTCATCATACTCAAGGGAATGTTTCTTAGGAATGAGGCATTTACTAAGGGTGGGTATATTGGGGATATATCTTTCATAAGCATAATACCTAAAGTTGACGACTGCATGGTGAGCAGATGTAATCCAAATTATGGTGGTAATTACTTCCACAAATTCCTCCATTAATTCCATTTGAGACCATCCAGTTTCCTTCTCCAAGTCTTAATGCCCCACATTCACCACCTTCTTCCACCATGGTTGTAATTATGTCTTCCTAGATTTCATCATTTCACTTGCAATACAAAGAAAAATGATCACTCACCCATTGCTATAAAGTTACAGACCATATTTCTAGGTCATCCACAATGTACGGGTGGTCTTCTATCACAAGCCTCAATTTGTGAGGTTTCATTGAGTTTAGAACTATTATCCCTCTACATAAATTTATTAAATAAAATTATATATATGATCGCACATGCATTTGGTAGTAGAGAGTAACACAATAGAGACAATACCATACCTTTTAATTCTTAAAATTAGAGAGCTTCAATAGATTTCACTATTTCAAATATATTAGATCTAAATATTCTTAAATAAACATGTATGGAGAGATACATCTCTTGCATGAGACATGATTTTACATGGTAAATATGATGGGGTGTTATGAAATATAATTTGTAAAAAAAGTTAACACCCTTCATAAACTTTATTTTATCACACAAAAAAGTTGCAAGAAACGACCCCATGCAAAAAAAATTGGTTTTTGGGGGTTCAAATGAACTTTTGGTTCGAGTGAACCTATCGAACCCCCCTTCACATCAACCCATTTAATGATGGGGCCCACCATTCCCAGCAAAAGCTAAAAGTGAAGGCTTGTGGAAAGGGGGTTTGAGTGAACCCCCCTGTTTTGCTTGAACCCCTTTTCCCTCCTTCCCCCATAGGCACCCAAAAATTCCTGGTACAAGCGAGCTAAGGTTGAGGATGAAAGCGAGAGGAACTGCGAGACACCATTTGGATGATGGTAGTCCTCAGGCAGGCTATCTAATGAATATAATTTAATGTTTTTGGTTTTGTATGTATTTGTTTTTTTTAGTTTTATTAAAGCATTTCAAGAAATCAAGCTCTTTATTTCTACACATATGGAAAAATGAAAATTATAAAAAATTGAAAATATGGAGTGCACCAAATATTGGAAGTGCCAGTCCAACAAAAAATCGGTGTAGATAAAAAAAAAAGTTACACGTTATAGATTAACTTTATAATAGATTATGATTGGTTTGACTTTGAAACTTGCTTAAGGAAAGATATTCGTAAAAGCACTATAAGAATTAATTTGAAGCACTAGATACTCGTAATTCTGGTAAATTGACATTAAATTTTCATCCTTCATGGAAAAAAGATTGTATTCTGTCGTTGAGCATCACTCCTTAAAAATGTTGTTCTTTTGAAAAAAACTAGTTTTGAAGGAGATGGAAAGAAATTTCATGGGTCCAATTTTGAAAATATATTTAGAATCTACAGACAAAATGTCACAAATCACTATTTTGAATCATCTTCAAATTCATCACGGTTTAGCCGCTATAGGTGCTTGAAAATGAAGATTTAGTTAGAAAAAATTATTTCAGTGTCCAGTTTGGCCAAAAATTGTAAACCAGTATTGTGGGATCACCCGTACAAATGAAGAATATTTAACACGAATTCCTTGAATGTATCCAAACTTATCTTTGTTTTCAGCATCCTTGATTGCCCTTGTTCATACCTTTCCTTTTGAAATGTTTCTCTCAAAATGACTAGAAAAATTACTCTAGCAAACCTTTCTTTTCCTCTACTCATCGTTATCTTTAACAAGATGTCTTTCATAATTTTATCAATAAAGGAGGTGAAGTCTGACATGAGAAAAATAATTTTTATCTAATGATGGCATTCTTCAAAGTTGTCACAACTAATCAAATTTATAAAGATAACACTCAATATATACTATTTACCATTTAAAATGACCTTTGTGACCAAAACCTTCATAGATTTAGCAACTATCTCTATGATCAATGCTACAAGTTTTTAAATTTAGCAATGATCTCTATGATCAACGGTACAACTTTTTGAATTCAACAATGATTTCTATGATCAACAGTATACTTTTTTAGATTTGACAATGATCTATATGATCAATGCTATAAATTTTTAGATTTAGTAATGATCTTTGTGATCAACACTACAACTTTTTAGATTTAGCAATGATCTCTACAATCAACGAGCTACAATTTTTTAAATTTAGCAATTATCTTTGTGATCAATGCTACTTATTCCACATAAATAAGTGCTCCAACTGTAAATCTCATTCATCTACATGGATGGAATTCAAGTGGCTCTTATAGTAGTTAAAATTCTATAGGTTAAATTATATGGTTTTTAGAATGGTATCTGCCCATGCATGTCTTTTTTCTATAATGAATTTTTCTTGTGGATATAAAAAACAAATGTGATAGAATGAACAAAGACAAGGCTGACTAAAATGGTCAAATTGTGAAAATAAGAGGTACATAGCCAACATGATTTTTTAATAATATATACATGTAATTGTTTATTACTGCTAACAATGGTTTTCTTCATATCTTCATAGCTCCTTAAGGTTGATCCCAAGTCAATCATGAATGGTTAATATTCCAAGTTCCCTCATTCTACAAAATCTAGATAGTCTTTTCAAATTCTTGCAACTTAAACAAATTATCAAATGTAATCCTCTCTAGTAAGTTCATTCTCAAAATTTTGCAATCAAATTAGGGTCTCAACTATTGATTATTGTAGTGAGTTGTGAGAGAGCCCACCTAGCTAGACTAATATAGAATGGTTTTGTGTTTGCTAGAAAACAGCCTAAGAAAATCCTCCAAAATACCTTTAACAATAACTAGATGAGAATCCATTCCACTACCTACAATCAAACCCTTTGCTGAAATATAGTGAATGAAACCCTGAGCTCAACCACCTTGATGTCCTTCCAAATAGTGTTTCCTCCACATTCTCATGGAAGGATTGAAAAGTGAAGCCAAGAAAGATCAAGGCATGGTGAAAGTTAAAAAGAATTTGAGGTATGTGGTGTTTTGTATAATGCTCTACATGTGTTTTGGAGCATGTTTGGAGGAGAATATGGTTTGATAGGGAGAGAGATAGGTAAAGAGGGAGAGAGAAGGATAGATAGATATAGAGGTTGAGTTAGGGAAAGGGAAAGACATAGGTAGAGAGAGATAAGGAGATCGAGAAAGAGAGTGTGAGATAGAAGGATAAATATGGAGAGATAAAGATAGGGGAGAGAGATAGAAAGGAAAATAGAGATATCAATATAGAGGTCTAAGAAGAGGGAGAGGGAGATAGAATGAGAGAGAGGGAGGTATCTAGAGATAGAGGCAAAGAGTGGAAAATAGAGATAGAGATGAAGATGGAGGGAGAGGGAGAGATAGATAGAGGTAGAGCCCGAGTGATAAGTGATAAAGATAGAGAGGTAGTGTTGGTAATGGAGCCTAATTATCTTCTTGATTTAGAGATTTTTGTTTCAGCTATGTTTGGATCCTAATTCTTAACAAGGGTGTGGGGGGCTTGCCCCCCCACTATTGTTGTCAAGGGGTTTAAGGGGTAGTGAAAAATTTTGTTATCTCCCGAGTGGGAGTTCAAGGGCAACACTTCTAAAGAGCTTCTTTTAATTTCCTTCTAAAGCTAAATAATGACTATGTAGAGGACTTGGGAGAGGGAGACTTGTATTTTTTCTTCTCAAAAATGTGAGCACATTATAACACGCTCGTATTTGTAGTTGCCTTGGATATTGCTAACCCTTAGGATTGTATTTTCCTTGGGCATCCAACCTAAAGGGTTGGATTTACATATCAACACCCAAAGACGTGATTTTTATAAATTTTAAAAAATTACACAATCTCAAGCATGCTCTCCATAAGGTTTTCACATCTTTCAATGTAAAGTTAAAAAAATACCATAGTAACATTGAGATATCTCTTAGATTTCTAACCATGTAAATTTTTTCTACATTTCAAATATGTTAAGGTTTTGATCTTTAATTTATCTTGTTAGTGTCTTCATTTTTTGTCAAAAAGCTATGTATGGTATTTTTTGTTTCATTTTTAACCTATTCATCAAAATTTGAAAAAAAACACACTTTTACAAACTAGACTCTATTTTTTTGTACATATTTTTATATATCCTACCATCATTGCAATCCATGAAACCATGTTATTTTAAGGTATTTTTCCAAACAATTCACATGCCTCGTATATGCTTTCACATATTTCATACATAGTGCTTACTGCTATGAGATGACACATTCATGATAGGCTCCCTAATTGTCTTATATTGTCCAATACTATCATTAGCCATAGTTGCATTCACTTGCAAAATAATAGCATTAGGCACTTGTAAACAATAAAATCCCTTGATTGATCCCCAACATCCACTAAGGAAACCCTTATTTATTTCATGAAAAATTCCAAATGCGAAACACATTAGTTTATAGGTCACTATAAGCAAAGGAGATCTTGATCATGGCTAGACCATTACTTATTAGTTTTGACAAATTATGATATTTCTTCAAACTCACTCTCTACTAACTGAGTTGACCTTAGAAGTTATTGAGGTAGGTATCTTGGTTTGTATGAGCAACATTGAGCCATGTCTAGACATCCACAATCTAGGTCTTTAATGGTTTCACATTGATGCTATCTATATTTCTAGTGAGCAATTGCGATGACCCATAGAATCTTGTAAGAGCTCCATATAATCTTGCAAAGGCATGCACTTGTAGACTCCAATTTATAAGGGCTATTTTTCTAGAGCCATGTTGTAGGCTTCTTATAGTTGATTGATGCTCACATTAACAATAAAATGAGAGAAATTCTTGGGATTTTCTCATTCGATGACATTTAGATATTCAATAACAATGTCAAAACACATAGTGCTAAGTATAATGTTTTGTTGTAGTTTGAATCAATAATCTTAATACTCAATTTTCATCCACTAACATTGTGTGAAGAAAAATTCTAGAGAAAAATATTGCAAACCCCGCTAATATAACCATAAACAAAAATAGTGATGACAATACCACCACAAATACAATTCTTTTGGGCCAAGATTATCTATGGCTTGCTAAAGGACTATTAAACCTCATTGTGAAACACAATCAATTGAGTAGGTTTATTTCCTAAGGTAAGATCATATGATTGGAAGATGTGCAAATCAATTTCAAGAAACACAATATGATAAGAATTTTGATCATAAAAAATTATGTGAATAAGAAGAACCCATTTGAATTGACAACATGAATACGTGTACACGACAACCATATAGATATATATTCAGTTACAATTTTTATAAATAAGATATTTGTCACTTGTCAAGATAAATAAATAAAATAAAAAATATTTTTTAAAGCGTGTCCATATCTCTATTTTTTATGATGAAAAAACTAACAAATTTGTCTTTTTATTCTACCATTATTTTAAACAGGGCAGGGGGCGAGGCGGTTTGAACCAGTCTGTCACAGGTTGATGGTTCCTTCGATCAGTGCTTTGACTTGACCAGCTCCTCACAGATGGATGGGTTCAGGGAGGGGGTGCAGGAGGTAGCGAAGCATGGAGCTTATTTAGTTGATCCGATTCGATCCAAATTGATTCAACAATGCTCCGAACGTAGAAGTCAGCAGTCTTGCTTACCCAGTCCCTCTTATCCAATTTCAACTACCCCTATCTGCTCAATCCAGTCACTCCTAGTGATCTCCATCCCCATCGAGATATGTTCATCATCAGGAGCAAAATCCAGAGTCTATTTGCATTGACCCAAAACCATAATCGGGAAGATTATGTCCGAGAGGGAGTGAGGCAAGGAGCTAACTCCGTCCATACCGACCCGAACCATATCAGTCCCAAAAATAAGATCAAGATAAATCCAACATGTACCGTAGGTCCAACTATCCACTTCCGCATAATTGCACTTGTTTTGCATTACATTCATTAATTACTTAAATAGTAGACACTAAATGATACAAATTTGTCACATCTGCTATTTTTAACAAAAACTTGTCGTCAAGTAAGAGATGACGATATTGATGTTGGAGTGAAGGGAGATATGTATTAAGTATTAAATAGAAAAGTTGTTTGGAATTCCCCTGTTCGTCAATTTTCCCTCGTTGGAGAGATCAGTGGTGCCCAAGTAAAGTAGCATGTATGGAACCTACCACAGGCCATTCTTCTTCTTTAGGTTGGGTTTATTGTTCCTGTTTGAGACATTTTTTCCCCATGCCCACTAGAGTTGCAGAGAATTGATCGAAAGCTTGTCTGATGCCCTCAACGTCAGTCCATCCAGGACTGGAAGTCTTCACCTAATGCAAGTACAATTCATCTAGTAAATGTTTCAACAAAAACTCCACACTTCCATCAATATGGTGGCTTGATTGGGAGTGGACACATATGAGAGCATAAATGTCTGTTGGTCATTCATGTTTTTTTTGCGTACTCAAGGGAATGTTTCTTATGAATGAGGCATTAACTAAGTGGGGAATGTATCTTCTGTATTCATGATGCCTAAAGTTGACGACTCCATTGTGAGTAGAAAACCACCTACAAATAGGTTTATGACAAATTTTTTTAATGCCACCTATAGCCATGTACAAATGAAGAATGAATGTTTTTTTATAAAGTATACAAATTTATCTCTATTTTTAACATAATTGATTATCTTTATTCATATGTTTCATTTTGAAATGTTGAACAAATACAACACTAGCAAATATTTCCTTTCTTCTATTCATCATTATCCATAACAAGATGTCTTTCATAGTTCTATCAATAAAGAAGGTGAAGTTTGACAAGAGAAAAATAGTTTTCACCTAATGATGGCATTCTTCAAAGTTGCCACAACCACTCAACTTTATAAAGATAACATTCAATATACTATTTACCATTTGAAATGATTTATGTGACCAAAACCTTCATAGATTTGGCAATGATCTTCGTGATCAACGCTATAACTTTATACATTTAACAATGATCTCTATGATCAATAGTACAACTTTTTAGATTCAACAATGATCTCTATTATCAACACTAAATTTTTTTAGATTCAACAACGATCTCTACCATTGTAACTTTTTAGATTTAACAACAATCAATGTTATAATTTTTTAGATTTAGTACTGATCTTTGTAATCAATGCTACAACTTTTTAGATTTAACCATGATCTCTATGATCAAGGCTACAAATTTTTAACCTGAGGAATGATCTTTGTGATCTATGCTTCTTATTCCACATATATAAGTGCTCTAACTACAAATATCATGTCGAATTCAAGAAGCCCTTATAGTGGTTAACAATCTATATATTAAAATAATTTTTTTAGGATGATATCTACCCCTGCATGTCTTCAATGCTATAATGAAATTTGTTTGTAGAAAGAGTATAAGATATAATAAAATGCATGGAGACAAGGCTAATAGAAATGGTCAAATTGTGAAAATAGGAGGTGTAGCCAGCAAATTTTTTTTTATGGATAACATTTACTACACATAATTGTTTCTTATTTCTAACTATCGTTTTCTTCAAATTTTCATAACTCTTGAAGGTTGAGCTTGGGCCAATTATGAATGGTTAATATTGCAAGCTCCCTCATACTACAAAAACCAAATAGTCTTTTCTAATTCCTACAATTTTATAGAATTATTAAATGTGATCCTCTCTAGTAAGTTCATGGCTCCAATCAATTCAATGTGTTTACCCTCTTTGTTTAATTATGATGACAATTATATAATTGTTGGTGGAAGAAATTAATATTTTATTCCAACACTCCCCCTTAATTTCTACTACTAGTTGCTACAACTTCCCCAATTATATCTTAGATATTCACATTTCTCTTTTACTAATTTTCCTTTGTGAATAGGTTTTCCTCACTCATAACATATAAAAAGATAATGACTTTGTTTGAGTTGTAACAAATGATCATCAATCACTTAACCAAAATATTAAAACCTTTCTTAATTATCATTATGTTTGATATGCAAATATTTATGCTTGTACAATATTTTCAACATATTTGTGACATTTTTCCAATTAGATACATCAATCCATCAAAAATTCATCTATATACAATGTTTTGAGACACCATGTAGAGCATTATGCAAGGGAATTAGGGGTCTGTCTTCTAATGCCTATGTAGCTACATGTATTGAGTTGATGGATTTGTAGTTCACTTTTTTCCTTTACTTTTGATCATTGCCCATCTTGGAAGGGAATCTTTTCATAGTTTAGTTGAATTTTAGTTTGTTGTCTATATCAAAATGACCATTATGAAAAAAAAAAAAGGCATTATTTATTATCTAGTAAATATGATAAGAGGTGATGTAACTCCTATCAAAGTTATCTACTAAATATGAGTTGCACTTTAATATTTCATATTCAAGTTCAAGTTTCAATATATGGAGTTGCATTTTTTGTTACCATGATAATGCCATTGTAGAAGTTGTCTATTATAATAGTTGTTTAATATTTACTATAAAATGAACAAATAAAAAACAACATATGATAAGGGTAACTTGTAACTTTGGAAATACATGCAAAATAACAAAATGTAATTTCTATTGAAGTCTTTGACAAATCAAGTAGTAACCTCTATATCATGATTTTGTTTGTTTAAGTTCATTATGTTCTAAGATATTGTCAAGATATGCTAGATATTGGTATCAACCATTTTATTTTGACTGATACTTAAATCCCAAACAATAGTTATTATATTACTTAAGCATCCACTATTGTCAACATAATTATAATTCCCATCAAACATGCATATCCTTACCAAATAGACCATTTCAATGTCAATACTCATTAAATATAGATATAGAAATGTAATTGAAACTTACAATAAATATAACATTTATAATATAAGCAAAAGAAAATGAATGGTACATATAATCTAAACTTACAATTGATAACATTATAGTAGATAGTAAATTGGAAAAACTATAGCAACTTTTAAAAAAATTCTATATGGGATTGTGAAAAAAGTTAATAGAAAACATGATATATTTATGTCATGTCATCCAATAAATCGATTATCCGTGAGCTATGCACTTTCATTTGATTAGATGATACTCAATTGTGTTACATCATTTCATTGACCAATGTTACAAAATTAGTATTCAAACATATATAATAGAAAAATGAATATAAACGTTATTTCTAATAAAATAATAAAATAATTAATAAACATGTATAATAACTAAGAAATAACAAAATAATTAATAAACATGTATAATAACTAAAACATTTTATTCAGTTTACTAAGTAATTAAGTTTATATAGTTATAAGTTCGTACACCACTATGGGCCCTCACCGCTATTAGGCCTATTTTGCTTGTGGCTTGAGCTATAGAGATGATTATTAAATCTCACAATGGTAAAACATTTTACCGTTTAAGAACCAGGTGCTGAAGCCCTCTCCTTTATTACGGCCGGTAGCGGATTCTTCATTACCATAGTGAACTCCTCCATCTCCGCAAGATCCACCGATTCTCCTGGTTTGCTCTGCCATTCAAATTTGTGAACCAGTGTGGCCACAATAAGCTCAACATGGATCATGGCCAGCCCTAAGCCAGGGCAAATCCTCCTTCCAACGCCAAACGGCATCATCTTGATCTCCTTGCTACCCGTCATATCCACTTCCGTCTGCATAAATCTTTCGGGTATAAACTCCGCAGGATTCTCCCACTCTGCTGGATCGTTGCCCATCAACCCAACACAAAAATTCACAAGCGCCCCCGCAGGGATATCATAACCCCCAAGACTAGAGGCTTCCGTAACGGCGTGCGAAAGAACGAACTTCCCCGGTGGATGCCGGCGCAGCGCCTCTTTCACCACCGCCTCCAGGTATTGCATTTGAGAAAGTTTCTCCTCTTCCATCAAGTTAGCCCCATCCTTACCAACAATGCCTACAATTTCTTTGTATAGCTTGGCTTGGACATGTGGATGTTTTACCAAGTTAGCCATGACCCACTGTATCGTGGTCGTTGTGGTCTCGGTGCCGCCGTTAATGAACTCCGAGCACAGAGTCACCATCTCTTCGTCGGTCAAACGTCTCCCGCCGTCAACAGACAGAGAAAACAGAGAATCCACATACGTCCTGCAATCTTCGCCCTTTCCTTCCGCTAACTCCGACCGGCGCCGGTTAATAAGCGGAAGCAGCGTCTCCGTCTGACGGCGGTGGATCCCATGCATATGCTCTCGCCGCTTCCTATAGAAAACCTCCAGAATGGGAAAGGTATCCTCTAGCTTTACACCCGCACCGCTGAGAAGCAATTCTCTCATTAGGCCCTCCACCTGTCGGACCACCTTCTCCTCCAGTCGTAGTCCAAAACACATGTAGAGCACTATGCAAAAGGCCACGTACCTCACATGTTCTATCACTTTCACCCCGCCTTCGTTTTGCATGGCCTCGCTTTTCAAACCCTCCATGAGCACTTTCAGACTCCACTCTCTGCCCTCTCGGAAGGACTTCAAGGCAGCCGAGCTCAGGGTTTCGCTCACCAGATTTCGGCGGAGGGTTCGCCACACTGGACCGTAGGCGGCGGAATTTATGTTCATCTGGTTGCTGGAGAAGAGCTTGAGGTAGCCCTTGGCGGGCGGTCTGTTGGCAAAGACGGAGCCTTTCTGTACCAGAGCCTCGTGGGCCAACTCACGGCTTGCTACAATTATCAGCGGTTGAGGCCCGAATCTGATTGTGAAAATTGGACCGTATTTTCCATGGGCTTTTTCTATGTAATCTTGAAAGCTTTGTTTCGAGAGCTTAATCTGTACTAGGTTGCCAAGAATCGGCCATCCTGGAGGACCCGGAGGGAGATTATATCTCTTCTTGTACTTTATCAGGAGTAGCAGTGGAAGCGCCAAAAGCATAACAAGATACACAAATGAATCCATAACCAAGGCGGCTGGAAATGTGTCCTCCAGGCTCGATTTATTAAATGATTTTGTGCATCTGAATCTTATAATCGATTATTTCTGTCAACTGCGGAGATAAGGTCGTTTATGGTTCAAAATTGAATGGCCAGTATCATTCCTTATCCGATCGTTGGTATGGAATTCTTCGAAAAACTATGGCCGTGGAATTAGTGCCGTACGCTTCAAATAAGAGAGACGACTCTTGGATTTAAGCCTTTTCAGGGGGGGAAAAAAATCTTAGGGGCGAGGGGTGAGTAGTTGAACAGATTAATTTTGCAAGCTTGTAGTGTTGTATGGATAGGATTTGTGTTTTGTTAAATGTGAACTGGTCTTTTATCTGTCAACAATTAAGTTTTGGAGGTGTGACTCATCAAACTTGTCACATCAATGCGACTAAGAAAAGTGTTTAAAATTTGACATTTTAAAGGTTCAACCGAAACTTAATAATGGTATCCCTAGTAATTAAATAAAAAATACTTTCTAGTGTTAGTAGAATATCATATTTTTATTTAAAACATAACTTATCTATAATCTAAGTGGACCAAATACTTAATGGTAGCCAAAAATCTTTGTTATCTCTAACTTTTATATCCAACACAAATGGACCAATAGTTGAACACAAAAAACTATTTGTTATAAAAACAACATATTGATATTTTAAACACAACTTATATCCAACAAAAATGACCAATAGTTGATTGAGCACTAAAACTTTTTGACGATCATTCACATTTCATGAAAAATATAATATATATATCGTGCTCACCTTTTATACTTGTAATAGGAAAAATTATTAATATGAATTACTCCAACGCATACACATTACTACCCCAATAGTTGTACACATAGAGTCATATTTTTCACTATGAAAACAATGCTTGTTTAAATGAACACCTTATTTTATAGATCACACAATTATTTTTCTTGTGAATGAGCACTTAGTGGATAGTTAAGATATTTTATTTGAAAAAAATAAAAATTATTTCACCTATTAATGAATGTATTTATAGTTTTTTTATATAACATTCATAAGTGTTCATGTGTTTAAGTGTAAGTCCATCTCGACCAATATTTGGTTACTTTTTTATTTACTTGTGGACTAATTATTGACAATATATAGTATAAATATGTTGCAAGACTATATATTATAATCACAAATGTAATAACAACAATTGGACCTTGTTTAACAATCGACCCCTCTCCCCTAACAATTAATTTGTGTTTAAATTAGTGAAGTCTTTAAAAATAGAAAATGGTGGATAGGTGTAATATTTAATTTTTGAAAAAAATATGTAATAATTAATTTATGTTTAAACTAGTAAAATATCTAAAAGTGTTAGTAAATGATGTGTGTGTGTGTGATTTCTTTGAAATGGTGCACATTTACATTTTTTAGAGCTTTTATATTATTGTTTAGTTGATAGAAATATAAATATCTATGTTTACAAACTATTTGATAGGACTCTCAAGTGTTGTTTATGATGTATTAAGACTTTCACATAATGATATTATAAAATATTTGGATGAGTTTATAAGAAATATACAATTTGAAGGTAAAGATACAAAGAGTTACAACAAATATGAACTATAAGAATTTGGATACATTTATAATTAACTTTTTAACTCAATTTGTACAAACAAAATATAGTTTTATTAGATTTTATGATTGGAGTCCAACTTTGTCAAAGAGATCAATATCTTATTGAAGTTATGCAAGGTCGTCCATCTTTTTTTTGGATACAAATGTCACATATTTAGTGTGATGGAAAAAAGTAAGAATCCTTCAAAAAATGTTATCTAAAATAAACTTTTAACTTCCATTAATGTTATTTAGAAAGATCTTGTAAATGGGCAATATATTTGTTAGATTGTACCCATGCTAACGCCTATATTCCACCAACAATAAGCTTTTGATTTTTCTCTTAAAAATGTAACCCAAGTCATTCTAGAGTAATCATCAATAAGCAAAATGAAATACCTTTCACCTTATTGACTCTTTGTTCTTGTAGGTCCACATAGGTCAATGTGAATCAACTCCAATGGCATTGTAGAAGAACATTCCTTGCTCTTGAAACTTGTCTTTTTCTGCTTTCTCATTCGACACTCTTTGCATAATGTGCTTGCAGGCTTGGTTATCTTAGGAAAATCTCTCACCACATGAGTAGAGTTGATCTTCACCATACTTCCAAAGTTGATGTGTCCCATTCACTTGTGCCACAACCAACACTCACCGAATTGAGCCAATAAGCAGGTTCTTCCATTTTCCTCTAGATGATAGACGTTTCCATTTGTCCTAGTACCTTTTGCAACTAATCTTTCAGACCTTGCCTTTTTTATCTCACAACCTTTAACATGAAATGTAAGGTTGTATCCTTTACTGTACATCTAACTGGCATTGAGGAGATTATGCTTCAACCCTTTAACATAGAGGAAATCCTTTGTCTTTTTCTTTCCATCAATGGTTATAACATCATTTCCACAAATTTGAGTTGACTCATCACCACCAAACTTGACAGCTCCACCAATCCACTTCTTAAGGCTGATGAACCTTCCCTTGTCACTAGTCATGTGGTTAGAAAAACCACTGTCAATTACTCGAGCATTTTCTTCCTTTGCATGAAAGGCAGTCCACACAACCATTGATTTTTCATTATTTTTGTTAGCTTGAAAGGTATCAGACATCTTACAATTTTCAATCACTCTTTTTTTCATCAACTTTCAAGGCGATGAAGAGTATTTCATTATTTGAATCATCATGATTCTCATCTTCAGAAGAGCATCTGCTCTCCTTGGAATAAAGACTTCTTTTGAACTTTTCTCTTTTGTTGCTATCTTCTAATTCTTTAAAAAAACATTTATAGGAAAAATGACCAATTCTCCCACAATTGAAGCACTTGAAAGGTAACTTACCTTTGTATTTGTTGGTGCCCTTCTTCAATATTCTCAAAAAGTTAGCTTCTACCTCATCAAAGTCACCACATTGATCAAATGTTTCATCTTATGCCTTCTTACTTACTTTTAATGTTGCTTCATTCTTTGGAGAATCTTTGTCAAACTCTCTCATTTAAAAGGCTATGAGAGCTCCAAACAATTGATCTATTGAATAATTATCCAAATCCTTAGACTCCTCAATAGCAAATACCTTATGACTATAAGATTTAGGGAGAGATCTCATAACCTTCTTCACAATATCATCTTTTTTCACTTCTCCACCAAGACCTTTGATTCCAGTAACTATTTCATCCACTCGGAGCATATAACTAGCAATATCTTCATCCTCTACATCATCCTCAAGGTCTCAAATTTTCTCCTAAATTTTTGCAGCTTAACTTACTTTACTTTACCATCTCCTTCATAAATGTTGCTAAGTTTTTCCCAAACATCCTTTGTAGAACTGCAATTCATCACCTTCAAAAGTTCTAAGTCAGCTAACCCACACATGACAACATTCTTTTCCTTGGAATTTTTCTCATACAATCTAATCTCAACTAGATTTGAAGGAGGAGTAGCAAGAGTAGTGTAACCATCCTTGATGGATTGTTAAACACCAAACCCTAAGAAGGAAAGATAACCTTCCATTCTCACTTTCCAGAAGGTGTAATTTGTTCCATCAAACCTAAGTCCCTTGTAAGATCCATATGTGCCATCCCAAACCTTCCTCAAGTAGTTAAGCTCCTTCTGATGAACTCTTTTCTCTGATACCAATTGTTGAACACACTCTGATACTAAGGGGGGGTGAATTAGTATATTTAAAAGCTTAAACCCTTCAGCACAACACAAATTCAATCTTCTAACAAGATCAACAACCCTTAAGCAGATTAGTAAACTCTTAATCAAATCAATAGTAATGAAAGATAAGGTAATGAACACACATGCACAAGATAACACCAGATATTCGTGGAAAACCCAAGAAAGAAAAAACCACGCTAAGAAATATCACAATATATGAAGCTCACTACACTTACAAAAAATACATTTTTTTTAAGGCTCACAGCTTGAGGAAGCACGCTGCTCCTGGAAGGAATTGCAAACTAAGATGCATAATATTAGGTCAAGATAAGAAGGACTTGCAAGTTGAGGTGGACAACCTCAAAGAAAGACACAAGGACCTGCTGGGAATCTACTCACTATCTCCAAGTAGGATACATGAAGATTTAGATTTACAACATATGTCAACAATACACTTTGTTGACTAAGGTGTTGAAGTGCATCTGCCTTACATTTTCCACAACTCACATTCCTTACATCATCACACCACACACTCATATCTTGAAATTGATTTTTTCTTCCATTTATATCCTTCACAAGTAAGGAAAACGTCAAATTAGGTTGACCAAAACAAGTGATAAGCAATAACCAAGCAACAATAATGCACAATGTTGTGTCACACTTTATAAAGGAAATGACCAACGTTGATCCAACTTTTAAACTTGAATCACTAAAAAGTGGCATATATATAACTAGTTTTTAATAAATTAGCTCACTATAATTTAGTTGTTGATAAAATGTTGAAAAGTGAAGTTGCATGGGACATCAAACTTTTTATAGTAAATTTATTAAAAACTAGTTATATATATATATATATATATAACTAGTTTTTAATAAATTAGTTCACTATAATTTAGTTGTTGATAAAATGTTGAAAAGTGAAGTTGCAGGGGACATCAAACTTTTTATAGTAAATTTTTTTTTTTTCTTTCAAACTTTTTGTGTGTATTTATAACTTGAAATTTTAGTGCATGGATATATTTTTTTCCAATTTTGATAAATATATATTTTTAAATAATACGTGAATCAAAAACAATTGTTTTTTCACGAATCAACTTTCATATTAAATATTTATAAAATGGAAAAAAAAAAATACCATCTTAAAATAGATTCTTTTATCTAGTGCGTCATATTTTTTTCAATTTTTTTTAATAAGTTTTAGTATTTTTCCTTAGCATAGTAATCAACCTAATATTTTGTGTTGATAACCTACTTTTAGTAAAAAATAAAAATAAAATATAAAAATTAATTAAACTATTAAAATAAATATATTTTTGAAAACTACACTTATGCATCTAAAAGGGTATTTTTATATTTTTTAAAAAATGTTATTTACATTAGTTGGCATTATTGAAACTTCAGGTTTTTCAAATAATTTTACTTTTTTAGTAAATTGGACTCAAAGTGGTGCTCCATATATTTTTAGCCAACAAATTTAGTTGAAAAGGTTGTGGAAGTATCTAACTTAGTTAGAATGAATCTTACTAGATCATATGTTTGACCAAAATTAACTTTTAGTTAGAAATACTTAAATTCAGTTATGTAGATAAGTTGGCTGGAAATGTGACACAACTTTGTGCTTTTATGTACATATTCTAATGTGATCCCAAACATCAAACACACTAGCGCACAACATCCCAAGTTGGCAACAAGGAAATGTGTAGAAGAAACATGTAGCACATTACTAGTCAACCCAAAAACACATCTTCCAACAAAATTTACTCAATGCAGTCGTCAACAGTATAGGGTAAGTCCCAAAAACATCTTAACACAACCTCAATTATTAGTGCAGACCCCCAAGCACATAGCACGTGCAAGAGATCAATCCCTATCGGTCAAACATCCACAAATTACGTAGAAAAGAAACTCAATATGCACCACAAAAAGATCAATCATTGATGTTCGGACCATAAAGAGATGTTCCATGAATTTCGAACAACACTTCCATATACTTCTTTCTTACTATCATACCAAAAATAGCTAGCACAATCCAAACAAAAATAAAACACTCCATCTCAGAAGCCCAAGAAACATAGTCACGAGATATAACAATTACAAACCAACTTGTGGTAAACTTCAACGTGACATGAAAGTTGAACTAAGGCACTACAACAACACTAGGAGTATGTCCACCAAGCTGCAAGAGTAGAAACAATAATGTGGAGAAATGTGAAGCATTTTCTAGACCAGTCAAGTGACAAGCAATCAAACTTTCAACTTATTGCAATTACCAAAGACCTCCTTGGCAACACAGGTGACCTGAAAATAAGAGTACAACATCCATAGAGCATAAACACTGAGACTCAAACTACATGACCATATCTTCAAATACAGAGGAATGTGAAGCATTCTCCCAAATAATCTTCAAAGCAACTTCTTGTAGTAGAAAATTTCACCAACATCCAAAGACCAAATATTTCTTGTATCAATACATACTTCCACAGGAACAACATAAGAGAGCATAAAACATGCTAGAGACCATCAACAACATATCTCCAACTTCAACATTACTTCTAATCCTCATCAAGTAATATATCGTTATGATATCATCTATGTTGACAAACAAACATACTCAATGCTACTTTAACTTACATCAAACAAGACATGACATCCAACCATGAACATCAACAACATGACTGTTAGCACATCATCATAGTATACCATCAACATAAAAAAGTAAGCATCAATAACAACCCAAACTGAGTGTTGACATCAATGACAAATAATGACAAACATAGGTGATGTATATGCAACAACTTAAGCATCCATTATTATCAATGTAACTATAATTCCCATCAAACATGCATATCCTTAGCAAAAAGACCATTTCAATGTCAACTCATTAAATATAGATATAGAAATGTAATTGGGACTTACAATAAATATAAAATTTACAAGTATAAGAAAAATAAAATGAATGATAAGTATAATCTAAGCTTAAATTGATACCATTATAGTAGATAGTAAATTGGAAAAACTAAAGCAACTTGTAAAAATATTCTATATGGGGTTGTAAGAAAAGCTAGTAGCAAACATGATATATTTATACAATGTCATCCAATAAACTGATTGGTCATGAGTTATGCACTTTCATTTGATTGGATGATATTCAATTGTATTGCATCATTTCATTGACCGATATTACAAAGTTAGAATTCAAGCATGTATGATAGAGAAATGAACATGTAGATTTCAAAATCTTTGAAATATGCATTAATTTGTTCTTGTTGGTTTTTATTATTAGCCGATAGGCTATTTATGTGGGGAGACCCCACCAGGATCTCCTCCAGTCTCACATTGCCAAGGAGAACTTCACAGCCGTCGGGAAGATCTTCTCTGGTTTCTCCTTTCTCAAAATAAAAACAACCTTTGTTGTTGAATGTTACGTAACGAAATTCACTTCCGACAGGTTTAATCAAGATCCGTACATCGGTCTGTGGTGCCTATCAGCTTTTACATTCTAAATCTTTTGACAACTTGATCGGTGAGTCTTATAGATTTTTCTTTATACTTGTATGTATAAATGGTGGAAATGATCCCTTGTTGGGCAAATATGACTTGAAGATGTGATGTTCATGTCGAGATTTAAAACAATCAAAGAAATTCTTTGATGGGATATGCCATTTTGTTATTAGCCGATAGGCTTCTTATTGTGGACTTGCTAGTCCACAAAAGCACGACATACCTGTCTCGCGCCTCTGCAAACAAATTTTCGCTCGTTGTTAAACCATTTCCCGATACACCTTCCAGGCACTCAGAAATTTGCCAAACTTTTCGCTGTTAGTAGTTAGAATTGTTATCTTTGTAGTAAATGCAAGTTATCATTAGATTTGATTGACCGATGACCAACATTCATTGTCTCAGGCTCACGAATGAGTAGCTCTGAAATGATAAATTTTGAGATCTATTTTTTGTTTATTACCAACAGATTTAAGCAGCCGCTATATGCAGACGGCTCTTGGTTCGCCTCATCTTTCACAAATTTTTGTTGTGGTCGGTTTTCCTAATATTTTTCATCCAAACTTTTCCCATTTTTCTCATCAGCATTGTTAACAACACAACATGATTTGTGCAAAATTTTGAGGTAAGTCATTTGTCATGGAGCCATTTCGTCAAAAATGCAAGCTCATGTGTTTCGTTGTGCCAGGGCCGAATGTGATAAACATTCAACTCCAAGCATATGGCCTTTACCATAAAAAAGGTTCCTCATCCTGCATTATAATCTTTTTCTTCAATTTGGCTCCATTAGTCCTACAAATTCTTTGTTAGCTAATATTGTTGCCTATGATTGTTCTATTTTTGGTCTAGGAGTTCGACAGGGCATATGGACCGGCGTGGCATTGCATTGTGGGAACTAGTTTTGGGTCTTTCGTTACTTTCTATGTGGGAGGATTTATGTATTTCTCTATTGACAAAGTCTCTATTCTCCTCTTCCAGACCACTGTGGAACGCCTGGGTTAGCAGCATAAAAAGGAAAAAAGATGAATAAACCTGCAATGAACAAGTCCATATAAATACAGCTTGCTTAGGATCAGACATTAATGAAGTCGATCTCTATAGTATCCCTCATAACAAATCTCGGGTAGAGGATTGAATTAGTGAGGCCCATGTGACTTGGGCGCCTTGTCAGGGCTCAGGAATATTATAGAAATAGAGCAGGAGTTAGGATTCTCATTTGGGTCCTGAATTGCTGACATTGTGCGAGGAATTGTGACAGACTGTCGATTAATGGTTATGGTTCGTGCCTCATTTACTACTGTTGATGACTAAATCACTGACGCTAGGTGGAATTTACAGTAAGATAGGATTTGGTATTTAGCAATACTTTACCAACTTTAAATTTCATTGTCACCTATGGTCGTCAAAGCATTGTTTCGCCAATGATGGTTCTGCATCAAATTGTCCTTCCCTGTGGTGTACTTTGACTTCACTTATGTATAGAAAGACTTCATTGAGTAAGATAGTTTTCAATCTATATATAATATGTTTCTCTTTAGGATGTGTTTCTCTGGTCTGTGAGGTGACAAAATGGAGGAGCAAATGTCTAACGGTAAGCAAACAGGTTGCCAATGGTGGGATGGGCAGTCATTCCCAAGTTGAGCGGACAGAATTTTGCAAGACTATTGTATTCATTTTTCCTGGTTTGCATTTTCCTTTTGCACACCCTTGTTCATTGATTTGAAGACCTCTGTTCTCTCATCTGTAGAGTGTTTGTATCTCTTGTTGTTTATCTAAGGACTGTCTGTGCAACATTTGAGGAGCAGCGGCATCGACAATAAAGGAAGTAGGTTTACAAAATAGAAACTTTGTTTTTTTTTTTCAAAACCCTAAGTTTTAGGTGCAAATTTGTTAATGCTTAACGTTTTGTTTTTTTTTAAATATTTCACCCTATTTTTCTGGACATCTTTGAGACCAATCTAATTTTCTTTTTGAAGCTGGGTAGAGAATGATGAAATATAAGGCATAAAGCCTTTGTGTTCCTTGGCTATGCATGTCTTTTAATGTTATTTCTTGGGCATGGTTTTGAAGGTATATGCTAGCTTTCTTTCTTTGCTTTAGATGTATTTTCCTTTGCATATTCCTTAGTATTGGGAAGCCTTTTTGATGTATTGATAAGGGACAACTTTCACGGTGTTTTATTTTTAATCAAATTTTCAAGAGAAATGATTCTATATATGTCATATGGTTACTTATTTTATTAGTGAATTTTATCAATTTCAACACAAGGGTAGGCTTTTTAATGTACTAAGAAGTGACAACTTTCAATTTGTTTTATTTTTAACTCATTAGGCCTCTCTTTGTCATATGGGTAATTATTTTAATTGGAGATTTTATTAGATTAAGAAGGGGCATGTTTATTAAATTCCATGTCTACCTGTAGAAGACACATCAGATTATTATTAAATGTGGAGGACTTCGAATTGAAGAGGGCACTTCAAAGCCAAAAAAACCATATTGTGTCCGCTATAATTTGTATCAGAGAAACTAAATCCTTTGTATTTAGTTGGAAGGAACGAAATACAGAGAATTATAATTGGTTTTAGAGCAAGAACAAGTTGGTTGTTTAAGTTTGTTTGAAGGCTAGAAGGGATCTTCACATGGGAAAGCTACTTGAGTGGTTCAACTTAGTCGATATCTTCTTGGTAGATAAGCTCAGGGAGAACAATCTTCTTTCTTGCTTTGTCTTTTGGTGTTGTTTTTATGTACATCTTCTTGGGAGCTACACAAAGTAAATATAGACGTTGTTCTTGATGGTAGCAGCATCAAGCGTTCTCTGTCTATAGAAGCTTTGGGATACAACTTTGAAGTAGCTGGAGGGAAGAGAATTGCAGAAAACTTGGAAGTAGTTAGTTATGGTAGTGTCTATTCAACTTTATTGAAGCTTTTGTTGCCTTTGTGGGACTTTGAATTATTGCATGGAGAAATTAATTTGATTAAAAAATGGTTGTCAGGAATAATGTTTGTTGGCCCTATTTTGATCCTGAATATGAGAGTTCGAGCCAAAGAATCCACCCACCCACGTGAGTAACCAATTATGCTTTTGGTCGTGCAATTTATAATTTTAAGCATATTCAATTTGTTTTCTCTATCTCTAAAGGTGTTTTGGGGCTGCAAGGTCTGTATAAACAACAATACATATGATAAATACTTTTGAAAACATTTATTTGAGAGTTGATATCAATTTGATTGCCTATATTTATCAATCATATTTAATAATCTGATAAACAAAATGTGTCTAGATAGCAGCACTAACTAATGTTGAATCATCAATTATTAATAATGTTTTTATGTAAATTTGTATATTTTGTGTAACTATAGCTCCCTTTTTTCAATGACAATACTTAACCCAAATAATTAAAAAAGTGGCAAATTGGTGTACCTAAACCTTGAATCAATTTTCTAGTTCTAAATAAACATACGTGTGAAAGAACAAATCACATATCTTTTAAAATAATGTTTGTCAATCTCATTGAAAAAATTGTTAGTCAATGGGCCCTTGGTTTGTTGGTGAAGTTGAAAGGTTCGGAATGAGCCCACCACGTATCAAGTCTTGTTGAGTGCAAAGCCTCGACGCCTAAAAAAGGGATGAGGTCAGGATCATGCCTTGGGCAGATTTTGGCAGAATGGATACCCAGGCTCAGTCCTTGGCTCTAAGCTAAAGGGGATCCCCTCAGGGGTATCTCCAAAACAAAAAAGAATTGTTATAATCTAAATACTATTCTACATGAACAACACAATATTCACATTTAGTGATTGAATCAACGTTACTTTAAAATGGACATAGGGTTCCCACTCTTGAGAACTGTGAGTGAAAATGTAGAGGTTTTATAAAAAAAGTTGAGTGCCAAGAAAAAATAGGAGATAAAATAAATTATAAAAAGTGATCAATCAATGACAAACAAGATTTGCACTTATAGTTACCTATGTTAGTAGTTTTAGTGACAGCTAAAGCATTTTGCAATTAAATAGCATCCATCGACAATGAAATAAGAAAAAAAAACACAAATATAAAGAGTTTGTATTATTGGGCTCAAACTTCTTATTTAGGAACCATAAATAAATACAACATTAGATGTTTTTCAGCCTTTTGTTTTTGTCTTTTAGTCTTCTATTCTTACATACATAACTCCTGATCTTATATCTTCTCATTATGACTGTTCATCTTTTGAATTTTGATGCTCTTCACTTAATGACTCTTTATATTTTTTATTTTACACTTTTATCTATGGATAATTGATTATTCCAATAGTCCCTAATGGATCATCCCATAGAAGTATTGGTTCATGAAATGTTATGTCTAGTTCTGCTCAAGTCATGTGCTCCATCCCATAGTCATACCCCATGGATCAAAGTAAACCAGTCATTTACTATGACATTTCCAACCTTTGAATTTTTATGCAATCACATCCATTATGTCTAATTTTGTATAGATCATAGTAGTTTGAATTAAGCCAAAATCCATCTTCCATGTGCTAGCCAAACATTGAAATTGTAATCCAATACTCACCCTTCTCCTTTCAAACTAAGTTCTAACACTTACTATGTCAATCTCAAATTATCGTTTCTAGCTTTAGGTCATTTACATACAGTTAACTTCTATAGTATATCATTTAATGAAATATCAAAATATATTTAAATTTTACCTTTAATTTCCTAGATCGGCGTATCTCTTGAACCTCCTATAGGTGCAAGTGCTAGTATATACTTACATACACATTTAAGACAATTAATATGTAATAATTTTATATATACTTTATATTAGCATATGTCATGTCATATTTTGTAAAAAATGTGTACAATTTATAGCATATCATAATATGACAGTAAATTTTATAAATATGAATTCTTGTCACAAACTTGATAAAATATACTTTATTTATCAACCTCTTTAAATCTAAACAATAATTATTATAATAAAAACACAAACTTTATTTCTAATTAAATAATTAATAAACATGTACAATAATTTAAACATTTTTTCAGTTTCTAAGTAATTAAGTTTCTATAATTAAAAAAACCCCAACACCGTAGTGGGCCCTCTCCTCTATTAGGCCTATTATCTTGTAGCTTGAGAAAAAGAGATGATTAGGCTATTAAATCTCACAAAGGTAAAACTTGTACCGTTTAATAAGCAGGTGCGGAAGCCCTCTCCTTTATTACGGCCTGTAGCGGATTCTTCATAACCACAGTGAACTCCACCATCTCAGCAAGATCCACCGTTTCTCCTGGTTTGCTCTGCCATTCAAATTTGTGAACCAGTGTGGCCACAATAAGCTCAACATGGATCATGCCCAGTCCTAAGCCAGGGCAAATCCTCCTCCCCACGCCAAACGGCATCATCTTGATCTCCTTGCTTCCCGTCATATCCACTTCCGCCTGCATAAATCTTTCCGGTATAAACTCCGCTGGATTCTCCCACTCTGCTGGATCGTTGCCCATCAACCCAACACAAAAATTCACAAGCGCCCCCGCAGGGATATCATAACCCCCAAGACTAGTGGCTTCCGTAACGGCGTGCGAAAGAACGAACTTCCCGGGGGGATGTCGGCGCAGCGCCTCTTTCACCACCGCCTCCAGGTATTGCATTTGAGAAAGCTTCTCCTCTTCCACCGAGTTAGCCCCTTCCTTACTAACAACACCTACAATTTCCTTGTAAAGCTTGGACTGGACATGTGGATGTTTTACCAAGTTAGCCATGACCCACTGTATCGTGGTCAATGTGGTGTCCGTGCCGGCGTTAATGAACTCCTGGCACAGAGTCACCATCTCTTGGTCGGTCAAACATCTCCCGCCGTCAACAGACAGAGAAAACAGAGAATCCACATACGCCCTGCAATCTTCGCCCTTTCCCTCCGCTAACTCCGCCCGGCGCCGGTTAATAAGCGGAACCAGTGTCTCCATCTGATGACGGCGGATCCCCTGCATCTGCTCTCGCCGCTTCCTAAAGAAAACCTGAAGAATGGGAAACGTATCCTCTAACTTTGCACCTGCACCGCTGAGAAAAAGTTCTCTCGTAACGCCCTCCACCTCTCGGACCGTCTTCTCCTCCAGTCTTAGTCCAAAACACATGAAGAGCACTATGCAAAAGACCGCGTACCTCACATGCTCTGTCAATTTCACCGCACCTTCGTTTTGCGTGGCCTCGCTTTTCAAACCCTCCATGAGCACTTTCAGACCCCACTCTCTGCCCTTTCGGAAGGATTTCAAGGCAGCCGAGCTCAGGGTTTCGCTCACCAGATTTCGGCGGAGGGTTCGCCACACTGGACCGTAGGCGGCGGAATTTATGGTCATCCGGTTTTCTAAGAAGAGCTTGCGGTAGCCCTTGGGGTCCGGTCTGTCGGCAAAGACGGAGCCATTCTGTACCAGAGCCTCGTGGGCCAACTCACGGCTTGCTACAATTATCATCGGTTGAGGCCCGAATCTGATCGTGAAAATTGGACCGTATTTTCCATGGACCCTTTCTATATAATCTTGAAAGTTTTGGTTCGAAAGCTTAATCTGTACTAGGTTGCCAAGAATCGGCCATCCTGGAGGACCCGGAGGGAGATTAAATTTCTTCTTGTACTTTACCAGGAATAGGAGGGGAATCGCTAAAAGCAGAGCAAGATATACAAATGAATCCATGCCCAGGGCGGCTGGAAATTTGATCATGAGGCTCATTTTTTGAAACCTATACTGATCTTATAGCCGATTATTCCAGCCGATTCTGAACCGATGAGATTTCCTAGTTCGCTGATGGTTCCAATATTTTGGCAGGGTTTGAAACTTTCATTCCTTATCCGGATTGACGAGAGCAGATCGTTTATGGCATGGAATTCTTGGAAAATAATGACTGGAATTTTCTTATCCACGAGGTGAGGAGAATGCTACTGGTCTATGGGCGAGAAAGTCGTCCGGAAGGAGATATGCTGAACTCAGCATTGCTCAATCGTTTTAACGATTGAACCAAACAGAGGATCCGAAGTCAACGATATATTGCCATTTGTTTGCGAGCTTCCATGATTTGAATGAAGCAGAGCTTGTTTTTTGAAATTAAGAAATGTTATGGGCCCCTTTTCCTTGGACGACTACACAAAACTAAATCATTCACTCGCAGACGCAAGTAGTTGAGCATGTTTCAATAGTTATAGTAATTGTTTATATAATGTTCAATATTTTTATTAATATTGGACTACTTATAATTAAACAAAATGTATTCTTTTGATATAAAAAGCAACCAATCATGTGATGCCACATCAGTGCTCAACTACCTATGATGTGTATGCACAAGTATTGGTCAACTACATCTTGACAAAAAAAATGCTGATGTGGCATCATATTTGATGATGTGGCCTTGAAATGAAAGTTATAAGAAGGGAACTTGTCAAGTAAGTTGTAAAAAATTGGGAGTGATTTGCAATTTCCACGCATGATATTTAGAAGCACGAAGTTAGGGTGCTCAACTGGGTCCTCTCCCCTAGATGAAACGTAAACAACCTGCAACAATTTCTTATATAAACTTTGGTCCAAATTCACATCGGACAAAATAATTAAACAATAACGTATGTTTAGGGTTTACAAGTTCGAGTTGACATGTGAAAGTAAATGTGGAACGAAATAAAAAGAATGTGATGTTTTGTTTAAAATTTGATGATGAGAATAGGTGGTTATAGACGTCAGAAATGTATTTGTTAAGGTGTTAATATTTTATTGCTTGTATAAATGAAGATCTTAAATTTAATATATTGATTTTTTTTTATTTAACTTTATTTATCTATAGATTTAAGTTGTAACTCAAAAAACTAAATTAATAAATTATTAATTATTGAAATTTGTTCATTTTGATTATTTATATTTGAAGATACATATGGACAAGGTATATCTAAGAATATCTTAGGAAATCTATTAAATTGTGAGAATCAAATTCTCTTCAATTAGATCCCTAGTCAAACAAGCTTTATGTGTGAGAACACATTTAAAGATGACAAGAAAATATGCAATGGATCTAAGATGATGTGTATTAAGGTAATTCTATGATAATGTTGATAGATTCCTTTAATCTTTTTTACAAATCAAATTCTAGATGTGTTCAATAGATTCTTGGATTATCTCAGAAAGAATTTCCTAAATATAACAACCAATGACATAAATCAACACAACTATGCCCTAGGTGAACAAGCAATCTCCATTAAAATCTCCACTAAGAGGGAGGTGATTGAATTTTATTTCTAATTTAACAAATTTTACATTCAAATTTATGATTGTAGAAGTGAGGCTGCTCAAGTTTGCACCAAAAAAACTAAACCAAGGCGATGGAAAACAAATTTGGGTACCAAGAATAAATTGACATGAAATTAATTTGAGCAAGAATATGCCTCTCATAGTAAGTTGTTGATTGCATTAAGGACACCTAATCAATGCAAACACAAAACTCAAGTGAAAATGACATGGGTATCCATTTTTCAACATTACATTTTATCTCCACTTTGATATGCATGTGAATTGCTAAGTAGATGCATGCCAGAGTAAAACAAGTAGTTAACATATAAATTAAATATTTTCAAACAAATAAAGCATACAAATCTATATAAAATAGCATATCATTTATAAATTCTCCTCACAAAGAAAACTTCAAAATGAAACAAATTAAAAATGTAATAGTAGCATATGTCAAACTTTTGAAGATGCATATACTAATAACTTGCTAACATAAACTACCCTCAAAAAGAGTAAAATAAGAAGATAAGGATGATAAATTCAACCTAGATTACAAAAGTAATAAAATATCTTGCTATTCAAAAAGAAAATCGATCAAGTGGATAATTTTTTTGATACTATAAATGGTTTGATAAAATCTCCACCCAAGGTGGGAATGACTATGAACCTACTAGTGTACAACACATCTTGTAAAGGAATGTTAGTGATATGTATGTCCATTAATTTAGTTGCATACAAAGGATGAAATAAATTGGAGAAATGGAAAAAAAAAAAATGCTAAAAGCATACAAATATTGTGAATGGTATGACTGGGTGAGTGTAAGATCATGATGGGTAAACAATGGTGATAGGAAAAAGGTGATTTTAGTTAAGAAAAAGTCTAAAATGCATAGATGACTTTTTACTTGGGCTGGATAAAAAGTACATTTTGTTATGATAAACACCAAAACAAAATGGATATATATATATATATA
This sequence comes from Sequoia sempervirens, assembly GCA_007258455.2. Taxonomy (NCBI): domain Eukaryota; kingdom Viridiplantae; phylum Streptophyta; class Pinopsida; order Cupressales; family Cupressaceae; genus Sequoia; species Sequoia sempervirens. The sequence continues at coordinate 96,214,305 of VDFB02000002.1, read as the reverse complement.
TAATATATTATTAGAAATTTAATTACATGCATATTATTGCTTACATAATATAATATATAAATTATATATTATATATTATTATATATAAATTATAGTATAATATATTATTATATATGATTTATATATTATACATTATAATAATATTTACATAAATATATATTATAATATATAAGACTTTAATATATGATATTATATATCATATAATATAATATATAAAAATATATAAAAAAATAAATTTCCAAGAGCTATTTACAATAATAAAAAAAACTTCTCAAAAATACATATCTATTTTTGAGAGCTTTTTATAAATTAAGAAAACTCTCCAAAACAAATATCCATTTTTGAAAGCTATATAATTTCTATATAATAATATTGTGTGAGGCGGAACACATTAGAAGAATAATGAAGATCAAATTGCAATTGAAATTAGGATCTAAACTAAGATCAAACACAAAAAATATAAAATCCTATCATACACATACGAAATGAAACTAAGTTAATTGAACATACATTAAGAAACCTATGATTACCAAAATGAATGAAAGAAATAAGCAAAGTGTTACCATCCCATAGTGGAGTGTATTTGCGTGATGTTGGATTGTTATTATCACCACGAAACCTCCAAAGTTCGTGTGCAAAAGTTGGATGAATGATGCTTGGTTGATAAAAAATGGTTGAAGCTCTATCAATGGTGATTGTGACAGCACTTTGTTGCAAAAGTATGTTGATTCTTTGATACTTATTTGTGAGCAGAGAGGTTTGTTATATAGGAAAAGAGATTTCAGATCGATGATCAGGATCGTGTTGGAGAATATCCAAATCAACGGTCAACATGTGTTGAGAGGATTTAGACATGAGAAGATTGTGTAAATTTGATTGCACAATTTGGGTGATTGAAGAATAGATTGGCTAGTTGATAGGCTATCATTAGGTCCCATTACTTTAGAATATAATATTCAATTTATCGACTAGGTAGTGTTCAAGGAAATCTGCAATAGAAGAGGTCTGGAGTATCTCCCTCAGGTTTCCTAACTTTTAAGAACAACTTAAGATTAATTCTAACTTCAAACTGTCTAACTATAAAATTACAAAGTAATTTATTCCTAAGAAAACATAAAATGCTTGAACTAGAAGCCTAAGTAAACTAATTTAGAAAGCATAATAACTAAATTGAAAAGCACAAAAATGACTAAACTAAGAAGATGGAAAATTATAAAAAGAAAAAAAAAAAACTTATAGTAATCCATAAAACATTTTCTTAACAATAAAGATTCTAACAGTTAATAACAGAAACTACAGAAGTGAAAAGATAACAAATACTTCAGAACTAAAATTTCAAAATAGGTGATCCCACAATAATGGGTTACAGTTTTTGGCCAAACTTGACACAAAAATCAGGATTTTTCACCAGACATTCACTTTCTTACACCTATAGCAGCTAAACCATTAAGGTTTTGAAGATGAATCAAACTAGTTATTTGTTAGATATTTTGTGTAGATTCTAATTATATAAAAAAAAATTAAAAAATAAAAAAAAATTGTGAATCATTTTATGTAATTTTTAATAACTTATTTTTTCTACTAATGAGCATTTTTAAAAAGTGATGTTTACTTCGGCCCACGTAACTTTTTTTATAGATAGGATGCAATTCTAATTTTGAAAATACAATTTTTTCACACCAATATCTAGGGAATGGATATTTTTTCATACGTTTTTGTTACATATTTTTTTTTAAATTAATTTTCCAAGTCAGCGTAATTATAATTTGGATAGAGGTGTACTTTGGCCCGCATAACTTTTTTTGTATTCATTTGAATTAACTTATTCTTTTTTTGTTGGAATAAGGACATCAATACCTAGTGGACATATATTTTTTAGAATTTTTTTTTCTCTATTTTTCTATTTTTTCGTATGTGTGAAATAAAGAACTTGATGTTCATTGAAAATCCTACATTAAAGAAATAAAAAATAAATATAATAATCAAATTAAACATATTTAAAATTATACTTTTTGGGAAGCTTATAATAAGGGTTGTAGGCTTACAAAACATAAATTTTAAATGAATTCATTTGATCACCCAAAAGGTAAATCAAAAGTGGTTTTTTATTAGCATTTTGAGAGGTGTAGAGGAGACTTGATTACAAGTATGGTTTAAATCTAACAAGGTTCTATCCAAGGGGGTTTGATCTAAAGGGGTTTGATCAATACCTCTTTAATTAAACTAATTTAAATGGAACCTTTAAAGTCATAAATCATTGTATTGTCTAAAAATATGTGATTTCAAGCAAAAATCAGGATGTCCCAAAAAGTGTAACCCATTATTGTGGCAGCACCCAATAGTAAACTTAATTTTCTACAAAATAACGTTATAATAAAAAAAACACTTATCTACTCCTATCGAGTGGCCAACTCGTGGGTTAACAAATACATTCTTAGCTCACATTCACAACTATTTCAGAAACAATTCTATCAATCATAGTTATCATCTGTGACTCATAACTCAGAATTTTAGATAACAATCTCTTTATTCATAAACCTTGGAAACATTCTGACAGTATAACATTACTTTTCACTATATATCTTACTTCTAAAGATCATATCTTTTATAGAGAAACTGTAACTACATCTTATATTTCAGATGGTATAGATAACCATTGAAAAGATCTAGAACAGATCTACGGATAACTTGTATATCTTTAATCACATTACATAGTATTTAAGAGGCTCAAGTCGAGCCATAAAGTCTTTAATTCAAAGGATAACATAAATAACAACTTTAAGAGAAACTACATCTTCGGTCCTTCACCCTAAAGTTTTGGAGCATATTTCCAGCATATATCTTCTAACTATTTTGGAGCACGTGCCAGCTGGATGCTTCAATCTGCAACTTTGATTGACTGATTATTATCTACAAGACACTTAAAACAACCCATTAAATTTGTATTGGAAAATTACTTTAAGAAATCAAAAGAAATAAAGTTTATACAAGTTCTCACTAAAATTAAGCAATTATTTCTCCTAAAATTTAATTAATTGGCAGAGGATAGAGATTTGCATGTATGAACCAGGTCTTTATGGTATTATCATGATGAGGTTATTTTTAGCTCATCATTTCCTCCCCTTCCTAGTTCTTGGAAGGTCCTCATGTCCCTTGATTATAACTCTACCCTCTACTCCCTTCTTCATATTTTGCACTGATATCATACAAATCTTTTGCTGTGACATCAAATTTTATAGGGGAATTGTGGAAACCTCCATGAAAAGAAACTCCACGTTTCCATTATTTGAAAATTATGTCATCCCGATCTGTATTAATATGAAAAGCAAGGGCTGGATATAGCAGTAAAGGAGGTTTGTACCTCATTCCTATCCATTTTGTTTTGAGATCTCCTAAAATTTTGGCCAAGGCATTTTCTCTTCTGAAGGACCATCTGATACTAAGAGGAGAGATCACTTCTCTTTTCTTTAGATATATAGGTAGTGGAGTGTATCTCTCTTCACATGCGTGCCAAGTCTTGCCAACCAATTTTTTCCCCTATTCTATGAAATGATTATAACAAACTCGAAGGCTATCATCATACCTTTCCTTAATTTTCTCATCCAGCAAAAGAGCTATAAATGTCTTTTTAAAAGCTGTTGGTCTACTATTTGGAGATCTCATTTGAAGTCCTATACTTTTCTTTGCTTGAACATATTCTTTATTACATTCTTTCCAATGGATTTGATTCTGCATAGTAGACAATAGAGATCTTAATTGTACTTACCCCACAAAAAGATTAACAAAGAAACTAGTATGCTTTTCTAACAAAAGATCATGGGTAAAGAATTCACAGAGCATATCTTGCTCTTTAGGCTTTGAGTCTGCAAATGTTTTAACAAATTATTTATCATTAGGTTCATAAGGCTAGTCATTGTAAATTCTCAACAATTTCCATCTAAAACATTGTTCATTCAAAAAAATTGAATACAATCTGGATGGTCTTCTACAGGATAAAAGACATTCAACTATTTGACATGCATCATGTTTCCCCTTATAAGCTTTATGAAATGCTTCTCTTAATAACACCATTCCATTTTCAGTCTGTTATTCTCAACTTTTTCATTCCTTAGGAAATAGCACCGTTCCATCCATTTCATTAATAATGGAGGAATCTGAATTTGGAACCATTTAGTTACCATTGGCTCGGTTTGAACTTCTCTAGATTCCATCTTTGGTTTACTTGTGCTTTCCTGCAAGTCCTGCTCTAATTCTACAATCTTACTAAGAGAAGCATTTAATTCTTCTTTCTGTCTTTTCTTTTCCTCTTCAAAGGCTGAAAACATGAGCATAAAATTTCCTTTTAAATTCTGAATTTCTTTATTTAATCCATCCCTATGTATCCTATTTTCCTTATCACAATTTTGAATTTGTATTTGCAGCTCACTAATAGATGTATCTTTTCCCCACATTTCCAACTTTAAATCCTAAATTTATTGATCCCTTTTATTTATTACAGTCTTATACACCATTATTTCCTCTTGTTGCAATTCTATCTTTTACTTATTTTCATGCAACTGACTTCTTAACTCTTCTATCTCTAATTTCAATTTTTCCAATTCTATGTTAATATTTTTAGTTTCAACAATTTGAACTTTATTAATAACTAGAGAAAATTTTCCTAACATACTATCATCAACCTCCATAGGAAGTGGAGATTGTGCCCTTTTTATTTCCTATTTTTCTTGTTCTATAGCTTCTTCTTCAGACACCAAGTGAAAATGTACTTCTTTAACAAACATTTCTTTTTCTGAGGATTGGTGAATTGACTCCTCAGTTTCCAAGTTTTTCTTTTGATTTTTAGATTTTGACCTATTCTCTTTACTCTGTGTTGGGGTTTCTATAGATCCAGAGGATAATCTATTACTCCACCTTAAAAGAGGAGTATCTTGATAATTTAAAATAGTTGGATCATTTAGAAGAATATTTCTTCTTTTCCTCTTCTTAACAGGGTGAGTATCCACATTTGGATTCATTATCTCTACATCTTCTATCTAGGCCAGAGTTTCAAACTCATCATTTCTAAATTTTGGCACTTCCTCACCAACTATGGTGGGAATTTGGGGTTCAGGAGCCTTAGGGTCTTCGGGGGAAGTTGCTCTGGAAGGTGAAGCAACTTGTTTTGAAGATTCTCCTAATTCTAACTTCCTTCCTGATGTAGGCATATCAAACTTCCCCAAGAAAATTTCCCATTTGCTCTTAAGTTTCTTATGAAAATGATATTTACAAATCAATTGAATTAACCCATGATGTTTTAATGGCCCTAAACTATTTTTGTATATTTCTATTGAAGAATTAATAAAATCATTCAAGAAATGAGGCAAGTTAACCCTTAGAGCAGGGTTTTCCTTCCCATGCCACAAATGTGTTAACATGTGGAATGCTGGTCCTACCACAGTAGTGAGTTGACCTTCACAAGTAAAATATCTAATAATCCATGCAATAGTAGTACCCCAGGGTTCTAAGATAGAAGCTCCCTGAAACCTGTTATTTTGTCCCCTAGTACTAAAAACTATCATGGGTTGAGGATTTCCTTGTCTAAGAAACAATTCTAATAATTTCTGATATGTGGTTTGTGTGGTTTCAGATATTTTAATGCCATAATCTTCTAACCTTGAAATAGAAGAGATAATTTTTGAACTCACCTTGAAATGCTTCCCATGTAGAATCACTTCACCATTAGAGTAATTTTCCACAAATACATTCACCAAATTTTCATTATACCCTTCGAATTTCCTGACAAAATCCAACCAACCCACTTTTTCAAATAATCGAGAGATGTTACTTAACCCCAACAACTTTTCTACAGAAGCCGGCTCAGATTTCCTCTTTGTACTGCCCATTTTTTCTCTCTTGCTTACCACCCTGCTGAAAAATTCAATAATGCCAAGGACTTGTGCACTGATATTTTTTTAAAGATATGATCAGACTGTAATCATTTACTCTACTCTTGCTCAGAGCTTGCTATGTAATAATTTCAATTTGCATGAAGGGCCACAAAAAGATTAGCGTACTTAACAATTAATCACCAAGTGGCTCAATTTACTAAATTGGGAAAGGAAACTCTTTCCAATCAATCATATTTTATTTGAAAATAACTACTTATTTAAAGCAAAAATTTGTACTTACTTCCATTCCATGATCACTTGAAGATCTTATACCTCTACCAATTTGACAGGATGATGCAAGGGTATTGGCTGAGGTGACAGTATAATTATTCTAACATGAATGAGGAAGCTCAGGGATGATGAAGTCATTAATGAAGACAGGCTATTACAACACCTTTTATTTATAATGGCAAAAGAAGGCACGTGTACCAATGTACAATAATCAAAGCATTGAGGAATATTTGAAAATTTTCTAGAAAGGAGTTGGCAAGATGAAAAATAAATAAGTTTTGGAGCATGCGTAAAGCATGCATTTAGACAAAGAAAGTGGTTAAAGTTCCAAAGCACGCATAAGTCATGCATTAGGAGCTTGGAAAATGGATAAGTTCTGGAGCATCGCCGAAAGATGCAGTCGAAATGGTAACCAAATGAAAGTTCTGGAGCATCGTCAAAAGATGCATCTGGAGCAACAACTAAATGAAAGTTCTGGAGCATCGTCGAAAGATGCAACCAGAGCAGCAACTAGATGAAATTTCTGGAGCATCGTCAAAAGATGCAGCTAGAGCAACAACCAGATGAAAGTTTCAGAGCATCGTCGAAAGATGCAATTGGAGCAGCAACCAAATGAAAGTTCTGGAGCATTGTCAAAAAATGTAGTCGAAGCAACAACCAGATGAAAGTTTTGAAGCATCGTCAAAAGATGCAGTCAGAGCAGCAACTAGAGAGAAGAAAATTTAAAACACCACTTAACTTGAACTTTAGGAGTTATATCATTCCACAAGAACATTGTTTCAACATGATAGAATGAAGAGTGGGTTTCGGAGCATCAGATGTTTAGACCGTCAAGTTCTGGAGCACTGGCCAGCTGAATGATCAAGTTTCAGAGCATCTTGGAATGGTGCTTTGGAAGTTGTTATTCCTTTATGAGAGGTCCTACAAAATGAAAAAATGTGTCAAGTCCGAAAATTTATGAAAAATGCTTTGAAAACAAATTGGGTACACATGTCTTTTATTAAAATTTTTCATCAATCATTCTTTTTTTTTAGATAACATATAAACATTAAATCAAATAGACTTTTCCTTGGCAAAGTCAATGCATTGGATCTCTCCTTGCATTTCTACTAGCTTTGTAAATTCTTCTTTATTAACTGGTTTATGATAAATACGTAGGTGATGACCATTAACTAAGAGAGTCCGTAAATCACCATCAATAGGTTTTAACTGAACTGTGCCAATCGAGAAAACTTTAGAAATTTCATATGGCCCCAACCAATGAGTTCTGATTTTTCCTTTATGGTCTTTATATCTTGAATCGAATAACAAGGCCTAGTCACCATTATGAAATTCTCTCTCTTTAATATATTTGTCATGCCAAACTTTTTGTTGATGTTAAACTAGTTCAGTTTGATGAACAACATCTAAACAAAGCTCATCCAACTCATTTAACTGTAAAACTCATTCTATTGAGCTCTTTTCAAATCTAGACCCAACTCCATAGATGTCTGTAGGGTTTGAAGTTCAAATTCAATGGGAAGAAGAGGTTTATTTCCAAAAACAAGCGCATAGGGGATAAATCCGGTTGTAGATTTCAATGTTGTATTATACGCCCAAACAACTTCAGACAATTTCCTGGCCCAATCTCTTCTTCCTGAAGAGACAGTTTTTTTCAGTATGTTTTCTAACTCCCTATTAGTCACCTCTACGTGACCATTTACTTGAGGGTGATAAGGGGATGACTTCTTATGGCTCACCTAAAAATGGTCTGTAAATGCTAGGAGAACTTTGGACATAAATTGGGGTCCCTGATCTGTAACAATAGTTCGGGGGGCTCCAAATCGAAGAAAAATTTTGTTATAGAGAAAATCAGCCACTTGCTCTTCTCTAGCAACTCGTAAAGCTTGAACTTCTGCCCATTTCGTCAAATAATCGGTACAAACTAATATATATTCTTTCCCTTGAGAGGAAGGATCTATGGGGCCTATAAAATCTAACCCCCATTTTTTGAATGGTTCCAAAGTTACCTGAGGCTGTAAAGGCATTTCTGTCGAAGCAGTTGGTCTTCCTACTCTTTGACATTCATCACAATGACAAACATAATTTTTAGCATCTTTATGCATTGAAGGCCAATAATATCCAACACCTAAAACTTTATGAGAAGTTATTTTTGTAGAATAATGACCCCCTAAAGGATCATCGTGATAGGCCCTTAGAATACTATAAGTTTCATTAGCCTTGACACATCTTCTCAAAACCATATCAGGTCCACAATGAAATAAAATCCCATTAATCCATTTAAATGGTGCACACTCTCAAATAAGTCTCTTCCTTTGTTTTGATGTAAATTCAAGAGGTATTTCGGAAGTAGCTAAATAGTTGGCAATATCAGCAAACCAAGGAACCTTTATAGAGATAACAAACAAATTTTCATCTGGGAACTCATCTTGTACTAGTGCTCGATCACCCTCTTCTTGTTTGATTTGAGATAAAAAGTCTTCCACCTTGTTAAATTTCCCTGGATTGTCACATATTGTCACATTGAACTCTTGAAGAAGTAGTAACCATCTCATTATTCGACCATTAACAACAGGTTTATTCATTAAATATTTTACAGCTGAATGATCTGTATAAACTATAACTTTATATCCTGTAATATAATGATGAAACTTTTTGATGGCATGAACCACAGCTAAGAATTATTTTTCTGTTGTCATGTAGTTTATCTCAACAGACATTAGGTTTTTACTAATAAAATATATGGCATACTTACCCCTATCTTCATCTTCTTTCCCTAATACTACGGTGGCTTTAGAATAGTGGTTTACACTTTATAAGAGGAAGGAAATTTCGCATTTTTTCTTTTCACCATATTCAATGGGTTCGGTCGAACCAAAGAAAACCTAAATAAAAAAACATATTTAAATAGGTTCGGTCTAACATGGGTTCGACCGAACCCCCTAAATATGACAAAAACTAAAAATTCTTTCATTTTCACCTGTCACTTTTACTTTCTAATTTTACCAGTCACTGTCCTTGGTGCATGCGGTGAACTGAGAGGGTGACGGCAACCAAACAGAGGTTTTTCTTTCTGGCGAAAGAAAATTTAAGTTCATCTCTTCAAAGTTCATCATTCCAGTTTGCATATCGAGCACTATTGAGCACTAGGTATTTAAAATTCAATTTTTTTAGAGTTCAAAATGCATCTATTTGTTTAATTTCGAAACCCTAAATGCAATTTTTTTAAAATTTGTTGAATTCAAATTGCATTTGTTTGAAAGTTTTTAAAGAATTTTCAACATAGTATTTTGCTTCCCCATTTTGCATATATTTTTTTCTTGTGTAAATGAAATATGCCTTCTCATTTCAACAATCAAAGCTATGGATAAATAGATTTAATTTTAGTTACAAGAAAAATATATAAATTATAAATTTATAACATAATTATGTACATGGGAAAATCCTCTTGGGAGAAAAATCTCACAACCAAAAACATGAACCAATTATATTATTTGATAATAATATCATTTACAATAAAATATTCATGTGCATACCCTTATAGTAGTATCATTTAAACATGTGAATATGGAGTAATTTCTAGTAGCATGATGATACCTACAAAATCATTATGCTTTCTCCATATCAAGCACCCATAAATAGAAAAAATTTAAACCATAAAGAAAGTGTGGTTTAACCAAAGCCATGAGCCAAAATAATGACCTAAAAATGGCACCAAATTTGGCACAAATTTCAACATTATATTCCTTGACTTGGTTTATATATGCATTGTCTAAGCAATTGGGGTATATTGCATGTTTGAGAGTGTTTTCCTTGATCTTTTATCTAGTTAAATTAATATCCTTTAAAATCTTGTTTTATGGAGTTTTCATCTTAACTCTAATATGACTAGCAAATAAAATGACGATTGAATCATTTTTCCATATAAATAGCTAATGACAACCATATAATTATCTCCCTCCTACCCCCTCTCCC
>VDFB02000002.1:96057116-96204072 GCA_007258455.2 Sequoia sempervirens | reverse complement strand
TAGTTGTTGCTTCGGATGCATCTTTCGATGATGCTTTGGAACTTTCATTTGGTTACCGTTTCGGCTACATATTTCGGCGATGCTTCGGAACTTATCTATTTTCCAAGCTCCTAATGCATGCCTTACACGTGCTCCAGAACTTTAACCATTTTCTTTGTCCGAATGCATGCTTTACATGTGCTCCAGAACTTATTTATTTTTCATCTCGCCAAACTCTTTTCTAGAAAATTTTTCAAATCTTTCTCGATGCTTTGATTATCGTACATTGGTACATGCGCCTTCTTTTGCCATTATAAATAAAAGCCACTGTAATAGCCTTTCTTCATTAATGACTTCATCATCCATGAACTTCCTCATTCATGTCATAATAATTATACCGTCACCTTAGCTAATACCCTTGCATCATCTTGTCAAGTCAGTAGAGGTATAAGATCTTCAAGCGATCATGGAATGGAAGTAAGTACAAATTTTTGTTTTAAATAAGTAGTTATTTTCAAATAAAATATGATTGATTAGCAAGAGTTTCATTTCCCAATTTAGTAAATTGAGCCACTTGGTGATTAATTGTTAAGTACACTACTCTTTTTGTGGCCCTTCATGCAAATTGAAATTATTACACAGCAAGCTCTGAGCAAGAGTAGAGTAAATGATTGCAGTCCGATCATATTTTTAAAAAATATCAGTGCACAAGTCTTTGGCATTATTGAATTTTTCAGCAGGGTGGTAAGCAAGAGAGAAAAAAATGGGCGGTACAAAGAAGAAATCTGAGCCGACTTTTGCAGAAAAGCTGTTGGGGTTAAGTGACATCTCTTGGCTATTTGAAGAAGTGGGTTGGTTGGGTTTTGTAAGGAAATTTGAAGGATATAATGAAAAGCTAGTGAATGCATTTGTGAAAAATTACTCTAATGGTCAGGTGATTCTGCATGGGAAGCATTTCAAGGTGAGTTCAAAAATTATCTCTTCTATTTCAGGGTTAGAAGATTATGGCATTAAAATATCTGAAACCACACAAACCACATATCAGAAATTATAAGAATTGTTCCTTAGACATAGAGATCCACAACCCATGATAGTTGTTAGTACTAGGGGACAAAATAAGGGGTTTCAATGAGCTTCTATCTTAGAACCTTGGGGTACTGTTGTCGCATGGATTATTAGATATTTTACTTGTGAAGGTCAACTCACTACTGTGGTAGGACCAACATTCCACATGTTAACACATTTACGGCATGGGAAGGAAAACCCTGCTCTAAGGGTTAATTTGCCTCATTTCTTGAATGATTCTATTAATTCTTCAATAGAGAGATACAAAACTGGTTCAGGGTCATTAAAACATCATGGGTTAATTCAATTGATTTGTAAATATCATTTTCGTAAGAAACCTAATAGCAAATGGGAAATTTTTTTGGGGAAGTTTGATATGCCTACATCAAGAAGGAAGTTAGAATTAGGAGAATCTTCAAAACAAGTTGCTTCACCTTCCAGAGCAACTTCCCCTAAAGACCCTAAGGCTCCTGAACCCCAAATTCCTACCATAGTTGGTGAGGAAGTGCCAAAATTTAGAAATGATGAGTTTGAAACTCCGGCCCAGATAGAAGATGTAGAGATAATGAATCCAAATGTGGATACTCACCCTGTTAAGAAGAGGAAAAGAAGAACTATTCTTCTAAATGATCCAACTATTTTAAATTATCAAGATACTCCTCCTTTAAGATGGAGTAAAAGATTATCCTCTAGATCTATAGAAACCCCAGCATAGAGTAAAGAGAATAGGTCAAAATCTAAAAAGCAAAAGAAAAACTTGGAAACTGAGGAGTCAATTCACCAATCCTCAGAAAAAGAAATGTTTGCTGAAGAAGTACATTTTCACTTGGTGTCTGAAGAAGCTGTAGAACAAGAAAAACATGCAATAGAAAGGGGACAATCTCCACTTCCTATGGAGACTGATTACAGTATGTTAGGAAAATTGTCTCCAGTTATTAATAAAGCTGTTGAAATTCTTGAAACTAAAAATATTAACATAGAATTGGAAAAATTGAAATTAGAGATAGAATTGTTAAGAAGTTAGCTGCATGAAAATAAGGAAAAGATGGAATTACAACAAGAGGAAATAATGGTGTATAAGACTATAATAAATAAAAGGGATCAAGAAATTCAGGATTTAAAGTTGGAAATGCAGGGAAAAGATACATCTATTAGTGAGCTGCAAATACAAATTCAGAATTGTGATAAGGAAAATAGGATACACAAGGATGGATTAAATAAAGAATTCAGAATTTAAAAGGAAAATTTATGCTCATGTTTTCAGCCTTTGAAGAGGAAAAGAAAATATAGAAAGAAGAATTAAATGCTTCTCTTAGTAAGATTATAGAATTAGAGCAAGACTTGCAGGAAAACACAAATAAACCAAAGATGGAATCCAAAGAAGTTCAAACCGAGCCAACGGTAAATGAATAGCTCCAAATTCAGATTCCTCGATTATTAATGAAATGTATGTAATAGTGCTATTTCCTAAGGAATGCACAAGTTTAGAATAACAGATTGAAAATGGAAATGGTGTTATTAAGAGAAGCATTTCATAAAGCATATAAGGGGAAACAAGATGCATGTCAAATAGCTGAATTTCTTTTATCCTGTAGGAGACCATCCAGATTGTATTCCATGTTTTTGAATGAACAATGTTTTAGATGGAAATTGCTTAGAATTTACAATGATTAGCCTTATGAACCTAATGATAAATAATTTGTTAAAACATTTGCAGACTCAAAGCCTGAGGAGCAAGATATGCTTTGTGAATTCATTACCCATGATCTTTTGTTAGAAAAGCATATTGATTTCTTTGTTAATCTTTTTGTGGGGGAAGTGCAATTAAGATCTCTATTGTCTACTATGTGGAATCAAATCCATTGGCAAGAATGTAATAAAGAATATGTTCAAGTAGAGAAAAGTATAGGACTTAAAATGAGATCTCCAAATAGTAGACCAACAGCTTTTAAAAAGACATTTGTAGCTCTTTTGCTAGATGAGAAAATGAAGGAAAGGTATGATGATAGCCTTCGAGTTTGCTATAATCATTTCATAGAACAGGGGAAAAAATTGGTTGGCAAGGCTTGGCATGCATGTGAAGAGAGATACACTCCATTGCCTATATATCTAAGGAAAAGAGAAGTGATCTCTCCTCTTGGTCTTAGATGGTCCTTCAGAAGAGCAAATGCCTTGGCCAAAATTTTAGGAGATCTCAGAACAAAATGGATAGGAATGAGGTACAAACCTCCTTTACTGCTATAGCTAGCCCCTACTTTTCATATTAATACAGATCAGGATGACATAATTTTCAATGAATGGAAATGGGGAGTTTCTTTTCATGGAGGTTTCCACAATTCCCCTATAAACTTTGATGTCACAACAAAAGATTTGTATGATATCAGTGCAAAATATGAAGAAGGGAGTAGAGGGCAGAATTATAATCAGGGGATAGGAGGACCTGCCAAGAACTAAGAAGGGGAGGAAATGATGAGGTAAAAATAACCTCATCATGATAATACCATAAAGACCTGGTTCATACATGCAAATCTCTATCCTTTGCCAATTAATTAAATTTTAGGAGAAATAATTGCTTAATTTTAGTGAGAACTTGTATAAACTTTATTTCTTTTGATTTCTTAAAGTAATTTGCCAATACAAATTTAATGGGTTGTTTTAAGTGTTTTGTAGATAATAATCAGTCAATCAAAGTTGCAGATTGAAGCATCCAGCTGGCACGTGCTCTAGAATAGTTAGAAGATATATGTTGGAAATATGCTCTGAAACTTCAAGGTGATGGACCGAAGATGTAGTTGTTCTTAAAGTTGTTATTTTTGTTATCCTTTGAATTAAAGACTTTATGGCTCGACTTGAGCCTCTTCAATACTGTGTAATGAGATTAAAGATATACGAGTTATCCATAGATCTGTTCTAGATCTTTTCAATGGTTATCTATACCATTTGAAATATAGGATGTAGTTACAGTTTCTCTATAAAAGATACGATCTTTAGAAGTAAGATATACAGTGAAAAGTAATGTTATACTATCAGAATGTTTCCAAGGTTTATGAATAAAGAGATTGTTATCTAAAATTCTAAGTTATGAGTCACGAATGATAACTATGATTGATAGAAGTGTTTCTGAAATAGTTGTGAATGTGAGCTGAGAATGAATGTGTTAACCCACAAGCTGGCCACTCGACGGGAGTAGATAAGTGTTTTCTTTTATTATAACATTATTTTGTAGAAAATTATTAAGTTTTCTGTTATGAAATTTTAGTTCTGAAGTATTTGTTATCTTTTCACTTCCGTAGTTTCTGTTATTAACTGTTAGAATCTTTATTGTTAAGAAAATGTTTTATGGATTGCTATAAGTTTTTTTTTTTCTTTTATAATTTTCTAGCTTCTTAGTTTAGTTGTTTCTGTGCTTTTCAATTTAGTTATTATGCTTTCTAAATTAGTTTACTTACGCTTCCAGTTCAAGCATTTTCTATTTTCTTAGGAATAAATTACTTTGCAGTTTTATATTTAGACGGTTTGAAGTTAGAATTAATCTTAAGTTGTTCTTAAAAGTTAGGAAACCTAAGGGAGATACTCCGGACCTCTTCTATTGCAGATTTCCTTGAACACTACTTGGTCGATAAATTGAATATTATATTCTAAAGTAATGGGACCTAACAACAACCTATCATCTAGCCAATCTATTCTTCAATCACCCAAATTGTGCAATCAACTTTGCACAATCTTCTCATGTCTAAATCCTCTCAACACATGTTGACCGTTGATCTGGATATTCTCCAACACGATCCTGATCGTCAATCCAAAATATCTTTTCCTATATAACAAACCTCTCTCCTCACAAATAAGTATCAAAGAATCAACATACTTTTGCAACGAAGTGTTGTCACAATCACCATTGATAGAGAACCAACCATTTTCGATCAACCAAGCATCATTCATCCAAATTTTGCACACGAACTTTGGAGGTTTCACGGTGATAAGAACAATCCAACATCACGCAAATACACTCCACTACGGGATGGTAACACTTTGCTTATTGTTTTCATTCATTTTGGTAATCATAGGTTTCTTAATGTATGTTCAATTAACTTAGTTTCATTTCGTATTTGTAGGATAGGATTTTAGATTTTTTGTGTTTGATCTTAGTTTAGATCCTAATTTCAATTGCAGTTTGATCTTCATTATTCGTCTAACGTCTTCCGCCTCACACAATATTATTATATAGAAATTATATAGCTTTTAAAAATGGATATCTGTTTTGGAGAGTTTTCTTAATTTATAAAAAGCTCTCAAAAATAGATATGTATTTTTGAGAAGTTTTTATTATTATTGTAAATAGCTCTTGGAAACTTATTTTTTATATATTTTTATATATTATATTATATGATATATAATATCATATACTAAAGTCTTATATATTATAATATATATTTATGTAAATATTATTATAATGTATAATATATAAATCATATATAATAATATATATTATACTATAATTTATATATAATAATATATAATATATAATTTATATATTATATTATGTAAGCAATAATATGCATGTAATTAAATTTATAATAATATTATTATAATATCATTTATATATTAAATTATAATATATAATTATTTATATTTTATTATAATATATAAGTTACATAAAATAATGATATATAATAAAAATATCTATTATAATAAAATAATATATATTATACTATATTTTATATATATATATATTTGTTACATATATCCATTTTGTTTTGGTGTTTATCATAACAAAATGTACTTTTTATCCAACCCAAGTAAAAAGTCATCTATGCATTTTAGACTTTTTCTTAACTGAAATCACCTTTTTTCCTATCACCATTGTTTACCCATCATGATCTTACACTCACCCATTCATACCATTCACAATATTTGTATGCTTTTAGCATATATTTTTTTCCATTTCTCCAATTTATTTCATCCTTTGTATGCAACTAAATTAATGGACATACATATCACTAACATTCCTTTACAAGATGTGTTGTACACTAGTAGGTTCATAGTCATTCCCACCTTGGGTGGAGATTTTATCAAACCATTTATAGTATCAAAAAAATTATCCACTTGATCGATTTTCTTTTTGAATAGCAAGATATTTTATTACTTTTGTAATCTAAGTTGAATTTATCATCCTTATCTTTTTATTTTACTCTTTTTTAGGGTAGTTTATGTTAGCAAGTTATTAGTATATGCATAGATTCAAAAGTTTGACATATGCTACTATTACATTTTTAATTTGTTTCATTTTTGAAGTTTTCTTTGTGAGGAGAATTTATAAATGATATGCTACTTTATATAGATTTGTATGCTTTATCTGTTTGAAAATATTTAATTTATATGTTAACTACTTGTTTTATTCTGGCATGCATCTACTTAGCAATTCACATGCATATCAAAGTGGAGATAAAATGTAATGGTGAAAAATGGATACCCATGCCATTTTCCCTTGAGTTTTGTGTTTGCATTGATTAGAGTGTCCTTAATGCAATCAACAACTTACTATGAGAGGCATATTCTTGCTCAAATTAATTTCATGTCAAAATTTATTCTTAGTACCCAAATTTGTTTTCCATCACCTTGGTTTAGTTTTTTTGGTGCAAACTTGAGCCGCCTCACTTCTACAATCACAAATTTGAATGTAAAAATTTTTAAATTAAAAATAAAATTCAATCACCTCCCTCTTATTGGAGATTTTAATGGAGATTGTTTGTTCACCTAGGGCATAGTTGTGTTGATTTATGTCATTGGTTGTTATATTTAGGAAATTCTTTCTGAGATAATCCAAGAATCTATTGAACACATCTAGAATTTGATTTGTAAAAAGGATTAAAGGAATCTATCAACATTATCATAGAATTACCATAATACACATCATCCTAGATCCATTGCATATTTTCTTGTTATCTTTAAATGCTTTCTCACACATAAAGCTTGTTTGACTAGGGATCTAATTGAAGAGAATTTGATTCTTACAATTTAATAGATTTCCTAAGATATTCTTAGATATACCTTGTCCATATGTATCTTCAAATATAAATAATCAAAATGAACAAATTTCAATAATTAATAATTTATTAATTTAGTTTTTTGAGTTACAACTTAAATCTATAGATAAATAAAGTTAAATAAAAAAAATTCAATATATTAAATTTAAGATCTTCATTTATACAAGCAATAAAATATTAACACCTTAACAAATACATTTCTGACGTCTATAACCACCTATTCTCATCATCAAATTTTAAACAAAACATCACATTCTTTTTATTTCATTCCACATTTACTTTCACATGTCAACTCGAACTTGTAAACCCTAAACATATGTTATTGTTTAATTATTTTGTCCGATGTGAATTTGGACCAAAGTTTATATAAGAAATTGTTGCAGGTTGTTTACGTTTCATCTAGGGGAGAGGACCCAGTTGAGCACCCTAACTTCGTGCTTCTAAATATCATGCGTGGAAATTGCAAATCACTCCCAATTTTTTACAACTTACTTGACAAGTTCCCTTCTTATAACTTTCATTTCAAGGCCACATCATCAAATATGATGCCACATCAGCATGATTTTTGTCAAGATGTAGTTGACCAATACTTGTGCATACACATCATAGGTAGTTGAGCACTGATGTGGCATCACATGATTGGTTGCTTTTTAGATCAAAAGAATACATTTTGTTTAAATATAGAGTAGTCCAATATTATGTAGTTGAGCTCGAATTTGATGGTCTATTTGACCATTTTTGCATTTTGGACCGTATATTACAACCTAAAAATTTATTAGACCGTATCATTTGACTTGCTATATTTTTATATAACCGTAAAATTGACACTTAAAATTATTATTAAACCGTAAAAATTTATTGTATATATATATATATATATATAATAAAATAATTTTTATAATAAAATATAAATTAGTTTAGATTTGGAATAATTTTTCTAATTTCACTTTATATTTAATATATATAATTTATTATAAATATATTTATTAATTCAAAATTTGTTGAAAATAGAATATTTTCAAGATTAAATATAGTTTTTTCTAATTTTTTAAAGATTTTGACATTTTTACTAATAGTTATCATTGCTTTTTATTAATATATATGATTTATAATATTTATTATAAAAATTATATTAATTCAAAATCTTTTCAAATAGAATATAATTGATTTTTAACTTTGAATATTTTAACAAGATTTATTTTCTACATAATTTAGAAACTTTAACATTAAATTTAAGATTTTTAAATTTATTTCTAATGAATAATCACATAACACAAATTTTCACTATTGAAAGCATTTATTTTATAGCATTGTAACTTGTTTTTTCAACAACATTTTGTTTGCAGTGATTATTGGTGAGCAATGAGCATGTTGAAATTTTATTTTCCTTTTACAAATAATTATTCTCGCTTTGATTTTTTCAACATAATACAACATTTAAGGATTAAGCATTTTTTTTTTTTATAGGCGATTCATTGGCTTTCATTCCTTAAAGCATTTTTTTTACAGGTGATTCACCAGCTTTGATTTTTTTCAAGATAATACAATAGTTGTGTTTTATTGGTGAGCATGTTGAAAGTTTAGATAATGAGTTGAATAAGGATTGGCTGCAAAACTCGAGTCCTTATTATCAATTAGATCGTCAAACTTGAGATAATATCTCTGAGGTTGGCTTGATAAGCTTCTCCAACATTTGCAACATACTACTTCAAATAATGTAAATGAATTTGTATCCATATTTGATGTTACCGGTTGTAAAAGGGAGTTAAACTCTTTTGTTGATTCATTGCATTTGAGTTGTGAGGGTTTCAAGATGAAAGATGCATGGAGAGTCTTTCGTAACACAAATATTGGCATAGAAGCTATCCTCATATGATGAAGTTATGGCAAGTTGTGCTTACTATTCCTACAAGTATTGTTGATTGTGAAAGAGGATTTTCAAAACAAAACATCATCAAAGATGTTAGAAAGTCAAAGTTGGGTTTGGATACATTGGATGCATTAATGAGAGTGTCTTTAAATGGACCTCAAGAAAATGATGTAAATTGGAATAAAGTATATCAAATATGGAAGAATACAAAGTCAAGAAGAGTTCTTGACCTTTGATAACATTTATTTTTGTTTATTTTCTATGTAATGCATCATTAATTTTTGCATCTCAATTTAAAAATAATAAAAGAAAATAGTTGTTTCTTTCCAAAAGTTTTTTTTGTGTTTAAATATATGCAAATCATATAATGAAGGTTTGTATCAAATTATTATATTTTTTATTGTTTATTTGGTATTTTTAAGAAGTATGATTCCTATAAAAAATACTTAATTAATTTATATGATACATAATATTTAAAAAAATCAAATTACTTGTGTTATTAAAAATAGAAATTTATAAAAAAAAATATATTTAATATGTATGATTAATAAAATCAATAATATTTTAATATAAATTAAATATTTTTTGACAGTTAAATTTTTTCATAAAACGTAAAGTGACAGGCATTTAAATGAACAAACGTCACAAAATTTTCATATGACAGGTAGGGGTGGCCGTCAAATTCCAGACCTGATTACTATAACTATTGAAACATGCTCAAGTACCTCGGTCTGCGAGTGAATGATTTAGTTTTGTGTAGTCGTCCAAGGAAAAGGAGCACATAACATTTCTTAATTTCAAAAAACAAGCTCTGCTTCATTCAAATCATGGAAGCCCGCAAACAAATGGCAATATATCGTTGACTTCGGATCCTCTTTTTGGTTGAATCGTTAAAACGATTGAGCAATGCTGAGTTCAGCATATCTCCTCCCGGACGACTTTCTCGCCCATAGACCAGTAGCATTCTCCTCACCTCGTGGATAAGAAAATTCCAGTCATTATTTTCCAAGAATTCCATGCCATAAACGATCTGCTCTCGTCAATCCGGATAAGGAATGAAAGTTTCAAATCCTACCAAAATATTGGAACCATCAGCGAACTAGGAAATCTCATCGGTTCAGAATCGGCTGGAATAATCGGCTATAAGATTAGTATAGGTTTCAAAAAATGAGCCTCATGATCAAATTTCCAGCCGCCCTGGGCATGGATTCATTTGTATATCTTGCTCTGCTTTTAGCGATTCTCCTCCTACTCCTGGTAAAGTACAAGAAGAAATTTAATCTCCCTCCGGGTCCTCCAGGATGGCCGATTCTTGGCAACCTAGTACAGATTAAGCTCTCGAACCAAAACTTTCAAGATTATATAGAAAGAGTCCATGGAAAATACGGTCCAATTTTCACGATCAGATTCGGGCCTCAACCGATGATAATTGTAGCAAGCCGTGAGTTGGCCCACGAGGCTCTGGTACAGAATGGCTCCGTCTTTGCCGACAGACCGGACCCCAAGGGCTACCGCAAGCTCTTCTTAGAAAACCGGATGACCATAAATTCCGCCGCCTACGGTCCAGTGTGGCGAACCCTCCGCCGAAATCTGGTGAGCTAAACCCTGAGCTCGGCTGCCTTGAAATCCTTCCGAAAAGGCAGAGAGTGGGGTCTGAAAGTGCTCATGGAGGGTTTGAAAAGCGAGGCCACGCAAAACGAAGGTGCGGTGAAATTGATAGAGCATGTGAGGTACGCGGTCTTTTGCATAGTGCTCTACATGTGTTTTGGACTAAGACTGGAGGAGAAGACGGTCCGAGAGGTGGAGGGCGTTACGAGAGAACTTTTTCTCAGCGGTGCGGGTGCAAAGTTAGAGGATACGTTTCCCATTCTTCAGGTTTTCTTTAGGAAGCGGCGAGAGCAGATGCAGGGGATCCGCCGCCATCAGATGGAGACACTGGTTCCGCTTATTAACCGGCGCCGGGCGGAGTTAGCGGAGGGAAAGGGCGAAGATTGCAGGGCGTATGTGGATTCTCTGTTTTCTCTGTCTGTTGACGGCGGGAGATGTTTGACCGACCAAGAGATGGTGACTCTGTGCCAGGAGTTCATTAACGCCGGCACGGACACCACATTGACCACGATACAGTGGGTCATGGCTAACTTGGTAAAACATCCACATGTCCAGTCCAAGCTTTACAAGGAAATTGTAGGTGTTGTTAGTAAGGAAGGGGCTAACTTGGTGGAAGAGGAGAAGCTTTCTCAAATGCAATACCTGGAGGCGGTGGTGAAAGAGGCGCTGCGCCGACATCCCCCCGGGAAGTTCGTTCTTTCGCACGCCGTTACGGAAGCCACTAGTCTTGGGGGTTATGATATCCCTGCGGGGGCGCTTGTGAATTTTTGTGTTGGGTTGATGGGCAACGATCCAGCAGAGTGGGAGAATCCAGCGGAGTTTATACCGGAAAGATTTATGCAGGCGGAAGTGGATATGACGGGAAGCAAGGAGATCAAGATGATGCCGTTTGGCGTGGGGAGGAGGATTTGCCCTGGCTTAGGACTGGGCATGATCCATGTTGAGCTTATTGTGGCCACACTGGTTCACAAATTTGAATGGCAGAGCAAACCAGGAGAAACGGTGGATCTTGCTGAGATGGTGGAGTTCACTGTGGTTATGAAGAATCCGCTACAGGCCGTAATAAAGGAGAGGGCTTCCGCACCTGCTTATTAAACGGTACAAGTTTTACCTTTGTGAGATTTAATAGCCTAATCATCTCTTTTTCTCAAGCTACAAGATAATAGGCCTAATAGAGGAGAGGGCCCACTACGGTGTTGGGGTTTTTTTAATTATAGAAACTTAATTACTTAGAAACTGAAAAAATGTTTAAATTATTGTACATGTTTATTAATTATTTAATTAGAAATAAAGTTTGTGTTTTTATTATAATAATTATTGTTTAGATTTAAAGAGGTTGATAAATAAAGTATATTTTATCAAGTTTGTGACAAGAATTCATATTTATAAAATTTACTGTCATATTATGATATGCTATAAATTGTACACATTTTTTACAAAATATGACATGACATATGCTAATATAAAGTATATATAAAATTATTACATATTAATTGTCTTAAATGTGTATGTAAGTATATACTAGCACTTGCACCTATAGGAGGTTCAAGAGATACGCCGATCTAGGAAATTAAAGGTAAAATTTAAATATATTTTGATATTTCATTAAATGATATACTATAGAAGTTAACTGTATGTAAATGACCTAAAGCTAGAAACGATAATTTGAGATTGACATAGTAAGTGTTAGAACTTAGTTTGAAAGGAGAAGGGTGAGTATTGGATTACAATTTCAATGTTTGGCTAGCACATGGAAGATGGATTTTGGCTTAATTCAAACTACTATGATCTATACAAAATTAGACATAATGGATGTGATTGCATAAAAATTCAAAGGTTGGAAATGTCATAGTAAATGACTGGTTTACTTTGATCCATGGGGTATGACTATGGGATGGAGCACATGACTTGAGCAGAACTAGACATAACATTTCATGAACCAATACTTCTATGGGATGATCCATTAGGGACTATTGGAATAATCAATTATCCATAGATAAAAGTGTAAAATAAAAAATATAAAGAGTCATTAAGTGAAGAGCATCAAAATTCAAAAGATGAACAGTCATAATGAGAAGATATAAGATCAGGAGTTATGTATGTAAGAATAGAAGACTAAAAGACAAAAACAAAAGGCTGAAAAACATCTAATGTTGTATTTATTTATGGTTCCTAAATAAGAAGTTTGAGCCCAATAATACAAACTCTTTATATTTGTGTTTTTTTTTCTTATTTCATTGTCGATGGATGCTATTTAATTGCAAAATGCTTTAGCTGTCACTAAAACTACTAACATAGGTAACTATAAGTGCAAATCTTGTTTGTCATTGATTGATCACTTTTTATAATTTATTTTATCTCCTATTTTTTCTTGGCACTCAACTTTTTTTATAAAACCTCTACATTTTCACTCACAGTTCTCAAGAGTGGGAACCCTATGTCCATTTTAAAGTAACGTTGATTCAATCACTAAATGTGAATATTGTGTTGTTCATGTAGAATAGTATTTAGATTATAACAATTCTTTTTTGTTTTGGAGATACCCCTGAGGGGATCCCCTTTAGCTTAGAGCCAAGGACTGAGCCTGGGTATCCATTCTGCCAAAATCTGCCCAAGGCATGATCCTGACCTCATCCCTTTTTTAGGCGTCGAGGCTTTGCACTCAACAAGACTTGATACGTGGTGGGCTCATTCCGAACCTTTCAACTTCACCAACAAACCAAGGGCCCATTGACTAACAATTTTTTCAATGAGATTGACAAACATTA
This sequence comes from Sequoia sempervirens, assembly GCA_007258455.2. Classification (NCBI taxonomy): domain Eukaryota; kingdom Viridiplantae; phylum Streptophyta; class Pinopsida; order Cupressales; family Cupressaceae; genus Sequoia; species Sequoia sempervirens. The sequence goes on along the minus strand of VDFB02000002.1, from coordinate 96,190,738 downwards.
TTTTAAAAGATATGTGATTTGTTCTTTCACACGTATGTTTATTTAGAACTAGAAAATTGATTCAAGGTTTAGGTACACCAATTTGCCACTTTTTTAATTATTTGGGTTAAGTATTGTCATTGAAAAAAGGGAGCTATAGTTACACAAAATATACAAATTTACATAAAAACATTATTAATAATTGATGATTCAACATTAGTTAGTGCTGCTATCTAGACACATTTTGTTTATCAGATTATTAAATATGATTGATAAATATAGGCAATCAAATTGATATCAACTCTCAAATAAATGTTTTCAAAAGTATTTATCATATGTATTGTTGTTTATACAGACCTTGCAGCCCCAAAACACCTTTAGAGATAGAGAAAACAAATTGAATATGCTTAAAATTATAAATTGCACGACCAAAAGCATAATTGGTTACTCACGTGGGTGGGTGGATTCTTTGGCTCGAACTCTCATATTCAGGATCAAAATAGGGCCAACAAACATTATTCCTGACAACCATTTTTTAATCAAATTAATTTCTCCATGCAATAATTCAAAGTCCCACAAAGGCAACAAAAGCTTCAATAAAGTTGAATAGACACTACCATAACTAACTACTTCCAAGTTTTCTGCAATTCTCTTCCCTCCAGCTACTTCAAAGTTGTATCCCAAAGCTTCTATAGACAGAGAACGCTTGATGCTGCTACCATCAAGAACAACGTCTATATTTACTTTGTGTAGCTCCCAAGAAGATGTACATAAAAACAACACCAAAAGACAAAGCAAGAAAGAAGATTGTTCTCCCTGAGCTTATCTACCAAGAAGATATCGACTAAGTTGAACCACTCAAGTAGCTTTCCCATGTGAAGATCCCTTCTAGCCTTCAAACAAACTTAAACAACCAACTTGTTCTTGCTCTAAAACCAATTATAATTCTCTGTATTTCGTTCCTTCCAACTAAATACAAAGGATTTAGTTTCTCTGATACAAATTATAGCGGACACAATATGGTTTTTTTGGCTTTGAAGTGCCCTCTTCAATTCGAAGTCCTCCACATTTAATAATAATCTGATGTGTCTTCTACAGGTAGACATGGAATTTAATAAACATGCCCCTTCTTAATCTAATAAAATCTCCAATTAAAATAATTACCCATATGACAAAGAGAGGCCTAATGAGTTAAAAATAAAACAAATTGAAAGTTGTCACTTCTTAGTACATTAAAAAGCCTACCCTTGTGTTGAAATTGATAAAATTCACTAATAAAATAAGTAACCATATGACATATATAGAATCATTTCTCTTGAAAATTTGATTAAAAATAAAACACCGTGAAAGTTGTCCCTTATCAATACATCAAAAAGGCTTCCCAATACTAAGGAATATGCAAAGGAAAATACATCTAAAGCAAAGAAAGAAAGCTAGCATATACCTTCAAAACCATGCCCAAGAAATAACATTAAAAGACATGCATAGCCAAGGAACACAAAGGCTTTATGCCTTATATTTCATCATTCTCTACCCAGCTTCAAAAAGAAAATTAGATTGGTCTCAAAGATGTCCAGAAAAATAGGGTGAAATATTTAAAAAAAAACAAAACGTTAAGCATTAACAAATTTGCACCTAAAACTTAGGGTTTTGAAAAAAAAAAACAAAGTTTCTATTTTGTAAACCTACTTCCTTTATTGTCGATGCCGCTGCTCCTCAAATGTTGCACAGACAGTCCTTAGATAAACAACAAGAGATACAAACACTCTACAGATGAGAGAACAGAGGTCTTCAAATCAATGAACAAGGGTGTGCAAAAGGAAAATGCAAACCAGGAAAAATGAATACAATAGTCTTGCAAAATTCTGTCCGCTCAACTTGGGAATGACTGCCCATCCCACCATTGGCAACCTGTTTGCTTACCGTTAGACATTTGCTCCTCCATTTTGTCACCTCACAGACCAGAGAAACACATCCTAAAGAGAAACATATTATATATAGATTGAAAACTATCTTACTCAATGAAGTCTTTCTATACATAAGTGAAGTCAAAGTACACCACAGGGAAGGACAATTTGATGCAGAACCATCATTGGCGAAACAATGCTTTGACGACCATAGGTGACAATGAAATTTAAAGTTGGTAAAGTATTGCTAAATACCAAATCCTATCTTACTGTAAATTCCACCTAGCGTCAGTGATTTAGTCATCAACAGTAGTAAATGAGGCACGAACCATAACCATTAATCGACAGTCTGTCACAATTCCTCGCACAATGTCAGCAATTCAGGACCCAAATGAGAATCCTAACTCCTGCTCTATTTCTATAATATTCCTGAGCCCTGACAAGGCGCCCAAGTCACATGGGCCTCACTAATTCAATCCTCTACCCGAGATTTGTTATGAGGGATACTATAGAGATCGACTTCATTAATGTCTGATCCTAAGCAAGCTGTATTTATATGGACTTGTTCATTGCAGGTTTATTCATCTTTTTTCCTTTTTATGCTGCTAACCCAGGCGTTCCACAGTGGTCTGGAAGAGGAGAATAGAGACTTTGTCAATAGAGAAATACATAAATCCTCCCACATAGAAAGTAACGAAAGACCCAAAACTAGTTCCCACAATGCAATGCCACGCCGGTCCATATGCCCTGTCGAACTCCTAGACCAAAAATAGAACAATCATAGGCAACAATATTAGCTAACAAAGAATTTGTAGGACTAATGGAGCCAAATTGAAGAAAAAGATTATAATGCAGGATGAGGAACCTTTTTTATGGTAAAGGCCATATGCTTGGAGTTGAATGTTTATCACATTCGGCCCTGGCACAACGAAACACATGAGCTTGCATTTTTGACGAAATGGCTCCATGACAAATGACTTACCTCAAAATTTTGCACAAATCATGTTGTGTTGTTAACAATGCTGATGAGAAAAATGGGAAAAGTTTGGATGAAAAATATTAGGAAAACCGACCACAACAAAAATTTGTGAAAGATGAGGCGAACCAAGAGCCGTCTGCATATAGCGGCTGCTTAAATCTGTTGGTAATAAACAAAAAATAGATCTCAAAATTTATCATTTCAGAGCTACTCATTCGTGAGCCTGAGACAATGAATGTTGGTCATCGGTCAATCAAATCTAATGATAACTTGCATTTACTACAAAGATAACAATTCTAACTACTAACAGCGAAAAGTTTGGCAAATTTCTGAGTGCCTGGAAGGTGTATCGGGAAATGGTTTAACAACGAGCGAAAATTTGTTTGCAGAGGCGCGAGACAGGTATGTCGTGCTTTTGTGGACTAGCAAGTCCACAATAAGAAGCCTATCGGCTAATAACAAAATGGCATATCCCATCAAAGAATTTCTTTGATTGTTTTAAATCTCGACATGAACATCACATCTTCAAGTCATATTTGCCCAACAAGGGATCATTTCCACCATTTATACATACAAGTATAAAGAAAAATCTATAAGACTCACCGATCAAGTTGTCAAAAGATTTAGAATGTAAAAGCTGATAGGCACCACAGACCGATGTACGGATCTTGATTAAACCTGTCGGAAGTGAATTTCGTTACGTAACATTCAACAACAAAGGTTGTTTTTATTTTGAGAAAGGAGAAACCAGAGAAGATCTTCCCGACGGCTGTGAAGTTCTCCTTGGCAATGTGAGACTGGAGGAGATCCTGGTGGGGTCTCCCCACATAAATAGCCTATCGGCTAATAATAAAAACCAACAAGAACAAATTAATGCATATTTCAAAGATTTTGAAATCTACATGTTCATTTCTCTATCATACATGCTTGAATTCTAACTTTGTAATATCGGTCAATGAAATGATGCAATACAATTGAATATCATCCAATCAAATGAAAGTGCATAACTCATGACCAATCAGTTTATTGGATGACATTGTATAAATATATCATGTTTGCTACTAGCTTTTCTTACAACCCCATATAGAATATTTTTACAAGTTGCTTTAGTTTTTCCAATTTACTATCTACTATAATGGTATCAATTTAAGCTTAGATTATACTTATCATTCATTTTATTTTTCTTATACTTGTAAATTTTATATTTATTGTAAGTCCCAATTACATTTCTATATCTATATTTAATGAGTTGACATTGAAATGGTCTTTTTGCTAAGGATATGCATGTTTGATGGGAATTATAGTTACATTGATAATAATGGATGCTTAAGTTGTTGCATATACATCACCTATGTTTGTCATTATTTGTCATTGATGTCAACACTCAGTTTGGGTTGTTATTGATGCTTACTTTTTTATGTTGATGGTATACTATGATGATGTGCTAACAGTCATGTTGTTGATGTTCATGGTTGGATGTCATGTCTTGTTTGATGTAAGTTAAAGTAGCATTGAGTATGTTTGTTTGTCAACATAGATGATATCATAACGATATATTACTTGATGAGGATTAGAAGTAATGTTGAAGTTGGAGATATGTTGTTGATGGTCTCTAGCATGTTTTATGCTCTCTTATGTTGTTCCTGTGGAAGTATGTATTGATACAAGAAATATTTGGTCTTTGGATGTTGGTGAAATTTTCTACTACAAGAAGTTGCTTTGAAGATTATTTGGGAGAATGCTTCACATTCCTCTGTATTTGAAGATATGGTCATGTAGTTTGAGTCTCAGTGTTTATGCTCTATGGATGTTGTACTCTTATTTTCAGGTCACCTGTGTTGCCAAGGAGGTCTTTGGTAATTGCAATAAGTTGAAAGTTTGATTGCTTGTCACTTGACTGGTCTAGAAAATGCTTCACATTTCTCCACATTATTGTTTCTACTCTTGCAGCTTGGTGGACATACTCCTAGTGTTGTTGTAGTGCCTTAGTTCAACTTTCATGTCACGTTGAAGTTTACCACAAGTTGGTTTGTAATTGTTATATCTCGTGACTATGTTTCTTGGGCTTCTGAGATGGAGTGTTTTATTTTTGTTTGGATTGTGCTAGCTATTTTTGGTATGATAGTAAGAAAGAAGTATATGGAAGTGTTGTTCGAAATTCATGGAACATCTCTTTATGGTCCGAACATCAATGATTGATCTTTTTGTGGTGCATATTGAGTTTCTTTTCTACGTAATTTGTGGATGTTTGACCGATAGGGATTGATCTCTTGCACGTGCTATGTGCTTGGGGGTCTGCACTAATAATTGAGGTTGTGTTAAGATGTTTTTGGGACTTACCCTATACTGTTGACGACTGCATTGAGTAAATTTTGTTGGAAGATGTGTTTTTGGGTTGACTAGTAATGTGCTACATGTTTCTTCTACACATTTCCTTGTTGCCAACTTGGGATGTTGTGCGCTAGTGTGTTTGATGTTTGGGATCACATTAGAATATGTACATAAAAGCACAAAGTTGTGTCACATTTCCAGCCAACTTATCTACATAACTGAATTTAAGTATTTCTAACTAAAAGTTAATTTTGGTCAAACATATGATCTAGTAAGATTCATTCTAACTAAGTTAGATACTTCCACAACCTTTTCAACTAAATTTGTTGGCTAAAAATATATGGAGCACCACTTTGAGTCCAATTTACTAAAAAAGTAAAATTATTTGAAAAACCTGAAGTTTCAATAATGCCAACTAATGTAAATAACATTTTTTAAAAAATATAAAAATACCCTTTTGTAGATGCATAAGTGTAGTTTTCAAAAATATATTTATTTTAATAGTTTAATTAATTTTTATATTTTATTTTTTATTTTTTACTAAAAGTAGGTTATCAACACAAAATATTAGGTTGATTACTATGCTAAGGAAAAATACTAAAACTTATTAAAAAAATTGAAAAAAATATGATGCACTAGATAAAAGAATCTATTTTAAGATGGTATTTTTTTTTCCATTTTAGATAAATATTTAATATGAAAGTTGACATCCAGATGAAAACAATTGTTTTTTGATTCACGCACATTTTTATTTATTTAAAAATATATTTATCAAAATTGGAAAAAAATATATCCATGCACTAAAATTTCAAGTTATAAATACACACAAAAAGTTTGAAAGAAAAAAAAAAAATTTACTATAAAAAGTTTGATGTCCCCTGCAACTTCACTTTTCAACATTTTATCAACAACTAAATTATAGTGAACTAATTTATTAAAAACTAGTTATATATATATATATATATATAACTAGTTTTTAATAAATTTACTATAAAAAGTTTGATGTCCCATGCAACTTCACTTTTCAACATTTTATCAACAACTAAATTATAGTGAGCTAATTTATTAAAAACTAGTTATATATATGCCACTTTTTAGTGATTCAAGTTTAAAAGTTGGATCAACGTTGGTCATTTCCTTTATAAAGTGTGACACAACATTGTGCATTATTGTTGCTTGGTTATTGCTTATCACTTGTTTTGGTCAACCTAATTTGACGTTTTCCTTACTTGTGAAGGATATAAATGGAAGAAAAAATCAATTTCAAGATATGAGTGTGTGGTGTGATGATGTAAGGAATGTGAGTTGTGGAAAATGTAAGGCAGATGCACTTCAACACCTTAGTCAACAAAGTGTATTGTTGACATATGTTGTAAATCTAAATCTTCATGTATCCTACTTGGAGATAGTGAGTAGATTCCCAGCAGGTCCTTGTGTCTTTCTTTGAGGTTGTCCACCTCAACTTGCAAGTCCTTCTTATCTTGACCTAATATTATGCATCTTAGTTTGCAATTCCTTCCAGGAGCAGCGTGCTTCCTCAAGCTGTGAGCCTTAAAAAAAATGTATTTTTTGTAAGTGTAGTGAGCTTCATATATTGTGATATTTCTTAGCGTGGTTTTTTCTTTCTTGGGTTTTCCACGAATATCTGGTGTTATCTTGTGCATGTGTGTTCATTACCTTATCTTTCATTACTATTGATTTGATTAAGAGTTTACTAATCTGCTTAAGGGTTGTTGATCTTGTTAGAAGATTGAATTTGTGTTGTGCTGAAGGGTTTAAGCTTTTAAATATACTAATTCACCCCCCCTTAGTATCAGAGTGTGTTCAACAATTGGTATCAGAGAAAAGAGTTCATCAGAAGGAGCTTAACTACTTGAGGAAGGTTTGGGATGGCACATATGGATCTTACAAGGGACTTAGGTTTGATGGAACAAATTACACCTTCTGGAAAGTGAGAATGGAAGGTTATCTTTCCTTCTTAGGGTTTGGTGTTTAACAATCCATCAAGGATGGTTACACTACTCTTGCTACTCCTCCTTCAAATCTAGTTGAGATTAGATTGTATGAGAAAAATTCCAAGGAAAAGAATGTTGTCATGTGTGGGTTAGCTGACTTAGAACTTTTGAAGGTGATGAATTGCAGTTCTACAAAGGATGTTTGGGAAAAACTTAGCAACATTTATGAAGGAGATGGTAAAGTAAAGTAAGTTAAGCTGCAAAAATTTAGGAGAAAATTTGAGACCTTGAGGATGATGTAGAGGATGAAGATATTGCTAGTTATATGCTCCGAGTGGATGAAATAGTTACTGGAATCAAAGGTCTTGGTGGAGAAGTGAAAAAAGATGATATTGTGAAGAAGGTTATGAGATCTCTCCCTAAATCTTATAGTCATAAGGTATTTGCTATTGAGGAGTCTAAGGATTTGGATAATTATTCAATAGATCAATTGTTTGGAGCTCTCATAGCCTTTTAAATGAGAGAGTTTGACAAAGATTCTCCAAAGAATGAAGCAACATTAAAAGTAAGTAAGAAGGCATAAGATGAAACATTTGATCAATGTGGTGACTTTGATGAGGTAGAAGCTAACTTTTTGAGAATATTGAAGAAGGGCACCAACAAATACAAAGGTAAGTTACCTTTCAAGTGCTTCAATTGTGGGAGAATTGGTCATTTTTCCTATAAATGTTTTTTTAAAGAATTAGAAGATAGCAACAAAAGAGAAAAGTTCAAAAGAAGTCTTTATTCCAAGGAGAGCAGATGCTCTTCTGAAGATGAGAATCATGATGATTCAAATAATGAAATACTCTTCATCGCCTTGAAAGTTGATGAAAAAAAGAGTGATTGAAAATTGTAAGATGTCTGATACCTTTCAAGCTAACAAAAATAATGAAAAATCAATGGTTGTGTGGACTGCCTTTCATGCAAAGGAAGAAAATGCTCGAGTAATTGACAGTGGTTTTTCTAACCACATGACTAGTGACAAGGGAAGGTTCATCAGCCTTAAGAAGTGGATTGGTGGAGCTGTCAAGTTTGGTGGTGATGAGTCAACTCAAATTTGTGGAAATGATGTTATAACCATTGATGGAAAGAAAAAGACAAAGGATTTCCTCTATGTTAAAGGGTTGAAGCATAATCTCCTCAATGCCAGTTAGATGTACAGTAAAGGATACAACCTTACATTTCATGTTAAAGGTTGTGAGATAAAAAAGGCAAGGTCTGAAAGATTAGTTGCAAAAGGTACTAGGACAAATGGAAACGTCTATCATCTAGAGGAAAATGGAAGAACCTGCTTATTGGCTCAATTCGGTGAGTGTTGGTTGTGGCACAAGTGAATGGGACACATCAACTTTGGAAGTATGGTGAAGATCAACTCTACTCATGTGGTGAGAGATTTTCCTAAGATAACCAAGCCTGCAAGCACATTATGCAAAGAGTGTCGAATGAGAAAGCAGAAAAAGACAAGTTTCAAGAGCAAGGAATGTTCTTCTACAATGCCATTGGAGTTGATTCACATTGACCTATGTGGACCTACAAGAACAAAGAGTCAATAAGGTGAAAGGTATTTCATTTTGCTTATTGATGATTACTCTAGAATGACTTGGGTTACATTTTTAAGAGAAAAATCAAAAGCTTATTGTTGGTGGAATATAGGCGTTAGCATGGGTACAATCTAACAAATATATTGCCCATTTACAAGATCTTTCTAAATAACATTAATGGAAGTTAAAAGTTTATTTTAGATAACATTTTTTGAAGGATTCTTACTTTTTTCCATCACACTAAATATGTGACATTTGTATCCAAAAAAAAGATGGACGACCTTGCATAACTTCAATAAGATATTGATCTCTTTGACAAAGTTGGACTCCAATCATAAAATCTAATAAAACTATATTTTGTTTGTACAAATTGAGTTAAAAAGTTAATTATAAATGTATCCAAATTCTTATAGTTCATATTTGTTGTAACTCTTTGTATCTTTACCTTCAAATTGTATATTTCTTATAAACTCATCCAAATATTTTATAATATCATTATGTGAAAGTCTTAATACATCATAAACAACACTTGAGAGTCCTATCAAATAGTTTGTAAACATAGATATTTATATTTCTATCAACTAAACAATAATATAAAAGCTCTAAAAAATGTAAATGTGCACCATTTCAAAGAAATCACACACACACACACATCATTTACTAACACTTTTAGATATTTTACTAGTTTAAACATAAATTAATTATTACATATTTTTTTCAAAAATTAAATATTACACCTATCCACCATTTTCTATTTTTAAAGACTTCACTAATTTAAACACAAATTAATTGTTAGGGGAGAGGGGGCCGTTGTTAAACAAGGTCCAATTGTTGTTATTGCACTTGTGATTATAATATATAGTCTTGCAACATATTTATACTATATATTGTCAATAATTAGTCCACAAGTAAATAAAAAAGTAACCAAATATTGGTCGAGATGGACTTACACTTAAACACATGAACACTTATGAATGTTATATAAAAAAACTATAAATACATTCATTAATAGGTGAAATAATTTTTATTTTTTTCAAATAAAATATCTTAACTATCCACTAAGTGCTCATTCACAAGAAAAATAATTGTGTGATCTATAAAATAAGGTGTTCATTTAAACAAGCATTGTTTTCATAGTGAAAAATATGACTCTATGTGTACAACTATTGGGGTAGTAATGTGTATGCGTTGGAGTAATTCATATTAATAATTTTTCCTATTACAAGTATAAAAGGTGAGCACGATATATATATTATATTTTTCATGAAATGTGAATGATCGTCAAAAAGTTTTAGTGCTCAATCAACTATTGGTCATTTTTGTTGGATATAAGTTGTGTTTAAAATATCAATATGTTGTTTTTATAACAAATAGTTTTTTGTGTTCAACTATTGGTCCATTTGTGTTGGATATAAAAGTTAGAGATAACAAAGATTTTTGGCTACCATTAAGTATTTGGTCCACTTAGATTATAGATAAGTTATGTTTTAAATAAAAATATGATATTCTACTAACACTAGAAAGTATTTTTTATTTAATTACTAGGGATACCATTATTAAGTTTCGGTTGAACCTTTAAAATGTCAAATTTTAAACACTTTTCTTAGTCGCATTGATGTGACAAGTTTGATGAGTCACACCTCCAAAACTTAATTGTTGACAGATAAAAGACCAGTTCACATTTAACAAAACACAAATCCTATCCATACAACACTACAAGCTTGCAAAATTAATCTGTTCAACTACTCACCCCTCGCCCCTAAGATTTTTTTCCCCCCCTGAAAAGGCTTAAATCCAAGAGTCGTCTCTCTTATTTGAAGCGTACGGCACTAATTCCACGGCCATAGTTTTTCGAAGAATTCCATACCAACGATCGGATAAGGAATGATACTGGCCATTCAATTTTGAACCATAAACGACCTTATCTCCGCAGTTGACAGAAATAATCGATTATAAGATTCAGATGCACAAAATCATTTAATAAATCGAGCCTGGAGGACACATTTCCAGCCGCCTTGGTTATGGATTCATTTGTGTATCTTGTTATGCTTTTGGCGCTTCCACTGCTACTCCTGATAAAGTACAAGAAGAGATATAATCTCCCTCCGGGTCCTCCAGGATGGCCGATTCTTGGCAACCTAGTACAGATTAAGCTCTCGAAACAAAGCTTTCAAGATTACATAGAAAAAGCCCATGGAAAATACGGTCCAATTTTCACAATCAGATTCGGGCCTCAACCGCTGATAATTGTAGCAAGCCGTGAGTTGGCCCACGAGGCTCTGGTACAGAAAGGCTCCGTCTTTGCCAACAGACCGCCCGCCAAGGGCTACCTCAAGCTCTTCTCCAGCAACCAGATGAACATAAATTCCGCCGCCTACGGTCCAGTGTGGCGAACCCTCCGCCGAAATCTGGTGAGCGAAACCCTGAGCTCGGCTGCCTTGAAGTCCTTCCGAGAGGGCAGAGAGTGGAGTCTGAAAGTGCTCATGGAGGGTTTGAAAAGCGAGGCCATGCAAAACGAAGGCGGGGTGAAAGTGATAGAACATGTGAGGTACGTGGCCTTTTGCATAGTGCTCTACATGTGTTTTGGACTACGACTGGAGGAGAAGGCGGTCCGACAGGTGGAGGGCCTAATGAGAGAATTGCTTCTCAGCGGTGCGGGTGTAAAGCTAGAGGATACCTTTCCCATTCTGGAGGTTTTCTATAGGAAGCGGCGAGAGCATATGCATGGGATCCACCGCCGTCAGACGGAGACGCTGCTTCCGCTTATTAACCGGCGCCGGTCGGAGTTAGCGGAAGGAAAGGGCGAAGATTGCAGGACGTATGTGGATTCTCTGTTTTCTCTGTCTGTTGACGGCGGGAGACGTTTGACCGACGAAGAGATGGTGACTCTGTGCTCGGAGTTCATTAACGGCGGCACCGAGACCACAACGACCACGATACAGTGGGTCATGGCTAACTTGGTAAAACATCCACATGTCCAAGCCAAGCTATACAAAGAAATTGTAGGCATTGTTGGTAAGGATGGGGCTAACTTGATGGAAGAGGAGAAACTTTCTCAAATGCAATACCTGGAGGCGGTGGTGAAAGAGGCGCTGCGCCGGCATCCACCGGGGAAGTTCGTTCTTTCGCACGCCGTTACGGAAGCCTCTAGTCTTGGGGGTTATGATATCCCTGCGGGGGCGCTTGTGAATTTTTGTGTTGGGTTGATGGGCAACGATCCAGCAGAGTGGGAGAATCCTGCGGAGTTTATACCCGAAAGATTTATGCAGACGGAAGTGGATATGACGGGTAGCAAGGAGATCAAGATGATGCCGTTTGGCGTTGGAAGGAGGATTTGCCCTGGCTTAGGGCTGGCCATGATCCATGTTGAGCTTATTGTGGCCACACTGGTTCACAAATTTGAATGGCAGAGCAAACCAGGAGAATCGGTGGATCTTGCGGAGATGGAGGAGTTCACTATGGTAATGAAGAATCCGCTACCGGCCGTAATAAAGGAGAGGGCTTCAGCACCTGGTTCTTAAACGGTAAAATGTTTTACCATTGTGAGATTTAATAATCATCTCTATAGCTCAAGCCACAAGCAAAATAGGCCTAATAGCGGTGAGGGCCCATAGTGGTGTACGAACTTATAACTATATAAACTTAATTACTTAGTAAACTGAATAAAATGTTTTAGTTATTATACATGTTTATTAATTATTTTGTTATTTCTTAGTTATTATACATGTTTATTAATTATTTTATTATTTTATTAGAAATAACGTTTATATTCATTTTTCTATTATATATGTTTGAATACTAATTTTGTAACATTGGTCAATGAAATGATGTAACACAATTGAGTATCATCTAATCAAATGAAAGTGCATAGCTCACGGATAATCGATTTATTGGATGACATGACATAAATATATCATGTTTTCTATTAACTTTTTTCACAATCCCATATAGAATTTTTTTAAAAGTTGCTATAGTTTTTCCAATTTACTATCTACTATAATGTTATCAATTGTAAGTTTAGATTATATGTACCATTCATTTTCTTTTGCTTATATTATAAATGTTATATTTATTGTAAGTTTCAATTACATTTCTATATCTATATTTAATGAGTATTGACATTGAAATGGTCTATTTGGTAAGGATATGCATGTTTGATGGGAATTATAATTATGTTGACAATAGTGGATGCTTAAGTAATATAATAACTATTGTTTGGGATTTAAGTATCAGTCAAAATAAAATGGTTGATACCAATATCTAGCATATCTTGACAATATCTTAGAACATAATGAACTTAAACAAACAAAATCATGATATAGAGGTTACTACTTGATTTGTCAAAGACTTCAATAGAAATTACATTTTGTTATTTTGCATGTATTTCCAAAGTTACAAGTTACCCTTATCATATGTTGTTTTTTATTTGTTCATTTTATAGTAAATATTAAACAACTATTATAATAGACAACTTCTACAATGGCATTATCATGGTAACAAAAAATGCAACTCCATATATTGAAACTTGAACTTGAATATGAAATATTAAAGTGCAACTCATATTTAGTAGATAACTTTGATAGGAGTTACATCACCTCTTATCATATTTACTAGATAATAAATAATGCCTTTTTTTTGTTTCATAATGGTCATTTTGATATAGACAACAAACTAAAATTCAACTAAACTATGAAAAGATTCCCTTTCAAGATGGGCAATGATCAAAAGTAAAGGAAAAAAGTGAACTACAAATCCATCAACTCAATACATGTAGCTACATAGGCATTAGAAGACAGACCCCTAATTCCCTTGCATACTGCTCTACATGGTGTCTCAAAACATTGTATATAGAGGAATTTTTGATGGATTGATGTATCTAATTGGAAAAATGTCACAAATATGTTGAAAATATTGTACAAGCATAAATATTTGCATATCAAACATAATGATAATTAAGAAAGGTTTTAATATTTTGGTTGAGTGATTGATGATCATTTGTTACAACTCAAACAAAGTCATTATCTTTTTATATGTTATGAGTGAGGAAAACCTATTCACAAAGGAAAATTAGTAAAAGAGAAATGTGAATATCTAAGATATAATTGGGGAAGTTGTAGCAACTAGTAGTAGAAATTAAGGGGGAGTGTTGGAATAAAATATTAATTTCTTCCACCAACAATTATATAATTGTCATCATAATTAAACAAAGAGGGTAAACACATTGAATTGATTGGAGCCATGAACTTACTAGAGAGGATCACATTTAATAATTCTATAAAATTGTAGGAATTAGAAAAGACTATTTGGTTTTTGTAGTATGAGGGAGCTTGCAATATTAACCATTCATAATTGGCCCAAGCTCAACCTTCAAGAGTTATGAAAATTTGAAGAAAACGATAGTTAGAAATAAGAAACAATTATGTGTAGTAAATGTTATCCATAAAAAAAAATTTGCTGGCTACACCTCCTATTTTCACAATTTGACCATTTCTATTAGCCTTGTCTCCATGCATTTTATTATATCTTATACTCTTTCTACAAACAAATTTCATTATAGCATTGAAGACATGCAGGGGTAGATATCATCCTAAAAAAATTATTTTAATATATAGATTGTTAACCACTATAAGGGCTTCTTGAATTCGACATGATATTTGTAGTTAGAGCACTTATATATGTGGAATAAGAAGCATAGATCACAAAGATCATTCCTCAGGTTAAAAATTTGTAGCCTTGATCATAGAGATCATGGTTAAATCTAAAAAGTTGTAGCATTGATTACAAAGATCAGTACTAAATCTAAAAAATTATAACATTGATTGTTGTTAAATCTAAAAAGTTACAATGGTAGAGATCGTTGTTGAATCTAAAAAAATTTAGTGTTGATAATAGAGATCATTGTTGAATCTAAAAAGTTGTACTATTGATCATAGAGATCATTGTTAAATGTATAAAGTTATAGCGTTGATCACGAAGATCATTGCCAAATCTATGAAGGTTTTGGTCACATAAATCATTTCAAATGGTAAATAGTATATTGAATGTTATCTTTATAAAGTTGAGTGGTTGTGGCAACTTTGAAGAATGCCATCATTAGGTGAAAACTATTTTTCTCTTGTCAAACTTCACCTTCTTTATTGATAGAACTATGAAAGACATCTTGTTATGGATAATGATGAATAGAAGAAAGGAAATATTTGCTAGTGTTGTATTTGTTCAACATTTCAAAATGAAACATATGAATAAAGATAATCAATTATGTTAAAAATAGAGATAAATTTGTATACTTTATAAAAAAACATTCATTCTTCATTTGTACATGGCTATAGGTGGCATTAAAAAAATTTGTCATAAACCTATTTGTAGGTGGTTTTCTACTCACAATGGAGTCGTCAACTTTAGGCATCATGAATACAGAAGATACATTCCCCACTTAGTTAATGCCTCATTCATAAGAAACATTCCCTTGAGTACGCAAAAAAAACATGAATGACCAACAGACATTTATGCTCTCATATGTGTCCACTCCCAATCAAGCCACCATATTGATGGAAGTGTGGAGTTTTTGTTGAAACATTTACTAGATGAATTGTACTTGCATTAGGTGAAGACTTCCAGTCCTGGATGGACTGACGTTGAGGGCATCAGACAAGCTTTCGATCAATTCTCTGCAACTCTAGTGGGCATGGGGAAAAAATGTCTCAAACAGGAACAATAAACCCAACCTAAAGAAGAAGAATGGCCTGTGGTAGGTTCCATACATGCTACTTTACTTGGGCACCACTGATCTCTCCAACGAGGGAAAATTGACGAACAGGGGAATTCCAAACAACTTTTCTATTTAATACTTAATACATATCTCCCTTCACTCCAACATCAATATCGTCATCTCTTACTTGACGACAAGTTTTTGTTAAAAATAGCAGATGTGACAAATTTGTATCATTTAGTGTCTACTATTTAAGTAATTAATGAATGTAATGCAAAACAAGTGCAATTATGCGGAAGTGGATAGTTGGACCTACGGTACATGTTGGATTTATCTTGATCTTATTTTTGGGACTGATATGGTTCGGGTCGGTATGGACGGAGTTAGCTCCTTGCCTCACTCCCTCTCGGACATAATCTTCCCGATTATGGTTTTGGGTCAATGCAAATAGACTCTGGATTTTGCTCCTGATGATGAACATATCTCGATGGGGATGGAGATCACTAGGAGTGACTGGATTGAGCAGATAGGGGTAGTTGAAATTGGATAAGAGGGACTGGGTAAGCAAGACTGCTGACTTCTACGTTCGGAGCATTGTTGAATCAATTTGGATCGAATCGGATCAACTAAATAAGCTCCATGCTTCGCTACCTCCTGCACCCCCTCCCTGAACCCATCCATCTGTGAGGAGCTGGTCAAGTCAAAGCACTGATCGAAGGAACCATCAACCTGTGACAGACTGGTTCAAACCGCCTCGCCCCCTGCCCTGTTTAAAATAATGGTAGAATAAAAAGACAAATTTGTTAGTTTTTTCATCATAAAAAATAGAGATATGGACACGCTTTAAAAAATATTTTTTATTTTATTTATTTATCTTGACAAGTGACAAATATCTTATTTATAAAAATTGTAACTGAATATATATCTATATGGTTGTCGTGTACACGTATTCATGTTGTCAATTCAAATGGGTTCTTCTTATTCACATAATTTTTTATGATCAAAATTCTTATCATATTGTGTTTCTTGAAATTGATTTGCACATCTTCCAATCATATGATCTTACCTTAGGAAATAAACCTACTCAATTGATTGTGTTTCACAATGAGGTTTAATAGTCCTTTAGCAAGCCATAGATAATCTTGGCCCAAAAGAATTGTATTTGTGGTGGTATTGTCATCACTATTTTTGTTTATGGTTATATTAGCGGGGTTTGCAATATTTTTCTCTAGAATTTTTCTTCACACAATGTTAGTGGATGAAAATTGAGTATTAAGATTATTGATTCAAACTACAACAAAACATTATACTTAGCACTATGTGTTTTGACATTGTTATTGAATATCTAAATGTCATCGAATGAGAAAATCCCAAGAATTTCTCTCATTTTATTGTTAATGTGAGCATCAATCAACTATAAGAAGCCTACAACATGGCTCTAGAAAAATAGCCCTTATAAATTGGAGTCTACAAGTGCATGCCTTTGCAAGATTATATGGAGCTCTTACAAGATTCTATGGGTCATCGCAATTGCTCACTAGAAATATAGATAGCATCAATGTGAAACCATTAAAGACCTAGATTGTGGATGTCTAGACATGGCTCAATGTTGCTCATACAAACCAAGATACCTACCTCAATAACTTCTAAGGTCAACTCAGTTAGTAGAGAGTGAGTTTGAAGAAATATCATAATTTGTCAAAACTAATAAGTAATGGTCTAGCCATGATCAAGATCTCCTTTGCTTATAGTGACCTATAAACTAATGTGTTTCGCATTTGGAATTTTTCATGAAATAAATAAGGGTTTCCTTAGTGGATGTTGGGGATCAATCAAGGGATTTTATTGTTTACAAGTGCCTAATGCTATTATTTTGCAAGTGAATGCAACTATGGCTAATGATAGTATTGGACAATATAAGACAATTAGGGAGCCTATCATGAATGTGTCATCTCATAGCAGTAAGCACTATGTATGAAATATGTGAAAGCATATACGAGGCATGTGAATTGTTTGGAAAAATACCTTAAAATAACATGGTTTCATGGATTGCAATGATGGTAGGATATATAAAAATATGTACAAAAAAATAGAGTCTAGTTTGTAAAAGTGTGTTTTTTTTCAAATTTTGATGAATAGGTTAAAAATGAAACAAAAAATACCATACATAGCTTTTTGACAAAAAATGAAGACACTAACAAGATAAATTAAAGATCAAAACCTTAACATATTTGAAATGTAGAAAAAATTTACATGGTTAGAAATCTAAGAGATATCTCAATGTTACTATGGTATTTTTTTAACTTTACATTGAAAGATGTGAAAACCTTATGGAGAGCATGCTTGAGATTGTGTAATTTTTTAAAATTTATAAAAATCACGTCTTTGGGTGTTGATATGTAAATCCAACCCTTTAGGTTGGATGCCCAAGGAAAATACAATCCTAAGGGTTAGCAATATCCAAGGCAACTACAAATACGAGCGTGTTATAATGTGCTCACATTTTTGAGAAGAAAAAATACAAGTCTCCCTCTCCCAAGTCCTCTACATAGTCATTATTTAGCTTTAGAAGGAAATTAAAAGAAGCTCTTTAGAAGTGTTGCCCTTGAACTCCCACTCGGGAGATAACAAAATTTTTCACTACCCCTTAAACCCCTTGACAACAATAGTGGGGGGGCAAGCCCCCCACACCCTTGTTAAGAATTAGGATCCAAACATAGCTGAAACAAAAATCTCTAAATCAAGAAGATAATTAGGCTCCATTACCAACACTACCTCTCTATCTTTATCACTTATCACTCGGGCTCTACCTCTATCTATCTCTCCCTCTCCCTCCATCTTCATCTCTATCTCTATTTTCCACTCTTTGCCTCTATCTCTAGATACCTCCCTCTCTCTCATTCTATCTCCCTCTCCCTCTTCTTAGACCTCTATATTGATATCTCTATTTTCCTTTCTATCTCTCTCCCCTATCTTTATCTCTCCATATTTATCCTTCTATCTCACACTCTCTTTCTCGATCTCCTTATCTCTCTCTACCTATGTCTTTCCCTTTCCCTAACTCAACCTCTATATCTATCTATCCTTCTCTCTCCCTCTTTACCTATCTCTCTCCCTATCAAACCATATTCTCCTCCAAACATGCTCCAAAACACATGTAGAGCATTATACAAAACACCACATACCTCAAATTCTTTTTAACTTTCACCATGCCTTGATCTTTCTTGGCTTCACTTTTCAATCCTTCCATGAGAATGTGGAGGAAACACTATTTGGAAGGACATCAAGGTGGTTGAGCTCAGGGTTTCATTCACTATATTTCAGCAAAGGGTTTGATTGTAGGTAGTGGAATGGATTCTCATCTAGTTATTGTTAAAGGTATTTTGGAGGATTTTCTTAGGCTGTTTTCTAGCAAACACAAAACCATTCTATATTAGTCTAGCTAGGTGGGCTCTCTCACAACTCACTACAATAATCAATAGTTGAGACCCTAATTTGATTGCAAAATTTTGAGAATGAACTTACTAGAGAGGATTACATTTGATAATTTGTTTAAGTTGCAAGAATTTGAAAAGACTATCTAGATTTTGTAGAATGAGGGAACTTGGAATATTAACCATTCATGATTGACTTGGGATCAACCTTAAGGAGCTATGAAGATATGAAGAAAACCATTGTTAGCAGTAATAAACAATTACATGTATATATTATTAAAAAATCATGTTGGCTATGTACCTCTTATTTTCACAATTTGACCATTTTAGTCAGCCTTGTCTTTGTTCATTCTATCACATTTGTTTTTTATATCCACAAGAAAAATTCATTATAGAAAAAAGACATGCATGGGCAGATACCATTCTAAAAACCATATAATTTAACCTATAGAATTTTAACTACTATAAGAGCCACTTGAATTCCATCCATGTAGATGAATGAGATTTACAGTTGGAGCACTTATTTATGTGGAATAAGTAGCATTGATCACAAAGATAATTGCTAAATTTAAAAAATTGTAGCTCGTTGATTGTAGAGATCATTGCTAAATCTAAAAAGTTGTAGTGTTGATCACAAAGATCATTACTAAATCTAAAAATTTATAGCATTGATCATATAGATCATTGTCAAATCTAAAAAAGTATACTGTTGATCATAGAAATCATTGTTGAATTCAAAAAGTTGTACCGTTGATCATAGAGATCATTGCTAAATTTAAAAACTTGTAGCATTGATCATAGAGATAGTTGCTAAATCTATGAAGGTTTTGGTCACAAAGGTCATTTTAAATGGTAAATAGTATATATTGAGTGTTATCTTTATAAATTTGATTAGTTGTGACAACTTTGAAGAATGCCATCATTAGATAAAAATTATTTTTCTCATGTCAGACTTCACCTCCTTTATTGATAAAATTATGAAAGACATCTTGTTAAAGATAACGATGAGTAGAGGAAAAGAAAGGTTTGCTAGAGTAATTTTTCTAGTCATTTTGAGAGAAACATTTCAAAAGGAAAGGTATGAACAAGGGCAATCAAGGATGCTGAAAACAAAGATAAGTTTGGATACATTCAAGGAATTCGTGTTAAATATTCTTCATTTGTACGGGTGATCCCACAATACTGGTTTACAATTTTTGGCCAAACTGGACACTGAAATAATTTTTTCTAACTAAATCTTCATTTTCAAGCACCTATAGCGGCTAAACCGTGATGAATTTGAAGATGATTCAAAATAGTGATTTGTGACATTTTGTCTGTAGATTCTAAATATATTTTTTCAAAATTTTTGGAATCAGGTTGCACTTTTTCCATCTCCTTCGAAAACTAGTTTTTTAGTAAACAACATTTTTAAGGAGTGATGCTCACTGTATAACACAATTTTTTTTCCATGAAGGATAAAATTCTATTTTTTTCGAATTTAGATTTGTAACTATGATATCTAGTGCTTCCAATTGGTTTCATAGTGTTTTATTGAATATCTTTTCCTTAAGCAAGTTTCAAAGTCAAACCAATTACAATTCAGACATAGGCGGACCGTATAACGTGTAACTTTTTTTTATCTATGTACCGATTTTTTTTTGTTGGATCAAGGACTTCAATATTTGGTGCACTCATATTTTTCAATTTTTTTTGATAATTTTCTATTTTTCCACATGTGTAGAACAAAGAGCTTGAGGTGAAAACCCATGTTTAATAAAACTAAAAAAACAAATACATAATAAAACCAAAACATATTAAAATTATATTCATTGGATAGCTCGTTCGAGGACTACCATCATCCAGTCGAGTCTGTGAAGTCTCCTCTGTTTTCATCCTCAACCTTAGCTTCGAAGCGCAAAATTATGGAATTTTTGGGTGCCTGGAAGGAGGGAAAAGGGGGGTTCAAGCAAAACAGGGGGGTTCACTCAAACCCCCTTTCCACAAGCCTTCACTTTTAGCTTTTGCTGGGAATGGTGGGCCCCATCATTAAATGGGTTGATGTGAAGGGGGGTTCGATAGGTTCACTCGAACCAAAAGTTCATTTGAACCCCCAAAAACCAATTTTTTTTGCATGGGGTCGTTTCTTGCAACTTTTTTGTGTGATAAAATAAAGTTTATGAAGGGTGTTAACTTTTTTTACAAATTATATTTCATAACACCCCATCATATTTACCATGTAAAATCATGTCTCATGCAAGAGATGTATCTCTCCATACATGTTTATTTAAGAATATTTAGATCTAATATATTTGAAATAGTGAAATCTATTGAAGCTCTCTAATTTTAAGAATTAAAAGGTATGGTATTGTCTCTATTGTGTTACTCTCTACTACCAAATGCATGTGCGATCATATATATAATTTTATTTAATAAATTTATGTAGAGGGATAATAGTTCTAAACTCAATGAAACCTCACAAATTGAGGCTTGTGATAGAAGACCACCCGTACATTGTGGATGACCTAGAAATATGGTCTGTAACTTTATAGCAATGGGTGAGTGATCATTTTTCTTTGTATTGCAAGTGAAATGATGAAATCTAGGAAGACATAATTACAACCATGGTGGAAGAAGGTGGTGAATGTGGGGCATTAAGACTTGGAGAAGGAAACTGGATGGTCTCAAATGGAATTAATGGAGGAATTTGTGGAAGTAATTACCACCATAATTTGGATTACATCTGCTCACCATGCAGTCGTCAACTTTAGGTATTATGCTTATGAAAGATATATCCCCAATATACCCACCCTTAGTAAATGCCTCATTCCTAAGAAACATTCCCTTGAGTATGATGAAATAATAAATGGCACACATGCATTTATTTCCTCATATGTGTCCATCCCCAATCAAGGCACCATATTGATTGCTATGTTTGGAGCGTTGTTGAATCAATCTAGATCAATAATTATGGAGCTACTACTAACAAATAAACTAAATCAGCTACATGCTTTGTTTCCTCCCACATCCCTCCATTAACCCCTCCTTGAACCCATCCATACCTATTTGTCTATGAGTGAGCTAATCAATTCAAAGCTTTGATTGAAGGAAATTGTTGGATATGACAACAATAAAACATAAATAAAGTAGAATCTTATCTTTGGAAAAAGATAAAGATTTAAAAATAGAAAGATAAAACAATAAAAACAAAGCTAGTTTTTTTAAGTTTGACACAAGTTGAAGTTATTATATATATCTTGTTGCCTTGAAGGAAAAATAATTATAATGAATTGCAATTAAAGAGCAGCAGTTGTGTGAAGATTGTAATTAGTTTCTCTAAGAAATAAGAATAATGATACTTTTCCCTGTGGACATTTCCTTGACATATTGTCAAGGTTTTACCATGTAAATCTATGTCTTGTCTATTATTTTGTTATTCCATTTTATAACCTTCATTATTTCTTTGTAACTAAATTGTGTTGAAATATTATTTAAGTTTGTGGGTTTTATGTTTACACAAAAGTGGTACCAAAGCAATTATTTTGCAGTGTCTGTGTTAGTATTTGGTGTTTATTTTGTAGTGCATCAAATGTCAAATGTTTTGAATGCAAGGTTTGAGGTGGGGAAATTCAATGGGAAGCATAATTTTGAGCTATGGAAGCTCAAGATGCGTGATTTTTTAGTGCAACAAATATTGCACAAAGCATTGGTAGGAAAAGAAAATAAATATATAAATATGACTGGTGAGGATTGGGAGGATCTTGATACAAGAGATCTTATCACAATTTGGTTGTGTTTTTGGATGATATTCTTTTCAATATTTTTGAAGAGGAAATAGCAGCAAGCCTATGGAGTAAAATGGAGTCTTTATATGACAAAATCCTTGACCAATCAGATCTACTTGAAGATGCACTTGTATAGTTTACGAATGAAAGAAGGTAAAAAAATGTTGATCATTTAAATATTTGCAATACTCTTAAATATTTCAATTAGCTAGTATGGGTGTAAAAGCCGAAGATGAAGACAAGGTAGTTACATTATTGTGTTCATTTCCCAAATCCTGAAATCACTTAGTCACTTCTATTAGCTTTAGCACAACTGACACCCTTGAATTTTATTCTATTGTGGGAGCTTTTTTGTCTGAAGAGGTATGGAGGAAATCTAACATAGAAACCTCCACATCAGAATCAATGGTTGTCAGGGATTGATCCACATAAAAAGGGGAAGATTCAAGAGGTACATCCAGACCTAAGTCAAAAGGAAAAAAGGGTAAGGGGAAATTTTGGTACTACAATAAATCAAGACATCTCAAGAAAGATTTTTGGAAGAGAAAAGAAGAGAATGATGACTCCAAAATAGAAGCAAATCTAGTGGAGACAAGTTCAATTATGGTTGATGAAGTTTTATCTATTTGTGATTCCTTACAATATCATGAGGAATGGTTATTAGATTTTGGTGCTTCTAATCACATGTGTCCACATAAGAATTGTTTTTCTTCTTACCAAGCTATTGATGGTGGTGTTGTTCTAATGGGAAATAATGTTTCTTGTAAGATTGTTGTGATTGGGAGCATTAAGATTAAAATGTTTGATGGTATTGTGAGGACATTAATAGAGGTAAGACATGTACCAGAACTCAAAAAGAATTTAATTTCCTTGGGATTTTTGGATTGTGGAGGTTACAAATTTACAATTCAAGGTGGATCAATGAAAGTGTCCAAAGGGAATTTCGACGATCATGAAGGATACAAATATTAGAAACCTTTACAATTTAGAAGGGAGTACTGTAATAAATGAAGCAACGATGGTATCTGAGGAATAAAATGAATCTACTCATTTATGGCATCAACGAATGGGTCATACATGAGTGAGAAAGGGCTGAATGTATTGTTAAACCATAAGTTACTTCCAAATCAAAAATCTTTGAATTTGAATTTCTGCAAGCATTGTATTTATGAGAAGCAAACTAGATAGAAGTTTAAAGTAGGTAGTTATACAAGTAAAGGTATTCTAAATTATATTCATTCAGATGTTTGGGGGCCATCCCCTATAGTTTCTTTTTGAGGATCATCATATTTTGTGACATTTATAAATGACTACTCTAGAAAGGTGTGGGTATATATTCTTAAAAGCAAAGATGATATATTTAGTGTATTTAAGTAGTTTAAAGTTTTGGTTGAAAAGAGAATTGGCATATCAATCAAGTGTTTAAGAACAGCTAATGGAGGTGAGTTCACATATTTAGAATTTAAAAATTATTGTAAGGAAGCTAGGATCAAAAGGCATAAAACTATTTTTCACACTCCTCAACAAAATGGTGTTGTTGAACACATGAATAGGACTCTTCTAGAGAAAGAAGCATGCTCAGTAATACCAAGTTGCAACAAGAGCTGTGGGTAGCAATAGTCTCTACAACTCATTATCTGGTAAATAGGTCACCATTAGTTGCAATAGATTGTAATATTCTTGAAGAGGTATGGACAGGTCATTCTTGTGATTATTCAAATCTATTTTTTTGGTTGTGACGCATATGCTCTTATTTCAAAATATCAATGTTTTAAATTTAGACCCAAAATCCAATAAATATATCTTTTTTGGTTATGGTGATGGAATTAAGGAATATAGATTGTGGGATCCTACTACCCATAAAGTCAGTCATTATTAGAAGAGATGTAGTATTTGATGAATCTCCTCTCATAAAATCAGATGAGAGGAGATTCATCAAATACTACCTCAGGAACATGTACCTCAACATCAACAAATTCAATTGGGAACTCATCCATCTATAGAAAGTAGGGAGCAAGAAGGAGCTTCCAAAGAAGATGATGACGCAAAATATATAAAGGAAAATGTGAAAAGTCCACAACAAGATCTAAGGAGATCTACATGGGTCAGAAATCCACCTAAAAGTGTTAAAAGGCATAGGACAACTGAGAGGGGGGTGAATCAGTTGTCACCAAATTTAAACTCAAAACTTCAAGACTTATTAATTTCACAACCACATTGTTTTATTATTAAGTATGAACATGAAATGCAGATAACAAAAAGTAAAATCAACACACAGAACACCAAATTTTACGTGAAAAACCCAATGAGGGAAAAACCACGGTGATGATTAACTCACAATATAAAGTAGTTCCAAAATTGAATATATAAGGCTCACTACCCTGAATAGGACTCATTGTCCGAATACAAAAGCTCACTGCTTACAAGGAGGCTCATTGCCTACAAAAGGATTTACAAAAAAAATAGGCTTCACAACCAAAATGAACTGAAAAGAGTGCACCTAAAAAGTGTTGATGCAGTTCTTGTGATGCTTAATAGACAGACTTAACACAATTCATCATTTTCGCTCTTCTTCACCTTCACATTCACAACTGCCACATCAAAATCTCACTCTTCAAAAATTGTTCAACATATATATACTCGATCTATCCACACGCATCAATTAGGTCGGCCTAATTAGATGCATTTCTTATTCATCAAGAATACCAACTGTCAGCTACAAGCTTTCGTAAAAACTTCCCAAAAACAATTCAAAGAACTCAACACGCTACATCATTTTAGCATAGACTTAGGATATGTCGCACATATATCTACATAACAAAAATTGATTCACCATATCACAACTTATCCATGAAGTCGGCCAGAAATAGACTTAATTGCAAAAAGTAATCAACAAAATAATGCCAATATGTCGTACGAGCACTAGAGTACAAAGGATTCTAAACATACATGCTTTCAACAATAATAAACAGTTTCCCAAAACTACAAGAAGTAACTATCAACTGTAGAGGATTGTGGACTAAAATATCAGAGGGTGTAGCTAGAATACCAGTTCAGATACTAGACCGAAATACCGGATCAATTACCTTGCAGTCACAACTTGAATAACATGGTGACATCAATGACAACACAAAACTGTAGAGATGATCATTCTTCTTCATTCTTCCAACAATCTCCCCCTTTGTCATTGATGGCAACATATGCCAAAAAAAATCAAAACACAACATTCTCTCCTCCTATCACCTTAGCTATTCTCCACATAACTCTCTCACCCTTTGACATCAATGGAAAAGGGTGACCAAAAAGGTAGGATGTAAACATGATGAATTTGTATAGACACAAGTGTGAGATTCAGCTTCTTAGTTCCTAGCCTAGAATAGTGACAACTAAACACCTGTAGACTACAAAACCACATCAACAAGAGAATAAAAACAATGAGAAATTAAAATGAAAGCATGCGTAAATAAATACTCCCCATTGTAGTTGTTTCACTTCTCTTGCTCCTCTTCTTATTCTTATGCCAATATTTCCCTCAAATTTGTTGTTGAAGTTGTGCAAATACCTACAAATAGTAAGCAAGAAAGTTGGAGAAAGTTAGATGTTAAGGTGAAAATGAAGGAGGAAGGTTGCTTTTATAGACAACCTTTCGAATGGACGGATGAGATTAATCCTCTAGAAGGATTCCAAGATCAATGGTGGACGATGCATGAGAGGGAGGTTACAAAATGGATGGTCAAGATTAAACTTCTAGAAAGATGCCAAGATCAATGGTCCAGAATTGATGCACCAAGAATATGCTATTCTTGGAGGAATCATGACAGACATACATGCAAGTTATGACAGACATGCAGGGTATGACAAACATGTAGGCTATGACATGAAATAATGATAGGGTATCTTTGACCAAAATGAAGGGATTTTAAATTATTTATTTGAAAATGGAGGAAAATGGAGAAAGGGGACAAGTGGCAAATAAATAATTTATTTGGAGGAAAATAAAAGATGGAGCATTTAATTAAATTTATTCTATTTAATTAAATGTGACGATGGAAATTGGAGGGGGATTAAATATTTTCAACAATTATTTAATCATGGAAGAATAAAAGGTCAAATAATAATAATCATTATCTGACTATAGAGAAAAATTAAATAAATGATGATTTATTTAATTATAGAAGAAAGGGGTACATTAGCGACATAATTAAATTATTTAATCAATTAGGATAGAATAAGGATTAGAAAGTGAATTAATTAAATAATTAAAAATTATCTAATTAATAGAGGAATAAGAACATAATTGAATAATTAAAATTATTCAATTATCAAATGATGGAGACCAAGAAAAATGACACTTGCATGCTTAGGACATTTTCTCAATGTCTACATTTTTCCCCTCTTTGACATAATGCAGTTTATCATGTTGTGTCAAAGAAACTCAATCAAAAGATATTCTAGGATGCCCCAGTGACATCAGAGTACCAGTATGCCCCCTCGAGCAGACATGTGGGTTTAAAGAACACAAATGTGCTCTCGAAATGGATGATAAGACTAGAGGATGAAGGATAGAAGAAATGTTAACATGGAGAAGATGGATGTTAGCATGAAAAAGGAAAGGAAGATGGAGATGAAAGATTATACAGGAAAGGATAAGGGAACCAACTTTCATGCTTATAGTTTTATATTTATCATCATTGGGCATTAAAAATTTCACAAATGGACCACAAACACCATGGTATGACATAGACCAAGGTGTGCAAGGTGACCATTTGGGAGAGACAAGCAGTCAAAAAGACAAGGAATGCCCCATCTCATACTAAGGACCCAATTGTCCTAGTCTTTTTTCCAAGACAAACCACAGACATAAAACAAAGAAAAGAGGCCACGATCCATCATCGTCCCTCTAAATACATTGATAGGACATCCTAGAGGATACTAGTAACATGACCCAAAATCAATCAAAAAGATAAGACAATTCCAAACCAATAAAGTGTTTTCCAAGTGTTTGCCAGTGATAATGATGAGATTGTTTGATTGATTGACTAGGTGGACCAAGATGACCAAGTTTGATCGAAATGTTGACAAGGATTGATTGATAAGTTGACAAGGATTGAATGACAAGTTGAAAAAAGTTGGAAAATTGATTTGATTGATTGTAACTAGTTTCATGAAGGACAGATCCTGATTAAGGCAAGATTGATTGACCATGTTGACAAGATTGATTGATTTGATAAAGATTGATCGATAAAGTTGATAAAGTTTGATTGATAATGATTGTGCCTAACCTCAGGAAGGACACATCCTAACTAAGGCAAGATTGATTGACAAGATGGTTTGATTGTTTAACAAAGATTGATTGTGACAAAGATTGGTGAACATGACCAAGTGATGTGATGATACCCAACGGCAGGAAGGACACATCCTGTTTTGGGGCAAGGGACACATCTAATAAGGTTGATCAAGTGATAAGTGTTGAAAAGGCGCCTAACTACAAGAAAGACATATCTTGCTTAAGGTGAATGACCAAATTGACAAATTTTAACCTCAAAAAGGACGCATCCTGATATAAGACCAAATGAGACAAAAGACCTAATGCCCCATTCTAGTTGAATGACCAATTTGATTGATTGATGCTAAGATTGATTGATGAAAGATTTTATTGGTTCTGTTTGTTTGTTGTTTCATGATTTGGTTCAAATGATGATTGTTTTTAGACCAAGGAATTGACCAGACTCGACAAACCCTAAGGGAATTGACCTAGGCGGCCTTGGGGGCTCATCGATAGTTGGCATTTCCTACGTAGCAATGTGCAAAGACCTTGTAGTTCAACATGACTTGACTTTGTCTCATTTGAAAAAAGATGAAGTCATGATTTTATTTGGACAACCTAAAAGGATTGACCTAATGCCTCAGGGGCCCATTTAAGATGAGCCTTGCCTATGTAGCAAGCGCGTAGAGGAAACGTAGTTTGACCACTCTAATAAAGACTGATGCAGACTCAAACTTAGACTCTATTTTTGGGATTTTTTATGTTTTCTAATTTTTTGGGGATTTTGATGTTTTCTTATTCTTTTGGGATTTTGATGTTTTCTGATTTATTTTTTATTTTTTTGGATTTTGATGTTTTCTGATTTGTTCGGATTTTGATGTTTTATGATTTTTTTGGATTTTGATGTTTTCTGATTTTTTTGGATTTTGATGTTTTCTAATGTTGATATTATTTCTGATAAAGACGTAGGTCAAGGAATTTCCCCTAGTTAGGTATAGGACCAAATTATTATGCATGAGGGGATCAATGGATGCAAAGGATGATCATGAAAGTGAAGGATGCTAAATGTCGATGGTTTCTAGGCCATGGAAGGATGAAATATTTTACTATGGTTGAATGACACGTGAAAATGGATAAGGGGAAAGGAGAAATAAGATGGAGTGACAGTAGACGAAGGAGTAGGAACTGACTACACATGGCGCTTGTTTTCTAGGTTTTTACCATGGTACTTATCCAAAGCGCCACCGAAGTGGTTTTCAGTTTTAGACGAATTATTTCTCTTTACTATTTTTTTGATTTTTCCATTTTTTTTTGGTGTCAACAAGATCCCTGTTTGCCAGGTTTTCATCAGGGTGACCATTTTTATTTTATTTTATTTTTTTGTAGTTTTGACTTTTTAAGGAGAATACTCTGAGAATCAAATGTAATATTTGCAAAGGTGCATGTTGTTGATAGGTTCAGACAATGGATCTCCTTCAGAAGTAGAAATTTGATAGGAACCTAATCCATATGATGTTGTAATGACATAAGGGCCCAACCAATTAGGTTCAAACTCTCCCAGTTTGTCTCGTTATGCTTGATTCGTTAGATTTTCTCTCAGGACTAAATCTCCAATATCAAAGGTTCTGGGTCAGACCTTTTTGTTATAGCTACATCAGAGGAAATTTTGTTATGCTTGTAGATGTGTCAAGGCATTCTATCTATTTTCATCTAGTAACTCTAGCTCATGTAGACGAGATACATGATATTCCTCTTGATCAATCAAGCCTTGCATGGAGGCTCGAAAAGAGGCTAACTCGACCTCTATAGGAAGTATTGCATCAAGCCCAAAAACAAGGGAATAGGGAGTGGCTCCAGTTGGAGTACAAGCACTAGAATAGTGGGCCCATAAAGTAGGATTGAGTTGTAGGTGCCAATCAGGACAAGCGTCATTGACAGTCTTCTTAAAGATATTTAGGAGTGTCTTATTAGATGCCTCAGCTTGGCCATTACGTTGGGGGTAATATGGGGTGGAAAAATGATGTTGGATATGAAATTTGTCACACAGCTCATGAACATCCTGGTTTTTGAATGGGAGACCATTATCAGTGATGATGGACTGTGGAATACCATAGCGGAAAATGATATAGTTTAGGATGAACTTGGCTATCTGTTTTCCAATAATGTAATTCAATGGGATGGCCTCAATCCATTTCGTGAAATACTCAATAGCAACAAGGATAAAATTATGTCCATTAGAAGAGGTGGGATGGATCTTTACTATGAGGTCGAGTCCCCATTGAGAGAAAGGACAAGGTGAAGTGAGTGGTTGAATTTCCTGAGCTGGTGCATGTATAAGATCTCCATGAATCTAACATTGGCGACATCTCTTCACAAAGTGATAAGCATCCCATTCCATCGTAGGCCAATAATACCCCATTCTCATGAGCTTTTTAGCTAAGGTTGGACTAGTAGAGTGAGCTCCACATATACCCTAGTGTACCTCTTGTAAGGTTTTTTGTGCTTCATTTGAGTCGAGACATCAAAGGAGGGTACTATCTAAGCTACAATGATAAAGGGTGTCTCTGATGATGGCATATTTGGATGCTTGTCAGATAAAGGTTTTGTGTTGGTTAAGGGACAAGTCAGGTAGGATAATTTGGTCATACAAGTAGGCATAGATGTCTTTGTACCAAGGAGATTCAAGACCAACAAGTTCACACACAAGTTCGGTTTTAGGGACATCGAACACAAGGATCAAAATTTGTTCTACCAAGAACTCACACTATGCCGCATTATTAGGGATATCTAGGAGAGATCCGATGGTAGCCATTGCATTAGCCGCTTTGTTATGGATTCTTGGGATTTGATCAAAGGAGATACTATCAAAGTATAATCTAAAACTATCGACCATGCGCTTGTAGGGCATCAATTTTTCATCCTTGGTGTCATAGTCATCATTAACTTGCTTAATCACTAGTTGGGAGTCACCGTAGACTTGAAGATTTTTTATTTTCCAATTTATAGCCATTTGAAGTCCTGTCAGTAGTGCTTCGTATTCAACCATGTTATTTGTGTAAGGAAATGCTATACGAAATGACTTAGGAATTGAATCTCCTTGAGGTGTGACAAATAGAATAACGGATCCCGATCCATAACTTGTATAAGATCCATCAAAGTATAATTTCCATGTGGTTGGCGTGTCTATGACAAGGATTGATTCATCTAGAAATTCAAATACCAACGAATGGTCTTCTTTTAGTGGTGCATCTGTGAGTTGGTTAGCTATTACTTGTCCCTTTATTACTTTGCAGTCAACATATTCAATGTCATATTCACTTAGGATCATAACCCATTTGGCAAGCCTTCCTGTCAATGTTGCTTTGCTAAGTAGGTATTTTAATGGATCGATTTTGGAAATCAACTTGGTTTTATGATTTAGCATATAATGTCTCAATTTTTGTGCTGTGAATACCACTGCTAGACATGCTCATTCAATAGGACTATAGTTTATCTCATACCCAACTAAAGTGCAACTAATATAATATATTTCCCTTTCCTTGCCATTGTTATCATTTTGTGCTAAAAGTTCCCCTAGTGTTGATGTAGTAGCTGTCACATATAGTATCAGATGTCTTCCATCAATTGGTGGAATAAGGACTGGTGGAGTCAATAGACACTTCTTGATTTGGTCAAATGCTTCTTGACACTTGTCAGTCCAATTAAAGGGCACACCTTTCCTTAACAAATGTTGGAATGGATTGGTTTTGTCTACTAACTGGGCAATGAACCTACAGATTGATTGTAGTCTTCCTTGTAATGTCCTTAATTGAATGATATTATTTGGTGGTGGCATGTCTAAGATTGCTTTTACTTTGGTGAGATCAACTTCTATTCCTATATGAGATACTATGTATCCCAAGAGTTTGACTAATTGGACCCCAAAAACACATTTCTTTGGATTTGTTGGAAATAGGATGCCATTTACTTGCAATCCTAAACATTATTTATTTCATGTATCTCCTAAGTCCTTGGAAAGTGTTCCCCAACACTAGGATTAGAAAGAGATTAACATTAAATGAAATAATCATGTTAATTGACATTTGTAATTAATTCTAAATGTTAGGAGCATGTGAGGGTGTCCAATATGAATTCCTAAATAACAGGGGCACATGGGGTGCCCACATGGAAGGTGACACTCATCTTGAGTTAAGTTAACTATTTGGAGTAAGAGATAACACTTTTTCAATGCATGTAAAGATCCCGGGAGTTAGGGTTTGATGTTTACATGCATGAAGTTCAGTTTAGTTTAGTTCATAATTAGTTTAGTTTAGTTTAGTTTAGTTCAGTTTAGTTCAGTTATGGTTCAGTTATCTTTAGTTAGTTTTAGTTGAATGCTAGTTAACTTTAGTTAACTTGGAATGCATGACTAATGACTTGATTTGCATGACAGATAACATGTGACTTCCTTTAGTTAACAAGGGATGACCATTCTTGCATGAATGGTGGAGAGAAATTTTTTAGTTAACAGAAAATGAATTGGACCCACCTTGGGCACCCAAGTTGGCTTCTTGGAATTAACTCCTTTGCATGCTAAGATATTTCAAAAGGCTGAGTTAAGTGGGCCCACTCTTGGGCGCCTACTTTTAGGATAAGCCTTGAAGATATCTATGGAATCAAGGTTCAATTGTGACTTTAGTTTGGGACAACCAAATGGATGAAGCACATGATTTGGCATTGTTATTCATGGCATAAATTTACTTGCAAGGGATAGATGTACCTTTTTTGAGATAGGGATTAAGCATTGTAATTGTAACTCTTTTGGAGTTTACAAATTTGTATATTGCCTATTTATCTCAAGCAAGTTGAAGAGAGTTATTATCAGTTTTATTGTAGGTTGTGAAGAAGTTTTGGTGAATGAAAAAGAAGCATTCTCAAGCAAGAATTGGAGTTATTGTAATCTACTTCAGAGATTAAATAATACGTTGATTCTTGGTGAATTTTTTTCCCGAAAGTGTTCTCCACGGTATATGTTGTGTATCTTCTAATATCCTGTCTAATTATTCTACAACTTTTGTCTTCATTCTACAAATGGTAAAATGGATTAATCAGATAATCACCCACAAAGAATACATATTTAGATTAAAAATCATAAAGTTTTACAAAGTATTAAGCTAAGAAAACACCTCAATTTTCAACAGTTGGTATCAGAGCTGAGGTTGGGTAGAGTATTGGGACACCTTTCTCTTAAAAGATTGAAGGATTTATTGGCTTAGTGGGAGCTTTTATTATTTTTGTTATTGCTGATTTTGGAAAATAAGTTTGTTACAATGAATTCTCATTTAGATATTGAAAGGTTCAATGGATCTAACTGTTAAATGTGGAAACTAAAAATGGAAGATCTTCTTGAAGAAAGAGATCCGTGGTTAGTTGTTAATAATTAGAAAAAGACACCTACAACTATGTTGGATGAGGATTGGGATAAGTTAGATAAAAAGGAAAGAGGAACCATAAGATTATGTCTTGTTGATGTTGTTCTCTTGAATGTTTCAGATGAAAATATTGCATGTAAATTATGGAAGAGAATAGGTGATATTTATCAAACCAAAATTCTAACCAATAAGTTGTATCTGAAAAGGAAATTGTATTCTTTAAAAATGAAAGATGGTGATTCTATTGCACATCATTTAAATTCTTTTAATTTGATTCTTAGTTAGTTAGCATTTGTAGATGTAAAGCTAGAAGATGAAGATAAATGCATTTTGTTACTTTGTTCTTTACCAAAGTCTTGGGAAAATCTAATTGTTGCTATCAGTGGTAGTGGTGTCGATCCAAAGATGGACAATATCATTCCTACTCTCCTATAAGAGGAGATGAGGAGGAAGTCTAAAACTGGCTCCCAAGATGCCTTGTTTGTAAGAGGTAGGCCTAAAGAAAAGGAATCTAAGGCAGAAAAGAAAGGAAAGGGTAAGTCCAAAGGATGGTCTAAAACCCCTGGTAAGAGTAAGGTAAAGTGTTGGAATTGTGGAAAACCTAGACATATTAAGAAGGATTGTAAGAGCAAGAAAAAGAGTTATCATGCTTCTACAAACAAATCCACTGATGACAGTAATTATGCATTAGTCATTTCTTCTAATACTATTGTTGATAACTCTTGGCTTATTGATTCAAGTTGCTCCTATCATATGACTCCTTACAAGGAGTGGTTCACTAAGTATACTGCATATGATGGAGGAGATTTCTTATTTTAAGACAACACAACAAAAGTTGTTGGCAATGGAGAGGAAAAATTGCGTTTCAGTGATGGTAGGGTTAAGACCTTAAATGATGTTTTACATATTCTAGGACTTGCTAGAAATCTACTTTTTTATCTCTAAGTTCAATGATTCTAGAATGCATGTGACATTTGACAAAGGTGGTTTCAAATTGGTGAAAGGGAATATGGTGGTTGCTAAAGGATCTCAGATTGGGACTTTGTTTAAGCTGAATACCTCCAATGTAAATAATTTAGCCAATGTAACTAAAGCTAAAAATACATGTATGTTGTGGCACCATAGATTGGGCCACATAGGTGAAAAAGGTCTTAGGACCATTCTTAATAAAAATTTGGTTGACGGTATTCCTAATTATAATATTGGAAAAAATGACTTTTGTGAACACTGTGTGTTTGGAAAGCAATCTAGATCTAATTTTCCTAGTGGTACAAATAAAGCTAAAAGATTATTAGAGATTATTCATTTAGATGTAATGGGCCCTGTGGATATTGACTCTATTGGAAAATCTAGATACTATGTCACATTTATTGATGATGTCTCAAGATACACTTGGATCTATTTTATGCATAACAAATATGACGTGTTTAATAAGTTTAAGGAATTTAAGGCTTTGGTTGAGAAAAAATTAGATCATAAGATAAAAGTGCTGAGATCATATAATGGTGGTCATTATTGTTCTGGGGAATTTGATGATTATTGTAAGCATGCATGAATAGTGATACAAAAAACTACTCCATATACACCTCAACAAAATGGAGTAGCAAAAAGGATGAACTAAACCTTAATGGAAAGAGCTAGGAGTATGTTAAGTAGTGCTAAGCTCAATCGGTCCCTTTAGGCTAAGGATGTTTGTACTTCTTGTTATTTAATCAATAGATCCCCTAGTTCATCTATTGAAGATAAAACTCCTTATGAAATGTGGTTAGGTAAGAAATCTAGTGTTGTACATTTAAGGATCTTTGGTTGTGAGGCTTTTGTTCACATTCCTCAAGAAAAGCGATCTAAATTGGATCCTAAAGCATAGAAATGCATATTCATAGGTTATGGTGAAAATGTAAAAGGATATAAGCTTTGGAATCCACTAACTCAAAAAATTTCTTTATCTAGAGATGTGATTTTCAGGGAATTTAGAGCTTATTTAGGAGAAGAACAACCAAAGGAGAAGGATACTTCTCGAATAGTGCATTTTGAGATAAATAATGAGAAGCAACAAGATGCACATGTTGAAGAACAATTGGATGGATTGGATGAGGAGAGTTCAGAGAGTTCTTTTGATATAGATGCTCAAGATGAGCATATTGAGGAACAAGAAGAAACCCCTTTGAGAAGATCCACAAGACAACAAAATCCCATTGATAGGTATATCCCACCTAATTTTCTTTGTATTTTTAATGAGTACTAATGATGAACCCAATTCTTACAGGGAAGCTTTGTCTTCAAATGAACACAAGCTTTGGTCACAAGCTATGCATGAGGAAATGGAATCCTTAGAAACTTGTGACACATGGGCTCTTGAGAGTTTTCCCAAAGGAAGAAAGGCCATTGGTTGTAAATGGATCTTTAAAAAGAATATTGGAGAATATGGTAATCTTGAAAGGTACAAGGCTAGATTAGTAGCCAAGGGCTACTTCCAGAGAGAGGGAGTTTACTTTAATGAAATCTTCTCTCTCGTTGCTAAATTGACTTCTATTAGATTCTTTTTGTCTATTGTTGTTGCTTATGATTTTGAGATAGAGAAAATGGATGTGAAAACTACTTTTTTTCATGGGAATCTTGATGAGGAGATATATATGAAGCAACATGATGGTTTTGTTGTAAAAGGAAAAGAATAATTGGTTTGCAAGTTAAAGAGATCTTTATATGGATTGAAACAGTCTCCCAGAATGTGGTACCAGAAGTTTGATGCTTTTTCATTGAAAATTGGTTATGTTAGGAGTGAGGAAGATCATTGTGTTTACATAAAATTTATTGATGATCAACTTTTAATTATTATCTTGTATGTTGATGACATGTTTACTGGTAACAACAAGGTAATGATCAAAGAATTGAAAGCACAAATATCAAACACATTTGAGATGAAAGATATAGAGGCTGCAAAATATATCCTTGGTATGGAGATCAACAAAGATAGAGGTAACTAAAAGCTTTGCTTAAGTCAGAGCAATTATCTTGATACTATTTTGAAACAGTTTAACATGCAAGATAGTAAACCAATTAATATTCCTTTACCAACTGGCACGAAGTTAAGTTTAGACATGAGCCCTAAATCTGATTTTGATTATGAGGAAATGTCTAAAATTCCATAGTGCAATTGGTAGTTTAATGTATGCAATGGTCTGTATGAGATCAGATATAGCCCAAGTAGTGGGAGTTCTTAGTAGGTTTATGTGTAACCCTAGTAAAGAACATTGGAATTATGTTAAGAGGGTGTTTAGATATTTATGAGGGAATTCTGATTATTGTTTGGCTTATCATGGTTCTAATGACATTGATATTATGCATAGATCATTGGACATACAGGGTTTTGTTGATTCAAATTGGGTAGGAGATTTGGATAGTCAAATGTCGACAAGTGGCTATGTGTGCACTTTGTTTGGAGCTGTGGTTAGTTGGATGAGTAAGAGGAATCCCATGGTTGCTTTGTCTACCATAGAAGCATAGCACATGGCTGCTACACATGCCTCTAAAGAGGAAGTTTGGTTACAGAGACTTGGGAAAGGTATTGGTTTTAATTGCAAGCAAGTTAGACTTGAATGTCATAGTCAAAGTGCTATTTGTTTAGCCAAAAATTCTATGTATTATGCTCATACTAATCATGTTGATGTTCGGTATCACTTTGTGCGAGAAATGATTGAGAGTGGAAAGCTATTAATTGAGAAAGTTGAAACTTTAATTAATGTTGCATATTATCTTACGAAACTAGTTCCTACAGATAAGTTCCGATGGTGCAGGAAGGCCATTGTCTTTGATTCATGTACCAGATTTATAATTATTATTCCTTGTTTAGAATAATTGCAATGTATAATGTCAAGTGGGAGAATGTTGGAAATAGGATGCCATTTAATTGCAATCCTAAACATTATTTATTTTATGTATCTCCTAAGTCCTTGGGAAAGTGTTCCCCAACACTAGGATTATAAAGAGATTAATATTAAATGAAAGAATCATGTTAATTGACATTTGTGATTAATTCTAAATGTTAGGATCATGTGAGGGCATCCAATATGAGTTCCTAAATAATAGGGGAACATGGGACACCCACATGGAAGGTGACACTCACCTTGGGTTAAGTTAACTATTTGGAGTAAGAGATAGCACTTTTGTAATGCATGTAAAGATCCTAGGAGTTAGGGTTTGATCTTTACATGCATAAAGTTCAGTTAAGTTCAGAATCAATTTAGCTTAGTTTAGTTTAGTTCAGTTATGGTTCAGTTATCTTCAGTTAGTTTTAGTTGAATGCTAGTTAACTTCAATTAACTTGGAATGCATGACTAATGACTTGAGTTGCATGAAAGATAACAAGTGACTTCCTTCAGTTAATAGGGGATGACCATTCTTGCATGAATGGTGGAGAGAAATTTTTCAGTTAATAGAAAATGACTTGGAACCACCTTGGGCACCCAAGTTGGCTTCTTGGAATTAAGTCCTTTGCATGCTAAGATATTTTAGAAGGATGAGTTAAATGGGCCCACTCTTGGGTGCCTACTTTGAGGATAAGCCTTGAAGATATCTATGGAATCAAGGTTCAATTGTGACTTTAGTTTGGGACGCCCAAATGGATGAAGCACATGATTTGGCATTGTTCTTCACGACATAACTTTACTTGGAAGAGATAGGCGTACCTTTTGTGAGATAGGGATTGAGAATTGTAATTATAACTCTTTTGGAGTTTACAAAGTTGTTTATTTCCTATTTATCTCAAGCAAGTTGAAGAGATTTATTATCATTTTTATTGTAGGTTGTGAAGAAGTTTGGTGAAGGAAAAAGAAGCATTCTCAAGCAAGAATTGGAGTTATTGTAATCTACTTTAGAGATTAAATAATACATTGATTCTTAGTGGAGTTTTTTCCCGAAAGGGTTTCTCCACGGTATATACTGTGTATCTTCTAATATCCTATCTAATTCTTTGACAACTTCTATCTTCACTCTACAAATGGTAAAATAGATTAATCAGATAATCACCCACAAAGAATATGTAACAAAGAATACATATTTAGATCATCAATCATAAAGTTTTACAAAGTATTAAGCTAAAAAAACACCTCAATTTTCAACAGATTTAGCCTGAGTTGATATCTTTCCAATTAAGTGAAAATATTATCCAAGATTGCTAAGTGTCCACCTCATTC
The DNA here is from genome assembly GCA_007258455.2 of Sequoia sempervirens. Classification (NCBI taxonomy): domain Eukaryota; kingdom Viridiplantae; phylum Streptophyta; class Pinopsida; order Cupressales; family Cupressaceae; genus Sequoia; species Sequoia sempervirens. Next base: position 96,152,228 of record VDFB02000002.1, on the reverse strand, counting down.
TAAATATTTGGAGAGAATTTCATCAACATAATCTTCCATAAGGACATGCATATAGTCATGAAAAATTGTGGTCATGGTTCTCTGATAGGTGGCTCCGACATTTTTAGTCCAAATTGCGTGACATTCCAATAGAATGTTCCCCAAGCACACATGAACACTATTTTTGGTTGGTATTTAGTGGAAATTCTAATTTGATTGTATCATGAGAATCTATCCATTAGTGATAGCATTTCATGTCCAGCAGTCAAATCCACTATGATGTCAATATTCGATAAAGGAAAGTCATATTTGGGAAAAGCTTTATTGAGGTCTCAAAAATTTGTGCAAACTCTAATTTGACCGTTTGGTTTGGTGACAAGTACTATATTTGATATCCATTTAGCATAATCAATGGGGCGAATAATTCTAACTCCAAGAGTTTCTTGAGTTCCACCTTGACAAGGAGCACAATTTGAGGGTGCATCTTTCTTAACTTCTATTTGAATGGATTTGAATTTGGTAGCAATGGTAAGTGATGTAGGACCAATTCGGGATCCAATCTAGGCATATCAACATATGACCATGTGAAATTAACTTGTCTTTCTAAGAAGAATGCTATGAACTTAGGATTTTCCTCGGTGGTCAAGGATGTTGCTAACTATATTATTCTAGAGTTATTTGTCGTTCCAAGGTTCACTTCCTTTGTTTCTTCTATAAGCAATGATGATTTCTCTCGGTCTATTGGGAGATAATCCTGTCCTCCATCCTTGGGTTCCTCAAAGAGGTTTTCACCCTTGGATACGTCCTTTATTTTTACCTTTTCACGGTCAATAGGCACCTTTCGATTTTCAGTTGAAGACCTATTATTTTTATTTTTATGTTTTTCATTTTCACTTTTGCGACTAGAGGATAGGACGACCTCACAAAAGTATGTAGCATAATTGAGTTATATGGAAAATCCAACTTTATGATCTCCATTTGGTATTCCATCATGTAGTCCCATGAACTTAGCAATAGCCTCGTCGTTCTCGAAAGTGTCTAAACTTGGTGGCCCTTGTTGGTCCCAATCCATGAGTTGAGGATAAACAAGAGGTAAGCCATCATCAGTATTGTCAAGGGTCATTATGTAGGTAGATAGGGTAAAGATGGAACTAGAGTCATCAGGCTCCCAAGAGGCTAAATCAATGGATTTCCAAAAATAGTGTTGAATCCATTCTTCTTTAGTCAAGGACATTCTAAGACAAGTATTTGAAAAATTTCATGAAGAGTCAAGGGTAAGCATTTGGTCAAATTCCCCAAAGATTTTATCAAGGTCCATGAAAGTGGTAGAGGATAAGGAATCCCATTCATACTCATTAGAATCAACATCATAATCCCAAGGGTTTTCATGTGTCTCGCTCTCATCTGTAGCACTAGCAACCTTGTTTGAGGGTGACCTGATACCTCAAATAACCACTTTTATCGGAACAAACCCTAGCCCTTGATGAATTATTAGCTTAAGAGGTTGTAAAGGTTCCAAAATTTCCTGCTTGTTCAGACCAAGGCCACTGCGTCCATCATATCCATGTCGTTTCATTATTTGGAACACTTTTGGATATTGTTCAACTAGCAATTTCTTAGTTTCAATGTCCTTCTCTTCTTTGTACAACCATGTAAGAATGTGGTCATCTAAGGATTCCTTAGCAAGTTCCCCCCATTTAATGAAGGTGGTAGGAGGATTGTGAATGACAACTTTGGTCTGTATAGGATGCGGTTTTCCATATGACTTTGGTGACTTAGGTAGCTTGTCAAGGAAAAAGAGACTCTTCATATCGTATTCTTTGTAGCCTTTATCTTGGATCTGGATTTTAGGTGTGGAAGGTGTAATGAAAGAGTTGGATGATTTGACAAGGGTCAATGGATCAATGTAGTGGGATGGAATGGTGGGTGAAGTGGAAGATGAGGCCTCTCAATTGATGGGAACTTGAAGTTCAACAGTTCCTTTGAGGTTGGAACAATATTGGAAAGGATCAGGGTCACTTGGGATAGTGATTGTAGTTCCGTTATGTGGGAACTTGAGGCATTGATGGTAGGTGAATGGAATATCCCTCATGGCATGGATCCATGGGTGACCAAGAAGGAGATTGTAATGTAAATCTAGATCCAAGATGTGAAATACTGTGTCCTGTATGGCTGGGCCAACCCTCACTGGGAGTGAAATTACACCTTTAGAGGATCGTTCAACATCATCATAAGCTTTGATTATGATTTTCTTAGTCTGATCAATGCAATTCTTAGAGTATCTCAATGCCTTCACTAATTTTAGTGAGCAAATATACATACCTGCTTCACCATCTACTAAGACTCATCTAATCTTGTGTGTGTTAACACATACTTCTAAATGTAGAGGACTATTATGGTTAGATCTTGGTGCTGAAAATTATTGTTCAGAGAAGGTGATGTGGTGTGGCATAGCGAGGTATCCAACCATGGCCTAAAATTCATTAACATCTAGGTTTTCAAGAATAGAGGCTTCTTGTAGGGCTTTTTCAATAATCACTTTGTGTTGTGGTGAAATGCGAAGGAGTTCCAAGATAGAAATTTGTGCTGGAGTTTTCCATAGCTTCTCTAAGAGGTTATATTGTCCCTTTCACTGAGGACTTGTGGATGGTCCTGGAATAGTTATCTTAGTTTTGTAGGTAGCGACATCACAGTCTGATTTTGGCTTGTTTATAGTGATGGTGGCAATGTGATCGTCAAGAGGTGTTACATTAAGAATGATGGTGTTGTAATCATGCTTGACAACTGCATAGTTGGAATTGTTGTTATTATTTCCTAAACTGGAGGCTTTTCCTTTATCATGGTCTTGCAAAGGGGTCTTGAAAATTGTATGATCAACATTCATTTTACCTTGTGAATTATTGATCAAAATGGTTTGATCCTCGATAAGGTCTTGAATGATGTTCTTGAGTGTCCAACATCCAGATGTCTTGTGTCCTTTCATGTGATAATATTCACAATATTCATCATCTTTCCACCAATTTAGTTTGATCAAGGAAGGTTCATAATTCTTGGTGTCTGGCAATGTAATGACATTAGATTTCAAGATTCGTTTAAGGATTGATTTGATGGGTTCACCCAAGGGGATGTATGTTCTCTTGGTATGGGGAGGACCTCTTCTTTGTTTGGTGCTTTGGATAGCATGCAGTGTTTGGTTTTGTACTTGTGTTGGGATACTTGGTATACTGGATGTGTTTGATGAAGAAGGACCTTTAAGTTGAATGATTGGTCCTTTGGTTATCAATTTGGCATCAACAACTCTGTCATTTGTGACATTTTATTTTCGGGACCAATATTTTCCTTTGTCATTGTTGGGTTTCTGATTGTCTTTGTTTATCTTGACTAGTCCTCTAGTGATAAGGCCTTTCTCAATAAGGACACCCTTTTCAAGAATCTCTTCAAAGGTTTTGCAACATTGGATTTGAATTTGACTCATTAGCTCTCCATTAAAGTTTTCTACAAACATGGTGACAAGTTTTTTTTCAGGAATATGACAAGGGAATTTGCTAACCAAGCCTCACCATCTTTGGTAGAATGAGGTAAGTGACTCCCCATATTCTTGTTTGGTTGTGCTCAATGTTGCAAGGGTGACATTGTTTTTAATGTTAAAGGAAAAATGATTGATAAATTTGTCAGCTAGTTCACCCCATGTTCTAATGCCTTGTGGAAGATGTGAGAACCAATCTAAGGCTGCCCCTATAAGACTTCGTGGGAATAATCTCATCAAGTAGGTAGGGTCATATGCAACTTCCATGCAATCTATGTTGAATTCACGGATGTGTTCAATCAGATCCCTTGTCCCCTTATATTTAGGCAATGGTGGTGTTGTGAAATGTAGGGGAAAGGGTGGCATGTATAAGTTTCGATCAAATGGAAAAGGGCACAACTCCTCCATAGAATATGTCTTCTTGTTGGTTCCCAATTGCATGTTAGCCATTTGTTGTTCAAGAGTTTGCATGTGTTGGATCAAATAGTCTGCAAGGGATGATGATGCGTTGTTTTGATGTGAAGAAATAATGTTGGGTTTGGATTTTTATTAACTTTCTATGATATGAGACCTTGATTGTTATATGAATGTGAGTTGTTTTGATTTGGAATGAGATTGGTGTTTAAGTGGGTTCCAAAGATCGTGTTCGTATTTGGTATGACATTTTGGAGTTGGGGCATAGACCCTTGATTCGTGTTTTGATTTTGAAAGTTGAATCCTTAACTTGTAAATGGAGGTGTGGAGCCTTGATTGATATTTTGATATGAAGGTATAGACCCTTGATGTGAAGGGATATTTCCTTGATTGGCATTTTGAAGTGAAGGTGTAGGTCCTTGGTTGACATTCTGAAATGAGGGTGTAGGTCCTTGAATAAGGTTTTGAAATGATGGAATAGGCCCTTAATTTGTATTTTGAAGTGATGGAATAGACCCTTGGTTGGTATTAGACCCTTGATTGTGGTTTTGACTTGAAGTCTTACATGAGATAATGCATACCTTTTTGGGGTTATTTGGTGGAAGTTGGTTTGATGAAGGTGTACTTTGGAATTGGAATGAGGGCCCTTGGTTTGTGTTTTGGAGTGTGGGTATGGAATTTTGGTTTTTGTTTTGGTTCAAGGGTGTGTGACTTTGAATCAAGGGTATAGGACCTTGTGATGTGGACCCTTGATTTGTTTTTTGAAAGAGAGGATTCATGAAAGTCTTACCCATGGTGTTTGAGGAACTACCAAATGTGAACGTTTGACCTTGTGTAGTAGAATGAGTTGGGATATGTGTTGTGGTGGTAGCGGTCATGTGTGTGGTTGTACCAAGGGGTATGTTTACCATTTGTTGTGATGAAGGCATGCCAAATGGATTTTTAGTTCCTTGTTATGATGGTTGATACGTCATAACCTTGAGGTAATTTGGAACCCTTTTTGGCTAGTGCATAGAAAATTTTGTTTGGGTTGGCACTAACGAATTTGTCAACTAGGCTTAAAAGTCTTGGATATTGATAGGCCCTTTCAATATCCTGAGGGGTCAATTGTTTGTTGGCTACTTCAAATTTTAGGTCTTCCCAAGGGTCACTTTGGTCTTTTGTGATGTGTTGTTGTAGGGTGTAGATTGATTTGAATATGTGACATTAGCAAGAAAAGGGTCACTCAGGAAATCCATGTCCCTTCATTTGGCTTTTGACCTTGTTTCAACCATGTGATACTTTTGCAAGTTGGGGATAATGCAAAATGGTGATGAGACTATGCTATGTTTTTGGATTTTTTTTTTGGATTTTAGGATATGAAAATGCAAGGATGCTAATGTCTAAAAGATGAGGGATAAAGAATGATAAAGGACACTAAAAGATTGGGTGATGGTCAAAGTGAGTGATGAGGTAACTAGATGATGCTAGTGCAAGATTAGGATGATAATGTAACTAAGGTTAAATAAGATTGATCTATGTTTTTGTATTTTTTGTATTTTGGAGGTATGAAAATGCAAGGATAATGAAGGATTGATATGAGCTATATTTTTTTGTACTTTGGAATAAGGGGTAGAGTGCAATCTAAAGAAGGGTAGTCTAAATGAAGGTGATCTAATGCAAAGGAGCACTAAAATTTTACACAAAGGGTGGCATTCAAGCTAATGTGAATCCAAGGTAGAAAATTCCAAATGTCATTGACCATAAGAGGAAAACCAAGACCAAGAGACAAGACCAAGACTCAAATTGACAAAGTGACAATGACAAGACAAATGACAAGGACAATGGTCAATGACAAGTAGAATAAGTAACCAAGAATTTTCAAAAGATCAAAGGTCTCTCTATGTTCAAAATTTGAAGGTTTAAATGCAGCCTAAAAGTCAAGGTCTAATTTGTGTAATGCAAAGGATTGAGGAATGCAACCTATAATGCAATGTATTTCTAATGGGAGTGCATAAAATGAATTGGTAAATCTTGCAAGTCTTTGGTTTGGAAGTCAAGATCACTATTATGATGAATTGGTTCAGTTTTGACAAGGATTTTGTGAAATTGTGGTAATTAGGTAGTTGTGGCCCTATATTTGGTAGTTGTTGTTTTCCAGAATGTTGTTTTGATAGTTTTGATGTTTTTGAAATGGTTTTGATTTGAATTTTTGACTGTTTATGATGAAATATGACTGGAAAACACAACAAATAGTATCAAGCACTTTGTTTAGGACTGGTTTGATGGGAAATGGTAGTAAGAAAACAAGCACAATCCTAATAGGAAAAGGGTTTGTATACTTGGTATAGGCCCACTGGAATACCTCAGATTGGTGTTGAACACCTCTCCTTCTTGAGAGCAGATAGCTTAGAAGTTTGGTGGCACTGGCTCCCCTCCATGACACTCACTTCTATGGGAATACCAACTTCAGATTCCCGGGTAGTCACTTCCTAGGAATTGCTATCTCTACTCAAGGGAGTCAGTAGTGAGTGTCTTTAGGCATGATACTATACCCTGCACTATACCAAGCAATGACTAAAAATGGCTAGGCTTCTAAAAACAAAAGATGTCTAGTAGGGGCATCTGGTTTAGGGGATACGATGATAAACTCCCTCGAGAGGTCTCCCAACCCTTAGAACAAGAGTTTCTCATATCATAAAGATACTAGAGGAGAACTATCACGTACTGTCTTGTTGACTGTGAACTTTCCTTGCAACCACAAATTTATATAGCAGTTCGGAAGGACTTGGCTTTAGCCCATTACTACTTGGGTCGTTTCATTAGGGTGAGTACTTTTTCCCACTAAGGCAAGCCCTCTAATGGGTAAACACAAAAGCAGATGGGTCTGGCTTTCTGATCACTGAGTTTGCACAAGGTGAGAGCATAATACCTACCATCCTCAAACACTAAGACATGGTGTTATTTTACCCTCTAGTTTAATCTATATAAAAGAAGACAATTGTTCTTTTTAAAGCACCAATTGAAGTGTTTTCTACACTAAAAGATAGTCGGTTGATTTTAAACCTTGCTTATTATTTGAAAACACTTGGATTATTTTTAAGCCAATGAAATGTGATACAAGTCAATTTTAAATCCCATGAGTGAAAATATGCAAATTGTTGTTCATTTTAAACCCATGAATGAAATATGCAATTTGTTGTTCATTTTAAGCCCATGAATGAAATATGCAGTTTGTTGTTCATTTTAAACCCATGAATGAAATATGCAGTTTGTTGTCCCATGAATGAAATATGCAATTTGTTGTTCATTTTAAGCCCATGAATGAAATATGCAATTTGTTGTTCCTTTTAGCCTTCATGAATGAAAATGCATGTTTATTTTAACCTTTATGAGTGTGAATGCAATTTGTTGTAGTTGTTGAATGCAAACAAAATTGATTATGCCTAAAGAAATGAAAATCTTGATTTTTGTTTCTAAAGAAACAATTTTTAGACTCCCTCCAAGTTGTGCCACATGCTGAAAACAAGAGATTAGTAACTCAACAAATTAAAACAATGATAACTTTCGTAAAACTTAACGAAACTTTAAATTGTTTGAATCCATGGAAAGCTGAAACTCCAACCTTCAAAACTGAGAAAGTATTTTTTCAAGATTCTACATGAAAAAATTGTTATAGGCAAAAGAAAACGTGGGTTTTAACAACTAAAATTAAAAAGAAAAAATATTAAAACGGTCATAAATTTCTCAATCTTAACAAAATTTTAAACCATTTGAAGTTCCAAAAATCTAAAAGCAAGGCCTACAAAACCCAGATAATCATTTTTTAAGATTTCGTGTGCCCATTTTTTTATTCTCAAAAGAAGATGACGGGATTTTGTGTGAATTCTTGGTTGTAACCTTCAAAACAACAAAAAAAAGAAAGAAAATAAATGGATTTCTCTACAAAATTGTAAGATTCACGTCGGGTTCACCAATGTGAGATGGGGCTTCTTAGTTCCTAGCCTAGAATAGTGACATCTAAACACCTCTAGACTACAAAACCACATCGACAAGAGAATATAAATAATGAGAAATTAGAATGAAAGCATGCGCAAATAAATACTCCCCATTGTAGTTGCTTCACTTCTCTTTCTCTCCTTCTTATGCCAATATTTCCCTCAGATTTGTTGTTGAAGTTGTGCAAATACCTGCAAATAGTAAGCAAGAAAGTTAGTTGTTAAGGTGAAAATGAAGGAGGAAGGTTGCTTTTATAGACAACCTTTCAAATGGACGGTTGATATTAATCCTCTAGAAGGATTCCAAGATCAATGGTGGAGGATACATGAGAGGGAGGTTGCAAAATGGATGGTCAAGATTAAACTTCTAGAAAGATGCTAAGATCAATGGTCTAGAATTGATGCACCAAGAATATGCTATTCTTGGAGGAATCATGATAGACAGACATGCAAGCTATGATAGGCATGTAGGCTATGACATGAAATAATGATAGGGTATCTTTGACCAAAATGGAGGGATAAATAATTTATTTTAAATAATTTATTTGAAAATGGAGGAAAATGGAGAAAGGGGACAAGTGGCAAATAAATAATTTATTCAAATTATTTATTTAGAGGAAAATAAAAGATGGAGCATTTAATTAAATTTATTCTATTTAATTAAATGTGAGGATGGAAATTGGAGGGGGATTAAATAATTTCAACAATTATTTAATCATAGAAGAATAAACGGTCAAATAATAATAATCATTATCTGACTATAGAGAAATAATTAAATAACTGATGATTCATTTAATTATAGAAGAAAGGGGGTACATTAGCGACACAATTAAATTATTTAATTGATTAGGATAGAATAAAGATTAGAAAGTGAATTAATTAAATAATTAAAAATTATCTAATTAATAAAGGAATAATAACATAATTGAATAATTAAAATTATTCAATTATCAAATGATGGAGACCAAGAAAAATGATGCTCACAGGCTTAGGACATTTTTTAGTGTCTACAACAAGAATTCCAGCTTCCCATTTCAAGCATTCAAACAAGAATGACACTTTTTACATGAAATATTTTCTTGTACCTCTCTCTTATGATTAGAAGAATTCTTTTCCAAGCAAGCACAACCAAATTCATTCTTACAGTCATACCTTCCAACAAAGATAACTGTGTAAAGGAGGATATCTGATTAGAAGACATACATAGTCGTTCACAATTTTTTGCATTAGAGAGAATTCTAGAGAGATGATCTAACTGGACCTCAACAACTTCCTTAACCAACCAGAAGGTTCTAACCATATCTTCTATTTTCCTTTGAGTAGTCAAAAATTCCACTTGTAATTCACCAACCCTTATTCTTTGTTTTCCATCCTTGTTTTTGAAGTAATCAAATTTCTTTCCAATAATATTCATTTCAGATTCAATGGCTTTAATTTTTCTACTGAAATTGTCAACAGCTACCAACCACTAGAGACAATACCTGTAGATGTCAGATATTTCTTTGATGCATTATTGTGTCTCATTCATATGTTTAGATAGAACTGTGTTGCTTTGTTACATCTTTCAAGCAAAGATTTGAACTTATGACCTTCAGGTCCTTGTAACAATGTTCTCGCTTCAAAAATCTCTACTAGATCATTTGGCAAAGAATTTGACACATTTGAAACTAAAATACCCTTATTGAGCAAATAATCAACCAACACATCATCAATTTTAAGTTTCTCAATCAAAGAGCATGCATTCCACATTTCACCAATCTTCTTCATCTCACCCTTGTCCAACAACATCTATATATCCTCTGGTTCAAAGGAGTTAGATGAAAACAACAATTCTTCTTCATTCTTCTTTTCTTCTGAGACATCTATTACAATAGTTTTCCTCTTTTTCCATCCCGGAGGAGACTTACCAATGATAACTTCCAATTCTCTCTTACCGAAGGATGAACCCACTTCAAACTAACTGGGTACATACATACCGAAGCACATATTTGTTATTAAGGATGTGAAATATGATCTACAATCACTTACATTATTTTTCAATGATTCCAAGTATCTGTAGACTTGTTTCCCAATAGGAATATCAGATTCCCACACAAAATTTTCTCTTCTTGATAGGGAGTTCAAAAATTAAAGAGCCAAGCACACAAGCAAAGATCCAAACCAAAAGGGATAACCCTCAACCAATGACACTCAAGAATTCTCAATTATATTTTCAAGTAATAGGCTACACAAATCAAACTACTTGTTTTCCTTAACCATCATATGTGCAAGATATACAACAATAGTTGAAGTCGAACCTTCACAATTTCTAAAATAGATTTTATGAGAAATGACATACGCAACATGCCTTACAACAGAATCCGAAAGATTGTTTATCAATAGAGCTTAAGGGTCTTTATTAATACCAGTGAGTTCCTCCACATATTTGTATTTCACAGTTTTCTTTCCAAGGAGATCCCCAATACTACATAAACCAGTAATCACTTCAATCGCTTCTTTCGTGATCAGGTAGGGTTTGTACAAAATAATACTATTATTCTTGAATCGACTCAACAAGAACAAAATGAACTCTTTATCAACAAACCAAGGAAATTCTCCCCATAAATCCATACCTAGGGTTTTTATGCTCTGTAATTCATTTTCCTTCAACCCTAGTACCATTTCCTTCATCTTCCTATGATCAAATTCTTCCAATTCAACTCCTTTCAACTTCAGTGGAATTTCACCACTTGATCCTTTGTCCATTGTCGTGCTTAACCTTTTTGAATTTGTTATTGTTTAGTTGAGACTTCTTTTTCCTTCGCAGACTAAGAAATAATTCCTGAGTATCTGTAATAATTTCTTCATAAATGCTTCAGATTGCTTTGAGATTGCTCCAAGATTCCTTTCAAATTGTGTCATCAAAAGATGGACCCTTCCCATTTTCATGGTCTTTTAGGTCTTGTTTCATAGTGTTGGAGCTATGTTGCTTTAATTTTATGATGTATCTTGGCTTGAACATGCTTATTTTGGTGCTAAAATTCAAAGAACGATGTCTTGTGAAGGTGTTGTGAAGTGTTGTAAGACATTTCTACATTCTTCTAGACTCTATTTAATGCATTTCACCTAAAAACCACCTTTTCACTCATCAAAAAGTCCTATTTTGAAGTGTTGTAAAGTCTTGTAACAATATTTCACGCTTTTCTAGGCATATTTTCACTATTTACACCATTCTCATGCTTTATTTTGTCTTTTTATGCCCTCATATGCTTATATTAGGTGTATTTTTAGGTCCTATCCTGACAAACAACATTAAACACAACATTATTCCTAACACTTGGCCATTTTGGGTTCCAGGTGGGACTTATTCGCCAAGGGTGGTGAATGAGTCCCCCTTGGCCCCAAATTCAAAATATTTCAAATTTCTTTCGGGATTTTACTCAAATTCACTTCATGTTAGCCTGTGATGAGGTATGAACAGATAGTAAGGCACAAGATTTGTATAAATATGTGATTCTAACCTCATTTTACATCTCCTCATTCAAGTATTCAATATCCTAACATATTTGAGCAATCTTCAAGCAATCAAACATCTTGCATCATCAATTCAAGCACTTTAGAGAAGCCATTGACATCACTTCAAATTTTCATATTCAAGGATGTGGTAAGTTTGTAATACTTTCATGTTATTCATTTATCATATCCTTTGCATTTCATTCATTTCTATTGGGTTTGATTACCAAAGTGGGGTTTGACCAAGGCAAACCCCTATTCACTAACCCCCCAACATTTTTCCCCTTTGCATGTGTCTTTGCAGCCTTTGTTTTGCAGATTTAATAGGTTTAAAGGTGTTGAAAAGTGGATTTCAAGTCAACTAGGCTCTTCAAATCAATCCATCATCTATTCAAACAATTTGAGTGACTTTTAGCTTGTTTTCTGCAGAGTTGACCCCGACAACCTAATATTCAAACCTTGTAGGATCTAGAGTAGCAGTATTATCTTCTGATTTTCCATAAATCTTGGGGAGGACTTATTCGCCACCCTTAGCAAATGAGTCCCACCTAAAATCTAAAAAATATGCATTTTTATCAAAAATCAACTCCTGGCTGTTCGAAATCAGTTCCCGACACTTTTTCAACAGTAGGAGGACTGATTCACCACCCTTGGCGAATGAGTCCCACTGTGAAAAATCAAAAAAATTCATCAGCATTCTAGACATTCCAGAAAGCTCACACATCATCCAGGTGCACTCAGATTTGACCCTGTACCTTTTGTTATGCACATTTATTTCAATTTCTTCATCTTTCATAGTAGTTTGTGTATCATAGTGCGTTTTCAAACATAGCTTAAATTACACTTTTTCATTCATTTTAGATCATCTTAATTAGTCAATTTCACTTATACTAGTTCATTTACATCATATTACATTGCATACTTCCTAATTTGAATGTTACATAAGCATTTTAGGATCTAATATCTCTCCTTTTGGGTGAAAAACCCTATAAGAGTTAGAGAGTCCATTGGGTCCTAAAATCTACGTTTCACAAACTCTTCAAGTGCTCAAGTAATCAAAGAGGCTTACAAATTTTACCTTATACACCATCGATTTTCCCTAAAACACATTAAATGTGGAAAACATCAAAAAGCTACTAAAAGCATTCTTCTCAACACAGAAACCCCTAATTCGGTCCGCAAATCAGCATGTCAACATGTTTTCTTCTGATTCCTTTTCCAAAACCTCTATTTTTTTATTCTTCACATTACATCCTCGTGCCAGCCTCTGACATACCATTCATCCAGGGGGTTTTTACAATTTTTGGATAATGCTCCCCCTAAGACCATGCTAGGTCTAATTCCCAGAGGAATTGTTTGTACCAAATGAGGGCACATACACATTAGCAGTTTCAGGTTCTTCTTCTTCTTTCTTCTTCCATATCTTATTCATCTCTTATTTGTTGATTTTCTTTACCAGTTCATTCTTCTCTACTGGAGTAGACTGATTTCCCTTCTTACTTCTGCAAACCTTTGAGATATGTCTAGGTTTGTTACAATTATAGTAGACAACACTTTTCTAATTAGTCTGACCTTCATTACTTCTCAATCTACATTGATTTCCTGTGTGTCCAAATTTTTTACAAATATAGTAGTAGCCATTAAAATATTTATTCATTATGCCTCCATTAAAAATTCATCATTACTCGACTAATCATTCTCACCTGAGATTTGCATTCAGTGGCTTTATGTCCAACCTTCTTACATGAAAAACATTGTCCAAAGGAAGAACTGGGAAACTGATTCATCCTACTCCTGCATTATGTTGCCTTGTGACCATATTTATTACATGAAAAACAAATACCATTGAAAGAGGGATACTTTTCTGCATTAGGTTGTCTCACATGTGGTCTCCTTGCAAAATTTCTTTAATTTCTTTTTTGCTTCCCTTTGTCTTGAGTCTTTTGATTGTCTTTTGAACTTTCATATGCTCCATTTCCCAAGCTACCTTTGTCTTTACTTGGTTTCTATCCTACAATTAGTTCTTCAAGCTTGTCGAAGCTATATCTGAAATTGTTCTCATAGAGTTTCTCCTTCTCTAGCTCTACCCTCAAGTTTACTACCTCTTGTTCAAGTTTAGAGCATTCATCAGACTTGTTCTGCACCATTGTATTTAGACATTCTTCAATTCTCTTCTTTTCTTCTACAAGCGCTTTTAGTCCAATTATCTCTTTTTTTTGCTGCCCACTTACTTCTCTGTGTCTTTCCTTGAATTTCTTCAATTTTTCTTTCAGTTTCCGGACAGATTCATTAGCCTCATCTAGATTTTCTTTCAAGTCCCTATTTTCATTTTCTGCCTTATCGAGGTCTTCAAGTGCAGTTCAAAGTTCTTCTTTATCATCCATTTGATCAACCTTCAGGATCTTCCTCAAGCAGTTAATCTCTACACCAAGGAACCAAAGCTCTGATACCAATTTTTAAAAGACGCAGGACAACTAAGAGGGGGGGTGAATCAGTTGTCACCAAATTTAAACTCAAAACTTCAACACTTATTAATTTCACAACCACACTATTTTGTTATTAAGTATGAACATGAAATGCAGATAACATAAAGTAAAATCAACACACAGAACACCATATTTTACATGGAAAACCCAATGAGGGAAAAACCACAGTGAGGATTAACTCACAATATAAAGTAGTTACAAAACTGAATATATAAGGCTCATTGCCAAGGGCTCACTGCCCTGAATAGGAATCACTATCCGAATACAAAAGCTCACTTCTTACAAGGAGGCTCACTGCCTACAATAGGATTTACAAAATAGAATTGGGCTTCACAACCAAAATGAACTAAAAAGAGTGCACCTAACAAGTGTTGATGCAGTTTCGGTGATGCTCAATAGACAGACTTAACATGCTTCATCATTTTCGCTCTTCTTCACCTTCACATTCACAACTACCACATCAAAATCTCACTCTTCAAAAACTGTTCAATATATATATACTCAATCTATTTGCAAGCATCAATTAGGTTGGCCTAATTAGATGCATTACTTATTCATCAAAAATACCAACTGTCAGCTACAAGCTTTCGTAAAAACTTCCCAAAAATAATTCAAAGCGCTCAACATAATACATCATGTCGGCATAGAACTAGAATATGTTGCACATATATCCGCATAACAAAAATTGATTCACCATATCACAATTTATCCATGAAGTCGGCCAAAAATAAGCTTAATTGCAAAAATTAATCAACAAAATAATGCCAATACGTCATACGAGCACCAAAGCACAAGGTATTTTGAACATACATGATTTCAACAATCATAAACAGTTTCCCAAAACCACAAGCAATAACTATCAACCACAGAGGATTGCAGACTAAAATATTGAAGGGTGTAGCTAGAATACTGGTTCAGATACCAGACCAAAATACCAAATCAAGTACCTTGCAGTCACAGCTCGAACAACATGGTGACATCAATGACATGCAACACGAAACTGTAGAGATGATCATTCTTCTTCATTCTTCCAACAAAAAGGTATCATGATTTTATTTCATTTGTTGCTTTGATTTCTAATGATAGGTAACCTAGTTGCTATTAGGAAGCAGTGGATGGTATTGAAAATGCTAAATGGAAAATAGCAATGAAAGAAGAAATGGATGCCTTGGAGAAGAATAAAACATGGGACCTTGCAGGACTCCCAAAGGGTAGGAAAGTTGTTGGTTGCAAATGGGTCTTCAGATTGGAGAAGGGTGTTGATGATAAATTTGAAAGGTACAAAGCAAGACTGGTAGAAAAATGGTATTCTCAAAAGAAAGGTATTGATTTTCATGAATTTTTTTCACCAGTTATTAAGCTAGTTTCTATTTGGGTTGTTTTAGCACTTTTTGCTTTACTTGATCTTGAGTTGGAGAAATTAGATGTTAAAACAACATTTTTATATGGAGATTTGGATGATATGTATATGGAACAACCAGAAGGGTTTGTTCAAGATCACAACATGAAATTTGTTTGCAAACTCAAAAAGTAATTGTATGGCCTGAAGTAGTCTCCCAGGCGTGTTACAAGAAGTTTGGTTCCTTCATGGTGAGCCAAAATTTTACAAGGAGTGAGTATGACCATTGTGTTTAATTTAAAAGTTTGAAAATGGTTTATTCATTATCTTGGTATTATACATGTTGACAATATGCTTGTGGCAATCAAAATCATAGTTGAGATCAATGAATTAAAGGCTCAGATGGCTAGGAATTTTGATATGAAGGATCTAGGAGTAACAAAAAAAAAATTTAGGCATGGAAATACATAGAGACATGGAACATGGTAAGCTTTGGTTATCACAGTAGAAATTTTTGGAGAAAATGCTCATAAGATTTGGTATAAAGAATGTGAAACCAGTAAATATCCCTTTAACTTGTCATTTTAATCTTTCTTCAAGTTTATTTCCTAATAATAAAGAAAATGATTATATGTCTCATGTATCGTATGCTAATACATAACCTAAAATTTTACAAAATAATATGGATGCAATTAAAACCTTTTGTTATTTAGATAGTAGGAATGTAATGTAAGGTTCCTTCAAAATTTATAACAACTGTTAGTTACAGTAAAATTGCATTTCAATTTCTTCATATAATTGAAAAATAAATGCATGAAATAATTACATCAGTTATTGTCGAGGTATACTTAACTTTTATAAGTTGTGTAGCAAAACCTTTGAATTTTGATATATCAAAATGCTTTACACGATCATTATAGGTAAATTAAACATTGTATAATTGAGCCTTGAGGTGCTTGATATTAGCCTCCAACTTCTGAATTGCCTCAGATTCTGGCAAAAACTCATTTTCTAATGTCTTCATTCACCCTTCTTCATAAGAAACACCTTTCATTATTGTATTTATTTTCTCAACTTCCTATCTTTTGGATTGCAGCTCTCTCTAAACATCATTAAGCTCCTTTTATCTTGATTATAAAAAATCTTCTTCTTATCTTTTAATTCTTTTTATAAGTGGTTAATTGTAGTCTTCATTTGTTTCTCTTTAGTTTCAACACTTCCAAATATTTCTTTTGTATCTACAAGTTGATCATATGTTTATCCTCATCCCCACTGATCTTACCTATTAACACCCCCTGGTATTCCTTTTCATGATCTTCTAACTTCTTTTTCATATCTTTAACTTTAAGCTTTAGATCAGCTACTCTATCATCAACCCTTAGGACATCAACATCCCTTTGTTTGATAGAGTTTTAAATTTCTTGAATACTTTTATGTATCTTTGCAACCACTTTTTTCTCATCTTTTATAGTGTATTTATGATTATAGAATGTAGGTGTTTATTTTAACAAGTTCTTTACAAAAATTTTATACCTTTATAGATAATATTTTCATGTTTCCACCCAATTAATTCTCTTTTTCTACACTTACATCTGATATTTTTTTCCTTATCATCCATTTCCAATTGTATTTATTCCATGCAATTCTGAAGTTCAAGAATCTTTGAATTGATTTATTCAACTCCACCTATAGCATCATCTCTCACTTTGTTTTCCTACACAAATTCTTCTGCAATACAAAACCTCTTGAGTTTACC
Source organism: Sequoia sempervirens (assembly GCA_007258455.2). Lineage (NCBI taxonomy): Eukaryota > Viridiplantae > Streptophyta > Pinopsida > Cupressales > Cupressaceae > Sequoia > Sequoia sempervirens. Next base: position 96,135,259 of record VDFB02000002.1, on the reverse strand, counting down.
ACTTGTGTATTGCCATTTTCCCATTGAACATACTACAAACACACCTTCCTCAACTTATCAAGAGCAAGAATAATATCTTTAGTTAATAAAAATCACCATCATTGAGATGTATCCTTCCCAATCCTTGTGTTCTTTTAGTATATATCATTCTTATATCAACAACACCCAATCATAATCATGATGATGTATCCTTCTGAATCATTGTGTTGCTTGATTTAGGAAACATCATTTTTTACTTTGAATCATTATGTCCATGGTTTCTTGCTTGTGCAAGTTGAAAAACACAATGTTTAGTTTGACCTACAACTTCATATATAACCATGTTTAGTGTAAAATTTCTTGAATCTTTATGTTACACATATGTTATCTACAACACTATTATGATTTTTTTCCTATTGCAAATCACCCTAGGACTTATTTACCAATCCCCTATCCCTCTCACCCATGCCAAACATCCCACTCCTATAATTCTCAACCAAGATCAACAAAGGCACACCTCTATAAACGTCATCCAACACCCTCCCTCCATACACCCCATCCGTGCTCCTACATGTATCACTCCATTTATATTGCTTTCAAATCATCCCCCCCCTTCCACCCATACCATTTCTAGTGGAAGAAATTTGGATGCTAATGAAAAATTCCTCCAAATAAACATCCAAAAAAATATAAGGATCACCATTTCCCCTCAAAATGATATGATAAAACATAGAAAAATCCAATCCAAAAGTGTAAGCCTATAATCTAACTAAACCTTGAGTTCTCTAATCACCACTTTATTATTATTCCTAATGATTAACATGCCACCAACATGTAAAACTATGATTAACTCATTTGAATTCCTTGGAAAACCCAATTCCAATGCATATGGATCAAATATTTGATAAAACATACATGGTGACTACTTTATCCATACAAAGACCCTTTTAGTTTACAAACCAAATATTATATACCCCTTATCTAAAATTCTTTAGGTTGAACAATATGGATTTTTTCATCTAAATATCCATGCAATAATGGTGTATCAAAAATTATTTTGTCCACTTCAAAATACAAATATGTAGCTACAGACAACTGTTGGGAAATTGTGTCTCAACCTTTCAATTATATAAGGTTTATTGTTGATATGATATATATATGATATTTAAGGTTTATTGTTGGAGTGTGGGGTTTTTCTCTTGAAATGGTTTTCCCCACGTAAATCACTGAGTTGTGGTATGCATGATATTTATGTTTAATTTTTTGTAACTGTTATAAATATCTGTAAAGTTTGCATTATTCTCCTCTCAAGATTAGTGTAGGAATTTTTTCTACTACCTTGGCTTCCTTTCAAGTGGTATTAGAGCCTGATCACCTTTGGTTTCAGTTGTGGTTTGTTGGGTTTTTTGAACTAATCCAAATTTGAGTGGGAGCTTGTGTAGAAGACACTTTGTGATCTTGTTGCAAGAATTTTCAAATGGAAAGTTCATCAAGGAGAATATAGATGGATATTTTTTTTGGAAATAATTTTTAGATGTAGAAGCTAAAGATGGAGAATCTGTTGATAGATCGAGATCTATGGGATGTTGTTGGTGAGAATGTTTCCAAGCCTACAAATCCTACTCAGGCTACTCAATATGATGGTATGGACTATAAATCCAAGTGTCTAATCAAAATTTGCTTGGAAGACTCTAATTTAATCAATGTCCATGAAGAGAACTCTGCATAGAAACTATGGAAGAAGCTTGGTGAGATGTATCAAGCAAATATTTAGTGAGTAAGATTTTATTGAGGAAGAAATTATATTCCTTGAGAATGGAAGAGGGTGGTGTTTGGATAAAAATATGGATTGATATTAAAGATAAACTAACCTTGTAATTCTATTAAATTGGAAAATATAATTAGATCAATCCTCGGGAATTTTGTAGTGGTTTCCTTAGTTTTGTTCATTAAATGTCAATCCAGGGATCATAGAGTTGTGAAAGTTGTTACGGTAGTATACCTAAGGGCTGAAAATAGTGAATTAAGTGGGGATGAATGTAACTTTAATCCTTAAAATGATTATCTACTCAAAAATATGATTTAATAGCTTTATTTCTTCCCTGTGACAAAAAGTCATAGAAGTTGTGCCAAGAAGTGTGCCAAAAAAATTTAGCAGAAAATAGTTACAGAACATAAACAGAAAATAGTGACAACGATTTCTTTACTTTACTCAGAATAGATTCATTGACATGCTTCTACTTAACAAACCATGATTATCATATATAGCATTAATCCATAAAGGAAAATCAATTAAATCAAATTATGAGATGGAAGTGTTACTAAAATAAAATAGAAATGAAATCACACATTACTATGTGAAATTGAAATATGACATAAATAAAAACACACATTACCACAACAACTAATCTAATAGAATCACCATGTGATCCAAGTAGTGGGCCCTTGCTCCTTGGTTCACTTGGTGATGAGATAATAAAACTGGTTTTATGCCAAAGCAATCATTCACATACACAGAAGTATTCAAATGAAATTATAGCAAAATAGTCATATATATTAATCACCACACATACATGCTCAGTCTGAGATAAACACATATATAAACTAGGAAATATGCTAAAAAGCGATAAAGTCAAGGATTTGTTATGGCCTACAACCATCAAACCAAAGTATGTAATAAAAAATAAACCATTGGCCCAAAGCCAATAAACAACATTTGTTTTTATATAAAACAAAAGTATAACAAAAAGGTAATCTGAGTAAAATGTTATCAACAATCGTTCCAACTAAACAACTATTTTCTTCATTAGCATTTTTTCTTCTACGTACTCATAACAGCTTAACCCGTGCCCTTAATCATCCCTGCCAATTAACCTCAAAATGATTAATACTTCATCAAATAATTATTATTATGGAAGGTTTTAATTCTTCTCTCAATTTATTAAATATATTCATTTTCCTCTAACAAAAGGTGACAGGAAGTGTGAATAGGACAACATAAACAAGGGTAAAAGGAAAATAAGGAATGAAATAGTGAGGCCTAATTTGTGCCCATCATTTCCCCTTAGTTGAGGGTCTTGCATGTCCCTATGCAAGGAAGGAAAAACTACAAACCAAGATAACCTGTTTTTACCTTGATTTTGGTCATCGCTCTCAAAATTGACACCCCCATTCAAATTTTTGGTCAATTCTATGAGCTGGGAAGTGTTTTATGAGGTGTTGCTAACTTGGGCAATGATTTCACCAATTCATCTAACTCCCCTTTTTACGACCCTTCATTATTTTTTTCTTTATTTTCTCATGGGTGGTGTATTGTGGGGTTGGCATAACTTCTCAAGCACTCTAAATGTTTAATTTAGGGGCTGGCAGTTCATACTTGAAGCTCGTGAACTGGTCAAAAAGATCGTTGGTGAAAAATATTTAAAGTTTTCAAGTTTGAGTGACAGTTCGAGTGGTTTCTAAAACCATCAGTGGTATTTTTCTTAGTTTTGTGAACTTCCTGTTTTACCACCTCAAGAACATTTTTCAAAAGAAACTAAGGGAATGATAGTGTGGTTTGTTTTTGTTAAGATACATTTCAGTTTCAAACATAGTGTGGTTTGTTTTTGTTAAGATGCATTTTAGTTTCAAACAAAAAACCCATTTATGTAGGAAATGAATACAATTGGATGCCATCAAAGATACAACAAATGAAATTAAAAGATGGAATTGTTCAAAAAGAATGCAAACACTAGAGTATCAAAATGTTGTAATTTTATTATATATTTATATCAATGGCATTACAAAATTTGTTGTTCGATTACAAAATGGGAAGCATCAAAATGATATTTTTCTTTAGATACACATAAAAAACATAAGCATGTAGATTCCTTCAACCACCACCTGGAGGCATTCTATCTAGGCCGGTGATAGTAGATTTTTGTGGGATTGTTGGAATTGGGTAAACAACCCCATGTCATTTCTCACCATCCCTACATGGAGAAGGGTCACAACTTCCTCAACCGCTTCATTATGAGTCAAATTCGTAATGAAGATGGCATCACCAACCAATCTTCTTCATGGGTAGTTGTTGAGACCAACGATGGCTACATTAACTCTATGATGAAACTCAAGCCTAACTAAGTGCTCCATTTCCCTCATTCCCTAGTCTCAATGTCTAGAGGTGTGAATGATGGTATACATGAAACACTGAAGAAGTATAGTGTTGTGTACATGCACCTAATTTAGGAAAGCTTCTCCCAGTATGATGTACAATACCTCCTCTTTTATCTCACTCTAGACGACAAAGACTTCTCTCAGCTGGTCAGATAATTGCTTAAAGAGGGGACTGCACTTGATCTCCTCAATGAAAATGATGTCATTCATGGTCACTCCATCACTTTGAGCACTCGCCATGTTAGATACTTCAGGATGGTGAAGTGTGGTAGTTCCTATTGAATTTATAGAAGGTTGGCAAGACATTTGAACTGAAGATTGATCAAATGATAGGATGGAAATGTGGTCAAAATTAATTGTTGATGTGACCAATATTTAATTGATATTCCCAATTGATCTCCTGGTTAGACAATTTTCACGTGTGACTCCATTTCACCTTTGAGATAACTATTTAATTCAATTGGTTTGTGAAGCATGCTAACTACACAAGAATTGACGGCCACGAGGTAGGGATTAAAGAAATGAATGTAATGACATGTCATATGACATTACTATCTTTTGAGCATGAGGTGTTACCCACACTCTCATATGCACTCATTAGATTCTTCACAATAATTTTTTCACTTGAAGTCTCCAATGTTCTCAACCCAAGAATCTTCATCATGGACCTATACTTTATATGTTTCATCATTTCAACAAATAGTTGACATCTTATAGTCTCATTTAACTTTTCAAAGAACACTCTCCAAATATTATGAGCATATATTCTACAAGTGTGTTTTGGAATCTTACCTTCCATTAGTTGCAAAATATTCTCATCAATATTAATCAAATACTTTGGATTTCTATGCAAAATTCTAGGTGGTGTTCTCAAAGGTAAATTCATCTCAACATTAGTAATTTCATCAATATTTAAATGAGATGGGCTAGATGGCATACCTTTGATTAGGGATGGAATAGATGACGTACCTTGAGGTTGAGATGGGAATTATGGTGTACCTCCTTACTCACATGTGGATGATGATGTACTCTAAACTTGAGATGCGGTAGATGGTGTACCTCCATCTTCACTTGCGGTAGAGGATGTGTCTCCAACTATGGTATTCAAATTTCTCATAGCACAAAGGTTTTGCATTCATTCCCTTTGTGCCACCAATTCCATATCTCTTGTTGATGGTTGAGGTTCCTCTTCAATTGGAATTTCTTTGACAATCATTTCCAATTTCTTCTTCTCACGATGTTCCCTCATATATGCTACTTTCTTTACATTCTTAGTTTCTTTTCATTCATGTGTTGGTTTAATCCTTAATTGTTTCCTCAGCGTGATGAATAATTTTATCAGTAGAATGATAAAGAGACAAATATTAGTTCCTAAAAAATGAGTCCATACAAATAAATGAAATATATGTCATTCAAACCTTCATAGAAAATGCATACAATCATCATGTAGAAGAGTAAATGTCACTCAACCATGATGAATAATCGTGTGCACTAAGAACACAAGGAAAATGGAAAGCTATTTTTTTAAAGTATTTCTACCTTGCAAGAATTTATTGAATGTGACTTTTCTCTAGCCATTTTCTAATGTATGACCTGATGAGAGCCATTCACATTCCATTTTATGCCATATATTAGTCTTTTTCATATGCCTTCATAACCATTTAATATTCCATTTCCACACCATATTATATCATTTTACCACCTTTATGTTGCATATGATTAAATATATATAAGTAATATTTAATTTAGTTTTTAGATAAAATATGTGAATAATAAATATTAGATTGTATTTACTAATATTTGCTACTATTATGTTGAAAAATAAATAAACACTTTTCACTATATGTGATAAGATATATATATATATATATTAATCTTTTGATATAATAAAATATTATATTGTAATGGCCATAAAATAAACGTAGTATTTGTTGGCCATGAACAACTTTTACGCTCCCTATTATTATGGACATGATACAAAAAATAAATGTCCATATTATTATTATGTTAAAACCAATTTGATAAATCAGTTATTTTGTTATCAAACAAACGTGCCATGTTAAGAATATCTTAGTTACATGATTCTCTCGTTTGAGATTTAATTTTATGGAGAGATTGTAGGGAAGAATTATGTCATTTAGTAAATGCCTCATTTCTTATATAATGCATAAGAAATGGTGTGAGAAGAGCGATGTAATATTTTTTAGAAAAGAAATAATGCAACAGCTGGTTTGAAGTCTTAAGAGGTTTACAACGAATTATTTTTGTCATCACGTGGAAGGAGAGGAGGGCTCACTCTCTTGAAATGGTGGTGATATTAATTTTTATATTATGTATTTTATTTTAATATTGTGGTTTCTTTTATTTATTAAAATGTGTGAGTAATTTTGTGATTACATGCTTTAAGTTTAGTTTTAAATTATTTATTTCATAAGATTGTAGTTGCAAAAAATCGTACAGTTTTAGAAGATTGCAGTTCCTGTCACCTGCATAGAGCTCCTATCGCCATAATTATGTCAATGCAAACTATTGTGAATTCAAGAGTATTTTAATCTTAAATATAACTAGTAATGTTTAATTAGAACTGAATTGGATATAGCTAGACCTTATATACAATAAGGGATTTTATTTGAGTTGTTAGTTTAAAGCACTTGATGGTTTCAAAAGGTTTGCTTTAGGAGTACAATTTAAGTGTGTTTTTTTTTGTTATTCTTTCAAAGCATTTAGATTTGACTGTTTTTCATTTCATCCCCACTCAACTTGATGCTTTCCTCCCTTTAGGTATACTGCCACAACACCTCTTGCAAGCTTACGATCCTCGGATTGACACTCTTAGACCAAGCTGAAATATTTCTTATTCTTTACCCCAGTTTTGGCCTATCATTTTAGTGTTGTTGTCGGGGAGAGGTGTTAAATGTTAGAAAATCCAATGAGTTAAGTTAGGACCAATGCGTTGGGATGAAAGCTCACGCAACCGCTAGCCTTGCTTGGTGATTAATCCTAATTTGTGTTGTTTAAATCATATAGATGGATTGTTAGAATTTGTAGGTATATTTTAGAAATTAAAACTATTTATATATCCACATCAGTTGTTGTGAGTTCATTGATAAGAAAGGAAGTACTTTTGAAGAAACAACATAAAAATAATAAAAATGTTGCATTTTCAAGGTAGTTCAAATACATCAATTGGTGGGGAAATTGCACTAGCACAAGGTGATGTTTTTATATTCCTTCTACCTTAAGAATGAAACTTAGATTATCACAATCTTCCCTTACCATTGTCACAAGCATCTACAAATCTTATTCCTATAACTGAGCAAGAACAAATAATTGATGAATTTTTAGAGGGACAGTGGATTTTTGAAAATGAATCCATAGATGAAGATTTGAACATTTTTTGTTTGATTTGTTGCAAGGAAGAATATAAATGTACAGGCCAAGTTGTTCAAGAGGACATGGTGAAGGAGATAGATGATATAAGTGAGCCTCAACACGACAAAGGTGAAAGTGAACAATTCTTCTTTGTAACTCAAGGACAACTTCACACATCAAATTGGGAAGGTTGAGGTATGCATAATGATTTTGAAATGTATTATAATTCTATTGGATTAGAAAGAAAACATGTTTCTTCACAAAATGCTTCCCCATATAGTATTTATAGTGAATGGAAACAATCCCCATAATTCCAAGAATGAAAAAATAATTTCTCACAACAACCACAACATCCATCATTACCATCTCCATTATACCCATCCCACTTAATCCCACCCGCTCTATATCCACAGAAAAATTTACCATTGTCATTATCCCATTCATATCACCCACCATCCACACCAACATATCCACCAAGGGAAATTGCAATTCCTAATAAATTACTATTATCTAATAAGGTGGCTCAATATACATATAATCATGAGGTTTCATTGATCCCTTTACATTTCACTAATATGCATGAAATTGGTAAATCACAATTGCAATCTATTCACACAAATAAAGGATGCAATTTTTCTTTAATTGAATTTGAAGAACAAAATGATCCACTAAAAGATAATCAACTTGGTTCTTCTTATCTACTTAAAATGAATCACAAATTTTAGAATTAATTCATACACATAAGGAAACAATTCAATGTGATTCTTATTTTATCATTGAAATGATAAATATGTGTTGAAATTAATCATGCAATAAGCAACGGTGAACTATATGCCTTACTGACTCAAGAGTTGCGTGAGATACATAATGACATCCTCCAAGATCTATTTATAAATATTTTTATAATCAAACATCTAGATCTTTGGAGGCCTATGGTAAAACTATGTATTCCTAACACACTTACTGATCTGGGTCCAATAATTGATTTTATGATTAAGAAGAACTAGAAGAGTTTGAATGCATTAATGACCACAACAAACTTGCTACAAATGGATAATCATTCATTAAATAAGAATCAAGGTATTTTTAAATATGTCACTTTCTTCTTTGGATTATCCTAATTCCCTCATGATTTTACAGTATGAAATTAAGTTGGGAGGGAAATCCATAAAGTTTTGGAAATCTTTGGTTGATTGTTGATAAAGCCTTCATTGATTGTTTCTTTGGTGCTTCTAATAAAACCACGTGTGTGAGCTTTGGACTAAATCAAGGTATGCATTCTTGTGTTAATTGGAAATGATTTTATATTATCTCTACACAAGCATTCATTGTAATCCATCCATTTTATTATTTATTCATATTAATAACTCTACCCTTCATTTATAAAAATGACTTAACTACTTAATGGTGGAGATATTAAATGGATGATATTACATTACTATACTTGATATGCTTGGTCATGAGAATATGGTTACAAATTTTTGTGGTTACCCACCACTTTTGTACCAATACTAGTTGATGATGCTTCTCTACATGAGCATTGAATAATACAATTTGTTGGATTTGCTAACATTTTGTTGGCCTTGCTAGCTATATGGAACACCTCAAGTTTCCTTTGTGCTTCATTATTTGAGATCATAAGAGGATTTTTTTGGTGAGGTGTTCAACATTCATAGATACAATTTCTCTTTGATATCAACTTTGATGCCATATCATGTGGAGGAGAGTATGAAACTTGGTGTATGAGAAACAAAGATACTATGTTCTTGGCTAATTCTTCACAAGCCACATATCCAAAGACCACTTGAAGACAGACACATAGAGCTTGAGCATATTGTAGATCATCATACTTCATCATAAGGATTGACTCATCCACCTATCCACAGCTATATGGGAATATTAGATAAGTTGAGAGACTACCATTGGTCTTTCACTACATAGCCCTATCTTTGAAATATTGCTTCTATTGTAACTAATTCTTTCCACCAAGTGATTGGGCATGAATTCAAAAGTTCTACAGTCAAATTTCAGATATGGTGGCATGGGCTAAATGGATGAAGATTGTTTGTAGCAATGTGCTATGCACTATGCATGGTCAATCTTGATCGAGGTATCTTTCTTGTTGGTTATCATTTCAAGTTCTACATACAACCTAGTTTTAATAGTGAATTTTTGTGGGGTTAGGGAAGGAACTTAGGTTTTTGACAGTGTCACTTCAAGATCCATATAAAGGGTTCCTTCTCTTTGGTCATTATATGCAAGTTATCTAAAAAATAAAATAAAATAAAAAAATAAAAATAAAATGAAAAAAAATGAAAAAAAAATGAAAAAAGGAAAAAAAAAGAAAAAAGCAATAAATTCTAACAATGAAAAGCTTCAGGCATTATTAGACAACTACAATTTGAAAACCAGTTTTTAGCGGATTGTAGTTGAATAAAATTCTTAGGGGTGAAAATTGTTTATATAACACCACTAAGCGGTAAGTGATTGAAAACTGGCTTGCCAATGGTCACTTGTCGCTATAAAAAACAAAAAAAAATGAAAAAAAGTGAAAAAAAAGAGAAAAAAATAGAAAAAGACAAAATGCAATAATTTGTGTTTTTTTTTATTGGCTAATTAGTTTGCAGGTATACTCTATTGCTTCAATGGTTGTCTGAGTGCCTCTAGTACCTCCTATTGCTCACTTGTGTAGATGTGTTCTCATTTGTCATGGTCAGCCTAGCTTTGACCACCTATAACACAAAGTTATACATTCAAATGAGATGATAACAACAATATAGAGAGAATCTGCTACCATCAGTATGTTCCATAATGCTTCATTCTGATGCAGATCTTTTTTGTGTGGTGTGGATGTCATCTTTATCACAGTTTTTGGTTCCTTCATTGTTGGACATTCACAATTGCAGTTTTTGGTTCCATCTTGGAGATTCACAGTTGCTAAGATACTTTGGCTACCATAACTTGGCATAAATGGCCAAGCAAGTTGGTAAAACAATCAATTTTATTTTTCTTTGTTTGATCTCTTAACTTTATTAATATTTCTTATTATATTAATCATATAAAGTAGCATTCACACCAACCCTCTCCTTGTTTCCTGAGGATGGTCAACCCTTTAAGTTGGGAGGAGGTTCATCATCCTTATTACCTATCTTTTCACCCATCATTATCCTTAAGTATCCTATTATAGTATCCATTATTTTCACCCTTCATAATCATTCATATTGTCTATCATTTCACCCATTTCATATAGCTCATGAATATGGAGATAAATTTTTATGATACCTCCTATATATAGCATTTCAAAAAAAAAATGAAAAAATAGAAAAAAGAAAAAATGATGTAAAAAATAAAAAGTTGGAAGATTAACATGACAAGAAAAAAACGTAAGCTGAAAAATAAAGAAAATCCATGAAAACTTGTTATGAAGAGGGGCTGATAAAAGTCAAGGGAAAATGCAATTAAGCATGATCTATAGTAGTCAAGGGTGAGAAGGTACAAGTCATAGATCAAAAGGTCACCAGTTCAAATCAAAACCTTTTAGAAATAAAGATTACACGAGGGCGTGTAATATGTAAAGTTGGGGGGAATGATGAGAGCCATTCATGTTCCATTTTATGCCATATATTAGTCTTTTTCATATGCCTTCATAACCAGTTTATATTCCATTTCCACACCATATTATATCATTTTACCACCTTTATGCTGCATATGATTATATATATATAAGTAATATTTAATTTAGTTTTTAGATAAAATATGTGAATAATAAATATTAGATTGTATTTACTAATATTTGCTACCATCATGTTGAAAAATAAATAAACACTTTTCAGTATATGTGATAAGATATATATATATTTTTAATCTTTTGTTATAACAAATTATTATATTCCAATGGCGATAAAATAAATGTAGTATTTTTTGGCCATGAACAACTTTTATGCTCCCTATTATTATGGACATGAGACCAAAAATAAATGTATATATTATTATTATGTTAAAACAAATTTGATATATTGGTTATTTTGTTATCAAACAAATGTGCCATGTTAAGAATATTTTAGTTACATGATTCTCTCGTTTGAGATATAATTTTATGGAGAGATTGTAGGGAAGAATTATGTCATTTAGTAAATGCCTCATTTCTTATATAATGCATAAGAAATGGCGTGAGAAGAGAGATGTAATATTTTTCAAAAAAAAAAAATACAATAGCTGGTTTGAAGTCTTAAGGGGTTTACAACAAATTATTTTTGTCACCCCGTGGAAGGAGAGGAGGGCCCACTCTCTTGAAATGGTGGTGATATTAATTTTTATATTTTGTATTTTATTTTAATATTGTGGTTTTTTTTATTTATTAAAATGTGTGAGTAATTTTGTGATTACATGCTTTAAGTTTAGTTTTAAATTATTTATTTCATAAGACTGTAGTTGCAAAAATTCATACAGTTTTAGAAGATTGTAGTTCATGTTGCTTGCATGGAGTTCCTGTCGCTTGCACAGAGTTCATGTCGCCTACACAAAGTTCTTGTCACTTGCACAGAGTTCTTGTTGCCTGCACAAAGCTCTTGTCGCCAGAATTATGTCAATGCAAATTGTTGTGAATTCAAGAGTCTTTTAATCTTAAATAGAACTAGTAATGTTTAATCAGATTTGAATTGGATATAGCTAGACCTTATATACATTAAGGGATTTTATTTGAGTTGCTAGTTTAAAGCACTTGATGGTTTCAAAAGGTTTTCTTTAGGAGTACAATTTAAGAGTGTTCTTTTCTGTTATTCTTTCAAAGCATTTAGATTTGATTGTTTTGCATTTCATCCCCACTCAACTTGTTGCTTTCCTCCCTTTAGATATACTTCCACAACACCTCTTGCAAGCCTACGATCCCCAGATTGACACTCTTAGACTAAGCTGAAATATTTCTTATTCTTTACCCCAGTTTTTTCCTATCATGACCTACCAATATAGTGCCCACAAATAGACATGTATGCAAAATGTGGTAGCATAGACAAAGCTCCCATGAATTTTTTGATGGAATTCCTTAAAGAAATTTGGTCTCATGGAATGCCATGATTGCAAGATAGGCACAAAATGGATTTTTTAAAAGACATTACAAACTTTCAAGAAAATATAATTGGCTTGAGTATAAATCCAAATTCCACAGCTTTTGTCAACATCCTACCTTTGGAACAAGGTATGGGAATCAATCAAAATATTGAAAGAAAGGGGGATTTTTGTCAAATGTTATAATTGCAACTCCCTTGGCAACAATGTATGAGAAATGTGGAAGCATGGACAAGGCATCTGAATTGTTTGAAAATGTTTTAGTAGGAATGCATGGAAAATGTGGTAGCATAGACAAGGTAGTGATTTGTTTGAAAAGTTTCCTCAAATAAATGTGGTCTCATGGTGATGGACATCACCATGAGACTGCATTTATTTGAGGCAATGTCCATCACCATGAGACTACATTTATTTGAGGCAATTTTTCAAACAACTCACTACCTTGTCTATGTTGTTTGATAAAATTAGTTGGTAGACATGTATGGAAAATTTGGTACCATATACAAGGAAATGAGTTGTTTGAAAAAAATTCTTCAAAGAAATGTGGTCTCATGGTGATGTCCATCACCACGAGACTACATGTCCTTGAGGCATTTTTTCAAACAGCTCATTTCCTTTTCTATGTTGTTTGATAAAATGCTTTGGTAGACATGTATGCAAAATGTGGTCGCATAAACAAGGAAATGAGTTGTTTGAAAAAAATTTCTTAAAGAAATGTGCTCTCATGGTGATGTTTGAGGAATTTTTTCAAACAACTCACTACCTTTCCTATGCTTTTTCTTAGTATTATGCTTTGATAGATTTTTTCCATGCATCCATAGTTTGGTCGAAAGCACATGTTTTAGGATTTTAGCCATAACAACAAAGGGACCTTGGAATGGGGTATGACATATATCAAAAGATAAAAGGGGGATATTTTCATGAGTGTTATGGTTGCAATTTCCTTAGTAGACACATGTGAAATGTGGATGCATAGACAAGGAACATGAACTATTTGACAAAATGGCTCAATGAGATATGTCCTCATGGACTACAATGATTGTAGGATATACATAAAATGGAAAATGTATGGAAAATTTGGTAGCATAGACAAGGAAATGAGTTGTTTGAAAAAATGCCTCAAAGAAATGTGGTCTCATGGTGATGTCCATCACCATGAGACCACATTTATTTGAGGCATAATTTCAAATAGCTTGTTGCCTTGTCTAACATGTTTGATAAAATGATTTGGTATAAATGTATGGAAAATATGGTAGCATAGACAAGGTAGAGAGCTATTTGAAAAAATGCCTCAAAATAAATGTGGTCTCATGGTGATGGAATGCCATGAAAATCACATGAACTGTTTGACAAAATGCATCAATAAGATATGTCCTTGTGGACTACAATGAGATATGTCCTCGTGGAATGCAATGAGATATGTCCTCATGGACTACAATGATTGTAGGATATGCACAAAATGGATTTGTTGAAAAGGCTTTATAAAATTTCAAGCAAATTCAATTTCTAGGTGTAAAAGCAAATTCCAAAGCATTTTCTAACATCCCCCATGCCTATAACAAAATAGAAGCTTTGGAAAGGGGTATGCATATCCATAAAAGAGGATTGAGAAATGATGTATTATATTACATAGTTATAACTACTCTCATAAATGTGTATACAAAATGTGGAAGCATACACAAAGTAGGTCAATTGTTTAACAAAATGCCTCAAAGGGATGTGGTTTAAAATGTAATTGGAAAGTGTAAAGAATTGTGTAGTTTAAAATGTGCCAAGAGGGGATAAGGTTATAATTAGAAACAAACAATGATGAACATGGAATATGCATAATAACAAAATCAAAGCATTGTGTTAAGCATGTATGATAAGGGATGATAAAGAAACATAATAGAATTAAGGAAAATGTAAAGAAAATATGTAAACACTTGACATACCTAAAAACTAGAGATTCTAATGGAGGAATTACTCAATTATGTAATCTTTTTATCTTCTTGAATGAAACTCCTCAAAAATTTGAGTTTTTCACAAGCTTGCTTCCTTTTCAATGTTCAATTGTATATCAATAAAATAGAATTACTAACAACAATACAAATAACCAATGTATAATGTTAAATTCCTACAATTCAATCACAATTAACATTTCAACACTACAAAAATTGAGACTTGAATTGATATATATCAAATTCAACATGAAAAATATGTTATTTCCTCCTTCCTAAGTTGGCAAACCATAAAAAAATGGTGGAAATTTCATGCAAAGGTGGTAGATTGTGAAAACATTACATGTGCACTTCCCAACAAGATCAAAAATATTTTTTTGTTGAAACATGCACATAACTAAAATAATAACAGAACATGTGGCCCTATATTATGAGTGTGCTAGCGTTATAACGTGCTCGTGTTATAACGCGATCACGTTTTGTCTTGCTATACAAAATGGCTATATCTCAACTTCTTCAAAACACGCTTTTGTTATGAAAATGCTTATTTTATAAAAGTTTCCTAACTCATTGTCTCATTACCCATCCCTCTCCCCCCTCTATCTCTCTCACACCTATCTTTCCCCCTATGTATCTCACCCCTCTCTCCATAGTCTATAGGTCTCTCACCTCTATATCTCTCAAATGGATCTCTCATTATTTCCCAAACCTCTCCACCTCTCTCCCTCCTCCTTAACCATCTCTCCCTCAAGTTGTCAACTTCACTCTCTCATTTTATTCTATCCCTCCCCTCACCTCTCTATCTCTCACCTATGTCTCCCCTTCACCTCTATACCTATCCCTTCTCTAGGTCTCTCAGTCACTCCTTGTCTACATTTCCATCCCTTCTTACCCATCTAGGTCTCTCACTTAACCCTAAGCCCTATCCCTAAAGAATCAACCCTTAACCCTTAAACCTTAAATCCTAAACCCCATCCCTAAACCCTCAACCCTAGAAAATATTCCTTAAACCCTAATCCCTCAACCATCAACCCTCAACTCTATACCCTATACCCTTAAACCCTTAATACGTCAACCCTTAAGCCATTAATCTCTCAACCCTTCTCCCTAAACCCTAATCTCTCTATCTCCACTCTCTCTCTCCATCCCTCTCCCCACCACTCTCTCTCTCTCTCTCCTCTCTCCCTCTCTCTCTCTCTCCCTCTCTCTCTCTCTCTCAGGTCTCCTCCCTCCTCTCTCTCTCTCAAGTCTCTCCCTCTAGCACCCTAACTAGATAACTCTCTCTCTCTCTCTCTCCCACCCTATCTAGATAAGTCCCTCTCACTCCAACCCCTTCTCTCCCACTCCCTCTCTATCTTCCTCTCTCTTAGGTCTCTCCCTTCCACCCCATCTACCTCTCTCTCTCTCCCTCTCTCCTTCCCACCCTGCCTAGACAACTCTCTCTCTTAAAATGCTCCCTCCTAAATACATACATATAAGCAGACATACATACATACTTACTTACATACATACATACAAGCATACAAGCATGCATACATACATACATACATACATACATACATACATACATACATACAATCCTACTTACATACTAGGGATAATTTTAAGAACCCCCCCTCGGTGAAGGTGTGAAATCTTGGCCAATCTTGTATACTTCCCGATAAAAATATTAATTTTATTGGCAATTTTTTTTGTTTTTTGCGAGAAAAAAATAATCTCAATTGGCGAATCTTTTCTAATCCCTAGAAGTCTGTGGAAAATCTTGGTGAATTGCAAATTTTTTTAATCCAATAAAATATTTTCATTGGTGATTAAAACCTTTTTTCAAACCAATAAAATATTTCCATTAGCGAATAAACTTGTTTTCAAAACAAACAAAAACATTTTTGTTGGCAATTAAAACTTTTCTTCAAACCCAAAAATATATTTTCATTGGTGAATTAAGACTATTTTTAAACTAATAAAAAAAAATTAGTGGAAAAATTTAGTTGGAAAAAATATCAAATTCCTTCATAAAGTGTCCAGAATGGGGAAAAGTGTCAACATATTTATTATGTCTGAAGCCAAATGTTAGTGTAAAATAATATAACCCATGACTATTCAATGAATTTTTGATGGAATACTGTAGTTGCATTCTAGAAGCAAATCTCTGGAGCACTAGAATTTTGAATTAAAACCTCTGGAATAACACTAAAACCGTTAGATTTCGAGAAATCAATGCTTGATATTTTATTACTTATTAACTAACTTAAAGTCATGACAACCAAAATAATATTTTATCATTGACTATCTACCAACAATTGAAGGTTGCTGAAATTATGACTTAAGCCTTTAGAGTCATCATGGTGACTAGCCCCTCGACCTCTGGGAACGATGGGTTTGATGATAAAAATTAACAACACAATCGAATCCAGAAAACATATTCAAATAGTTAAATAGTTGCTATATGGGGAAGCACCCTGTATTAATCAAAAAGAGTTTTTACATTCCTTGGATGGGATCAGATGCTTGACCAAGTCACCAAGGATTCATCCCAGTAGTATTCACAATGAAGCCTTCATTTCCATAAAACATTTCAAAACCAAAATATTGAACGGACTAACATTGGACACTTATACGGACTACAAACAGATGATCACAAACCAAAATGACCTTCCATAGACACTAGATTATGCATTGTTCTAGTTGGCCTCGTTGGTCTTCTTGGCTTTGATTGCATTCAAAATCACCAAAAAAACACCATTGTAGGAACTATGGGTAGGATGGTTTGCTCATTCCTCCCAGCTCCTAGTGTCATTCGCTACCCATTCTTCACCAGTACCCAACTCCCAATCCTCCTTGTCTGAAGACCACCTTTCCCTATCAAGAGCTTCTTCATCGCAAATTCCTTCACCCAACCCTTCAGCCGATCTTTGAGAATGTTAGTTGCACGCATAAGAAAGTCGATACACCTATCAATCTCCCCCCGACCAGTTTTTGAGAGCTTCGTGGTCCAATGAGTGCACCAAGGGAAACTTTGGTACCAACCATTCATTCCCACGAGCCTTGTAGTAGTGCAATGATAGAGGGGTCATGAAATTTTCATTGATGTTGTCTAATGACACGTCGATATTTTCCAACAAAGAGTGTGGAAAAATTCATTTGGCATAGCTTCTTCCCTCGAGCTTTTAAGACACCCATGTACATGAGCATTTCCAGAAACATGGCGGGTATTTCTGAATTCCCCCTGAGCTTGTGGGTAACCAATAGAAATTTTGGGCCCAAAATACCCTTCACCACCTGGAGCACCAGTGGGTGCTTGGACACCATTATCCCTTTCAGTCGTTTCTCACTGATTTCACCATGGAAAGCATTCTAATGCTCCTTGGAATTCAGAAACAGAGGAGTCTCCATTGCCCCTTAGTGTTTGTCGAGAGCGCTAAGACAATTTGAGAAAAATGAGCACAACAACCCCTATTTGTAGCATAAGCTCTTGCAGCCTTATGGAGACTGTACCAAGAAATGAAAACCAATGTGTGATGTGTCTTGCATTCTTTATGCACAAATATTTTTGTGATCCTACCACACATTAACCCAATTGAATTAACCTGGAAATCAATGTTGAGTGATGCATCCATCTTGTCATCTATCATGGACATACCTTTTAAGCACATGTTTTAAAGGTAAGTAAGACATCTTAATCTAGGTTGTCCATCTAGTTTGAGGGTTATGCACAGGAAAAATAATATTGTCACATCAATGATTAAGGATTCAAGTGGTGAATTAAATGTTAAGTTTAAGTATTTGATGTCATACTCATTGTCTTCATTCTAACTTCTATATATACTTCACCAACTTGATGTTATTCATATCATTTATAATATATTTGGCTTTGATTTCTTTCTTCTCTATTCTCAATTTAAATTTTATATTATGGAGTCTTCATGGCATGTAATGCTACCCAAATGTTTTTTGGGAGAAAATAAGGGACGATGCATACACCAGACGAAAGTTGTGTATGGTTTTTACAATTCCTTGTGTGCAGGTTCAGGATGCTATAAGAAAAATTGTGGGTAGGGAATGGCTTTAGAACAAACCTTGTGCTCTATATTCTAAGGTAGCTTCAGATTTCTTGTCCAATTGAATGGAAATTTTACTAGAAAAATATTTGGTGAAGAAACTGGAAATATGTTATTTGCAGCCTTTCATTTACTCTATTTCTTCATTGGAGTTGGCATTGGAGCATTACAATTTTGAAAGTGAGTTAGCGCCTATTGGTGGAATCTTCCAAAAAGTGGAATTGCATGCTTCTATAGTAGAGGCTCTTGCCCTAGTTAATATGAGATGGATTATGCTATGTGATACGAAAAATGAATCATTAAAGAGTCTGGAGTTTTGGAGGAAGATATTAGGTGATTCACTTTTCTTCGCCATTGTTACTTTGTTAAATTTGATTCACCTTCTACTCAAACACCTGGTTGATGACCTCAGCTAATGTTACAAAAAAATATAGTAATGAATTGTGTGACGTGTCACGTGTCTATATTTTATTGTACAACATAATAATTCTTGTAATATGTATTTTGTGACTGGTTTTTGTCACGGTTAGTGGCTTTTTGGTCAAGCTAGCTATGTACTATGTACTTCAGTGATAAGTCTTTAGCTACTTAAATTAAAATAATTTTCGTGGCTCCATTCTTGGAAATTCTCAATCTTTTCAATGCCATTTAATTCTCTCTTTTCAATGCCTCGAAGTACTACATTTCATTTAATTGAAATTCTCAATCTTTTTGAAGAAAGTGTGGTTGCAGTACTGCAGGTGGTGGTGCGGATTAACACCATATGGACATCTGAAGTGATTGATTGGATAGCTTTATATTGAAAACTGCACGATATATTGTAGAATCGTAGATGATGATGTCATTAATCCAGTGATCTAGTGAAACAAGATTTGTAATGATTTCATATCGTTTGAGTAGCACTGGCGATTTTGACAGTTTGTCAGCTTGAGGTACAGTTTGCATGTAGCAGCTACCAGACATCAATCAAATTAAACATTTTAAATTTTTAATTGTAAATGTAAGGCTTAACTTTAAGTTACATGAATTAATTAAGTCAATTTTTTGGTTTGCGTAATTCACGATTATCATTATACCCAACCTCACGGTTCACACATGACATGTGTGAGGTGTACAGAGGATCAAGCTAGTAGTGGCACTGTTGACGCATAAATAGGGATAGTGAACACAACTAAAATCATTCATTGAAGGCTAAAAATGCTTTACTATTGAGTGCAATGTTTTGAATTGTCATAAGGGTGTTCATTTTGTAGGGTTAATAAGGATTCAGGAAGAAGATGATGTGGTATTATTGGGGATACTCTAAATTTTATTGCCTCCAATTATGTAGTTATAGAGTAAAAGACCAATTTCCTCCAAGTTGAGAAGGCAGAATTGGAAAGAAGTTGATCTAGTTCACCTGACTTCTAAGGCAGGTTTTGAACTGGGATGCGGAGCTCTGATGGAGATAAGTGTTATTCCAGTGCATGGAAGTTGTGTGCAAAAGATGGGAGGAATTTTACTACCCCTCATATTTTTCATGACTTTGGTTTTCAATCAGAATAGATACATTTTGTATCTTCACAACTCCCTTTTCCTCAGCATGTTTGGCCAGGAAAATCCCTTGCATTTGTATTTCCAGAGCCACATTTGTATTTGAGAGTGCATGCTTTCCCAGGAAAGTCTCATTCATTTATTTTTAGTGCCCATGGCCTACCAGGCAAGTCCCATACATTTATTTTCAAAGCCCATGGTTGACCCGACAAGTCCCATCACCATGCATTTATTTTCAAAGCTAAATTTGTATTACGTTGTCACCAGCGGTCCAATAGAAGCTTGGCACTTACATTTGTATTTGTATTATGTAAAGTACTAAAGTAACATATGTTATTTATACAAAACAAGAGCTTGGTGCTTGCATGCTCTAGTCAATGACTCATCTTTAAAAAGATATGTAATAATGTGACATTGTAATTCAGTTATAATAAAATAAATGGTTGTGTTATTCTTCATTATTTATTTACAGTAAAGAATTATTTTTTGAATTAAGTGTCTATGAATCTATTCAAATCCTTTTTTTTTCCTTTAAGAAATTAAGTATTATCTATTTATGAAATAATTGCATGCCGATTTAAAAGTTAAACATAAAGCAATACAAATGAAAAAAGAAAGTTGCCATCAAATTGACAAAAAACATTATAAACACTAAAAGTTGTCATTCTTGTTAGGGTTTACCGAAATTTTATTGATTTCTAATTTGTCGTTGACCTTCTCCCCCAGTTCTCAATTCCCGATATCATTATTCATTTTATTAAGTCCTTTTCAACGTTAAGTTACCAGACCCTTGGCATTGATGTGAATCCTAGCACACTAAAGTTTAAAACAATTTTAAAACACATGTTTATTGTTTATATCATAAATTACTCGACCGTTTGATGAACATTTGATGTATGGTTGTAGTTACATTTTGAAATGAAATGCACAAAGCGCTAGGCTTGTGAACTTAAACCTTAGGAATCACCCTATAACTGTTAGATTTACAAAGATCAATGGTTTAGAATTTATTGTCAATGTAGGATAGCCATGTACTAATTGTGTAGTCTAGACTCTGGAAGCAACACGTTGACGTTTCAATGTTTCATTCACTTTAATTTATCGTTGATCTCCCCTAATTCCTACTCTTAGTATCATTATTCATTTTATTAAGTCCTTTGCAATACTAAGTTACCAACCCCTTTAAAACACATGTTTATTGTTTATATCATAAATTTAATCAAGTTTCAACCATTTGATGAACATTTGATGTATGGTTGTAGTTGCATTCTAGAATGAAATGCATAGAGTGCTAGGCTTGCAAACTTAAACCTCTGAAATCACCCTATAACTATTAGATTTACAAAGATCAACGGTTTAGAATTTGTTGTCTATGCAGGACTAAATGGCTTGTTTTAAATTTTTTCATCCATGTACTAATTGTGTAGCCCGAAAGCAACACGTAGGCGTTTCATTCACTTTAATGTTAAAAAAAAGAACTTTATACTACTAAGTGATTTTATTTTTAAGTGAGAAGGTTAGCACATGGGGAGATTTCATTCTTCAGTTTTCTCATTGCAGTGCACCACCCTATTCTAGGTTCCACAGTTCCACTTCCAACAAAGCCATTCCAATAACCCAATTTCCACAACTTTCAGCATTAATCTTTTCAAGATTCAAAATCTGGGTAAGTGAAAGAATTCCTATGGCTATGTTTCAAGGTGATCCCACAATACTGGTTTACAATTTTTGGCAAAACTGGACACTAAACTGATTTTTCCTAACTAAATCTTCACTTTCGGGCACCTATAGCAGCTAAACTGTGAGAAATTTGAAGATGATGCAAACTAGTGATTTGTGACATTTTGTATATTTTTTTCAAAATTTTTGGAATCAAATTGCACTTCTTTTTCCATGTCTCCTTCGACAACTAGTTTTTTCAAGAAACACCATTTTTAAGGAGTGATGCCCGCTATATACAATATAACTTTTTTTCCATGAAGGATAAAATTCCATTTTTTTCAAATTTAGATTTATAACTATGATATCTAGTGCTTCCAATTGGTTTCATAGTGTTTTATTGAATATTTTTTCCTTAATCAAGTTTCGAAGTCAAACTAATTACAATTCAGACATAGGCAGACCGTATACAACATAAGTTTTTTTGTATGTATCGAAATTCAATTATTTTTTTCATTGGATCAAGGACTTCAATATCTAGTGCATTGATATTTTTCATTTTTTTTTAATAATCTGTTATTTTTCCACATGTGCAGAACAAAGAGCTTGATTTTCGGTGAAAACCCTATGTTTAATCAAACTAAAAAAAAATACATAATAAAACAAAAACATATTAAAATTATATTTGTTGGATAGCTTTTTTTGAGGACTATCATCATCTATTTGGGTATGTGAAGTGTCCTCCATTTTCATCCTCAACTCGAGCTTCGAAGGGAAAATTTTTGGAGTTTTTTGGTGCCAAAGGGGGAGAAGGGGGGAAAAGGGGGGTTCGAGCAAACCCCCTTTGGAGGTTCACTCAAACCAGGGTTCGAGGGAACCCCCTTTCCACAACCTTTTCCTTTGCTTTATTTCCCGAGAAATGTAGGACCCAACATTTAATGGGTTCGCTCGAAGGGGGGTTCTAGCGAACCCCCTTTGGGTTCGCTCAAACTAGATGCTCGTTCAAACCCCAAAAAACCATTTTTTTTGCATGGGGGAATTTTTTTCAACTTTTTCGTCCTCACTGGAATTGTAAACCAGTTTTGTGGGTTTACCCTTCATCGTTTGACATTTCTTAAAATCTTATTTTGTCAAACTTTGAATTTTGGGTTTAGGGATCAGAGACTTAAGAATTATGAAAAATTAAGGAGGACTAATAGGGAATTCACAATTTCATATTGTATAAGCTGCATGTCTACCACCAATACCATTAGAGCAATGTCGGGTAAAAAAATACATTATGCAAAATTGCTTAAAACCCCAAGTTTCACTGATGAATACCATGATATTTATGATCCTGGAACCTATGATAGGCGTACCTTAGAACTTAGATTTTCATCTTAGAATAAGGCTGCAAATCAAATGCAAGTTAATAGTATCAGTGCACCCTGGGTAATTGGATTAGGGCACATGATGTTACATGAGGTTTTCCCTTGCCCAAAATTATGATGATAACAAAAGAGAAATTGTCAATAAAGATAGCAAAGAAGATTTTTTATCCATTAATGCAAAATAACTTGGAAAAGTGTTGGGGTTTACAACCGAAGAATTTGGAAATGTCCACATTGACCTAGAAAATCTTGCTAGTGATTATGAAGTAGTGGATGAAATGGAGAAAAAAATATTTCATAAATAAAATAGTTTAGGATAGAAAAAAATTGAAAGGTGATCATAAGCCTCCTTATGATTTGGATATTTTTAGACCATGGGTTCAGGATACTATTTCCATGCTAGCATTTTTCCTCAGACTAGATATCAATTTGGAAGTGGGTGCAAGCCTCCTTGAAATGGTATATAATATCCATTATGGACCACATGTCAAATATAACTATATTGATCATATTGTAGAATCCATGCATAAACAATTTTTAATGATTAAAGGAGATCCCGCCAAGACATTTAGGTTCACAACCTACTTGTGCTATTTTTTTCTACTCAAATTTAGAGGAATGTTTCAAACCAACAAGCTTCAAATTCAGCCCTATAATAATGCTCAGGAAAATCAAATGGCTCTAGTATATGATTGGACCACTAAGATAAGGATCCATGATTCTCGAAGGAACTCTAGTCATTTTGTAGAATACTTTTTGGCTCCATTGCATCAAGCAATTAAAAATACTTCAATTCCTAGATTTCCTATGTCATGTAGAAATTGCTTTCAACTAGGAAAATAAATACAATTGGTTGATTGGTATTTAATGGAAGAATATACTATGCTAAGATTTTATGGATCGAGAGTACAACCATAAAAAACTCCAATACATGTGACATAAAGGTTTTTTGCATTGGAATATGTAAGGTAGATGCAAAGTACTGATGAACTACACTTTGTCGGTCAACAAAAGAAGACCTTATTTACTTATTTACGTTTTTCATGTGGAGGCTTAACATTCGAGAGAAAATAATTTAGTGTGGCACACAATTTTTTGAATTTTTTGAATTTTGATGTTATCTGTCATTGGCTATATGATCCATGTGACACCATTAAATCAATGATTGTGGCCAATAAGAATGCTGCAAGTAGAATTCAACATCAAAGTAAATCCTTGCTTGAAAACTTGAGAACAAAGGATTCTTCGAATGAGGTCAAAATAGCAATGGACAAAAGTGCTGCTGAGAATGGTATTTCTTTTGAAAAATTGTTAACAGAAATTATGGCATTGCATCGAAAGACAATTAGGAGGTACAACAATTTTTATGAAAAAAGTGATAAACCATCTAGTAGAGTAAAAATACCAAATTCTCTAGATAAGAAAGTTATAGATAAAAATTCATCATGATAAAAATTACTCCCTTTTGGTCTATGAGGAAGGAGCTAGGTGA
Source organism: Sequoia sempervirens (assembly GCA_007258455.2). Lineage (NCBI taxonomy): Eukaryota > Viridiplantae > Streptophyta > Pinopsida > Cupressales > Cupressaceae > Sequoia > Sequoia sempervirens. The sequence goes on along the minus strand of VDFB02000002.1, from coordinate 96,110,637 downwards.
TCCAAGAGATCTTACAGAGTATGGAGATAACGAAGAAGATCGTGAGTTTAGAAAATTGTGGAATATAGAGTATCTTGATGAACATGGAGATAAAGAAATTGATGATGAATCTAATGATGATAGGGAAGAACAAAGCCATGTCAAAGCTGGTTTAAGTGAGGCCACAAAAGAAGCATATACTTCAAGAGCAACCATAGCTCAAAAAATGGGTTATGAAAGTGGTGGTTTGGGGTCCCAAGGACAAGGCCCTTGGATGGTAATAGATATACAACATAGAAAACTAGTTGGTAAATATGGCCCTGGAGATAATAAAGTAGACCAATGGCATACAAGTAGATCCAAAACAATTCAATTTGTTAGAGCTTCAAATCCTCATCCTCATGGTCAGTGTTTCCCATTTTTGTTACTTGCTCAAGTTGATTGAGCTAAAGAATTTGTAAACTGAAAGAGAGGTACATTTCATATTTATCTTTCCTATATTGCATTCAATTGTATAAACATAAAAAATAGAAAGATTACAAGATTATAGTAACAAATCATTGCATTTATCCAAGTGCATGCAACATAGAAAAGATTTGCACAAATCTTTCTGAAAATAATCTTTATTATACAAAAGTGCATACTTGTCTCACACAAGCTGTGAGACTAACTTGTTCAATGAAATGAAGAATAGTTAATACATTGATGGATAAAGAAAGAAAAATGCACATATAAGGGAAGAGGCTAGTCATTGCCTAATGAATGGTTTAGTGTCTATTTCCTTTCTTTGTCTCCTACTTTGAGCTGCCTCGCGTCCTCCTTAACTCCCTACTCCTAGTCCTTGCATCTGGCAATAACAATGAAGTTAGAGCAGTGCTCTAAGCAATGAAGGTCTCTCACACTACATGTACATGCACCCATGAATGTATAAACTGACCCTCAAGTACATTAAATAAGCATGAAAACTATGCATGTCCAAGGAAAAAATAGGACCAACAAATACATCAGCCATATGCACACATTTTTCTAACTTGTTCGCTTCATGTGAAGATATAGGAAAAACAATGTTACTGTTTCATCAAATTTCAACACGTGGGGAAAATGTGGCTCCCCACAAGGGTTGAGCTCAGCGTGATTTCATTTTGTGTTTTGACAAGATAGACTTGTTAAGTCTTCTATGATAGTGTAATGCAATCAAGGATACATTTCATTATTCATAACAATGAAGTGCTTGCATTTATTGATATAAACAATGATGCATGCTCAATGGAATTACAGTGTCTTTGTGTTTTAACAAGTATTTTCTTAGGAAAATAAAATAGTGAAGAGATCATGTTCATACGAATGAATGGAAGAGACAAAATGATATCATTGAATCACAGATAAAGTTTAAAAGGAGTCTAGCAGTTCAATCACAATAACAGGGTTGATTATGTCATTATCTGAATTAGTTCTTTTGATGCATATACAATATTCAGAATGAGTTTGTCTTTTTCACTAGTCAAAGGTTATGCTTAATCACAAATTGTAGGTGTTTATGAAGACAATGGAAAGTATATTGCAAACCACATCATGCAATAAGTTGTTCACATATAATCCAACTCATCAAAGGACTATTGGTAAAGGGGATTTATGCAAATACCAGAATTAAGCATTCATCGGAATTAAGCATTCATTCACTATTTTCATTAATAATCTTTTGATAATTCGTAAGGATTAGCATCTGCTTTAAATGATCTTGATGAGAAGTATTAAAAAATTGATCTTCTTGTTAATGAAAGCAGTCTAAAAAAGGATCAACTATACCCCGCATACAGATTTGATTAGTGTATCAGAGATGAGGTTAAAAGCAATTTTCCTTAGAATACAGTCATAGTGTTGAAGGTAGAGAAAGGGATATTATTCTGTTCAAAGACAGTCATATGTCAAAATATGAGTTAAATGCTATGATTTCAGCACAATGTATAGTCACTATAAGTGCACAGTATAGGAGCATGAAAGTTCGGCCTCTAATGAGCAGGTGGTAGAGAAGGAAACCAACAATGATGTAGCTACAAGAAGTTTTATAAGTGTGATGTGGGAGTTATAATCCCTTAGCCATGACTGGAATGTGTATAGAAAAGCATGAAAATCCTTCACCTAAGAAATACATGAAGGCGGCCAGGAAATGAAAACCAGAAATGTACAGATAAAGGAAAATTTTAAATTTTTTATAAGGAAACATTAAATTTAAAGCCTTCATCCTTGTGTTTTTCAAATATTGGCTTCCTCCAATGAAAAACATGAGGATTTTGAAAATTAAAGGAAATGAAACCCAGAGCGGCCATGAAAAATGCAAGGGTCGAGCCAAGAATTCCTAAGGAGGAAACCCTCATGGGTTTTGTGTAAGCAAAGTTTTGTGTTTCTTGAAAACTCATATATTTTTCTAAAGGAGAAAAGCACAGAACCCTCGGTCTATTTCATGAAATTCATGTATTTTTTTGGAAATGAAAGCATAAAAACCCACAATAGCCATATATATAAAGAAAAAAATTGAAGAATGTCCAGAAAGTGAGCCCATAGCCTGGGTTCTTTACAACAGTAAAATCAAGACATAATAATGTGCAAGAATAATCTTACCCTTAGATTTTCTCTTTTTGTTGTTTGTGTGAATTTCTATATGGTGTGCCTTTGAGAAGCTTGAAATGAAATCTCCATGGCTCAGCTGAGCAGATGTGGAGTCACAAAAAATTAAGAGCATTCAGAATGGAGAAGAAAAATACACAATTGTCGTGACCTATGAGATTAGAATCACTAACAGAAGGGTTTCTACTTAAAAGTGCTTTCAAAAAAATGCTTATCAGTGTGTTTCTATGGAGAAAATTGATGGTTTTTGTACAAGGATGCATCTATAACTGCAAAATATCCATGGAAACCATTCAATAGAGCTCCAAAAACCCTCATGGTGTCAGCCACAACTTCTTCAAGAAGCTTCTTGCATAATGAAATAAATGTTTTATCTTTTTCTTTTTGTTACTTAGGGTTTTTTACCCTAGTATGTGGTCGATGGAGACTTGGCATTTTTTCCATCCTTTTAATGAAAAATCAATGTCAACTAATACCCCGCGGGCTAGGAATTTATGTCTTATGTCTTGTTCATATTTCATGCCTCTTGTGACAGGCATTTCAAATATGTATTTTGACTTAGGCATGTTTGAGTCATATTTTGACTTAATAAAGCCTTTATCCTATGTCTATGATCGAATACATGTGGTCTTTTATTTTTCATTGTTCTAGATTGTAAAATGCTTAAATATAAGTGATGCTTTATAAATCACTTAATTTAAGTTGTTATTTTTAAATGCAAAAAATACGAAACATGTGTTCATATGACCAAGTCATGAGAGAAATGTGGATTAAATTTATGACATGCCAAGAATATGGGGAATGTTATTTTTAGTTTGTAGACATGTAACCACATATATAGGAGCATTTATGCATCTTGTTGGAGGTTTTGCAAGAATCTAGGGGTGGTTTTGCATGCCTAGATTCTTGGCATGGTCAAAACCACTTTCCCCACATGTTAGAGATAGTTCTGGGGGGAATCTAGTGCCTCAATTTTAGGCTCTTTTGTAGGATCTGACCCAAGTTAATTGATTGCTCCTATTTCAATGCAACTACTTGGGTTGAGTATTATATTCACTTTGGGGACTTATTTTGGAGTTAGTTCTAAATTTACAATTTTTTGAAGATAGTGATTTCTATAGTCCATCAAATTTCAACATGCTTTGTAACTCATCTTGCCATGTAAAACAGTGAGTACCTTGGATGTTAATAGAATTGAGTATTTTTTCCTTCTCATTACTTGCTTTCTTATGTGCATACTTTTATGGTGATTGATCGAACTGCTTGTGAAATCTCTTCTTTTCCTAGTATTTTTGTGTCACTGAAAGCACCTTGTTGCAAGAAAGTATATTATTACAGGTTATAAGTTGTGTTAAAAATGCAACATTTCTAGTTGTGATATATTCTGTTCCTTCTAGGATTTTTTGTCAACACCTTCTTATCAAGTACTTACTTGAGCAATATGTAGAAAAGGAGTTGTGTGAGATTTTCCTTAGCTGTTAATTGAACTGTGTAGTTAAGTTGTGTTTACATGTCTTATAGTTAGTTTGGTGTATCACCATAGAGTAGTGTTTTCAGTTTCATTTTAAAGTTTTCATCTTTCTCACCTTTTCCTCAGTAAAGAAAAAATAGTAGCTTTAAGTGACATACAAAACTTGGAGTCGACCTGATTTGGAGATTTACTCCAATCATTAAGTTACCCATAGCTCAGTAGGAGTGTTTCCATGTTTCTCCAGAAAGATGAGTTTTGCAGCTTAGCAAGGATGCATTTATGAGAGATAACAGTTTTGACACGCTTGATGGGACTGTCGAATCAGACAGTTCAGAAAAATACAAGTCATTGCTAGTTTTGATATGCTCCCAACATTGTCAAGCCTTTGAGAGGTAGTTTTGCATATCTGGTGACTTCCACTGAGAGTAGAATCAAATGACCAGTGTTGTGTAGTTATATATGAAAAGGATCCAAACAAGGAGTTCAGATTCTTTTGAGTACCTACAGTTGTCTCCACCTAGAAGGTAGAGTAGGTCTGTAAAAAGAAATCCTATCTCAAAAAGGGTTCAGTCAACCCCACTAAGTTTCAGACTAGATTTAATAGCCAATTCAACTATACCTACAACTTCAATCCCTATTGTTCCAATTCAGGTTAATCCACCACAACCATCTCAAATGGCTAGAAACCAGCCTTTTGTGCCATTTAATGGAGGCAGTCCATTAAGTCTATCCCAACATGATGACATTCCTATAGCTGCCTTGAAGAGTTTACCATTTTTTACAAGAGAGGATCAAACAACCCCTATTGAACAATCATAGATGTAGCATCCTTGTGTGGGGTTCATCATATAACCCAAGAGAATGTAGCTGTTAGATTACTTGCAACCTCATTGAAAGGTAAGGATTTGTAGTGGTTCAGAGGTTTGCAAGTTGGGTCTATTGCAAGTTGGGATGAGTTAGGGGATCAATTACACAAGCAGTTTTAGGATAAGTCAAACCACTTGTCACTGGTTGAATAGCTTACAACCATCAAAGGGGCTCCTCAGGAGCAAATGACTAATTTTAATTTTTTCATTTTCAAAAGACATGGTTCAGAATACCTGAAACAATAAGGTCTTCTCCTAATTATGATTTTCTATATTATTTAAGGGCTTTACACAGTGAAATTGCCATCATGATTCATTCTATGGGTGGAAACACATTTCCTCAAGCATACGACATAGCTATTAGGGTCGAAAACAACCTTATTCAGGATGGAAGGATAGCTCCCTGACCCCCAATGCCAATTTTTCTAGACATTCAATATTCCATGCTTTTACAAATTCCACCTTTTGCACCTTTACCAATTGTACCAACATTGCTAGATGTTGCCCAACCTGCTGTCAATCAAGGGACTATTGCTCCAAGCTCATCTCAAGAGTTGTAGGAGATCAAAATCCTATTACAGAATTTTGGTAACAAACTAGTGAACATAGAGAAGCAACAACAACAAAGTAGACAACCTTTTCAACAGAATCAAGGTCAAGGGCAACAATATTAGGGAAATAGGTAGCTTTATCAAGGCAATTATCAGAGTCAAAGATAAAATGTGAATCCAAAACCTTTTTAGCCATATAACCCAGCTCTAATTAGTGATGTTAAGGAGCTTGTTCTTATTCAGAACAATCTTGCAGCAGATTATGAATGGTGTTCTCCTTGCAATCAACCCAACAACCAAGGAACTTGTTCAAATGGGGTCATCAACCAAGCATTAATGGTGAAAAATGCTTCAATTTCACAACCTAATAAACCCAGTGATGGATCCCTACAGCAGCAAATTCAATCTACAAGTGATGCTACCTTTCTAAATTGGTAGGGTGAAGAATTTTGTGGAGTATACAATGATGATTCTCTGATTGCAGCAAATACAAGAGCCAAGAAAAGGGATTTTGAACTTGAGTAGTCATCTAATCAAGGAAAAGGAGTTCTAGAACCATCTACATCACAAGTACCCTACATTTTGCAAAGGAATACACAAGTTGTTACCAAGGAGCAACCTCACTTCCAGACAGAACCTGTTGCTGCAAGGATACAATAGAAGGTTAATTCTGCTGCTCCCTTCAATATTGTTGAAAACTTGAAAAAAATCAATGTGACAATGTCTATGTGGGACTCTTTGGAAATCCCAAGCCAAAAATATTTGTTACAATCTACCTTGATTAAAAATACAGTGTCTAGTGATGCCCCAGTTGATTCAGTTAAGGTTATTTTCACAAATATACCCCAAGATAGTGATAAATAGCAAAGTAAACAGCCTAATAAAGAGCCAGAAAAAGGTGCTAAGCCCCCTCCTTTCTCTGTGATATTGATTGTAGGAGAAAAATTAGTGCATAATTGTATGGTTGATAGTGGAGCCAATAGTTCAGTCATGCCAAAAAAAATTACAGACCAATTAGGACTGAAATACCAACTCCTTGAAAAAGGAGTACTTCAATTAGATGGGAAAATAGTTAATATTGTGGTTGTTATTAAAGACTTGGGTCTCATGTTACATGCCTGCTCAAATTTTTCAATTCCCCAAGATTTCTTTGTCATTGATTTACCTCCATTTTTTTCCTTGTGTTTATCGAGGGACTTCACTGCTAAAATAGGAGGTTATATGTCCTCTGACTGGTCTCATATTCTTTTTAGGTCTAGGTATGGGAAAAAAGTGAACATAAAATTAGATTCTTTGGAAAAGGATCACATTGAACCTTATGTACCAAGTTCAGTTAATGCTAATTGTGTTGTTTTTGAAGACAGTGAGCTTGTTGCAGCTCAAGAGTTGCAAGCTGAAAGTATACCATAGGTGCTGCTAAATGAGTGGGAAGCTCAGAAAACATTGTGGATAATCCAAATGAACTTATTTAGGAGTCTGGTTTGGGTGTTTATGTGCTACATGAACCAGAAACTGAGATTTCAAACCTTGAAAAGAAGGCAGAACAATAATTACCACAACAAGATGAGCTATGGTAGATGTATTTTGATGGCTCCAGAAGTAGAAATGGAGTTGGTGGAGGTGTTATGTTGGTCTCTCCACAAGGTGATAAATATTATGTTGCTTTCATGTTTGCTTTTTCTTGTTCTAACAATACTGTTGAGTAAGAAGGTTTGATCCAAGGCTTAGAATGGGCAAGGAGAAGAGGGATAAGTTTCTTGCAAGTATTTGGGGACAATGAACTGATTGTTAATCAGGTGAGAGGGTTATATGTAACAAAAAATGATGCTTTGAAATCTTATAAACATAGGGTATGGGATATGATAGAGGAGTTTGATCCTTTAATCTGATTTCAATCCCTAGGAGTCAAAATAAACACGCAAATAGATTGGCTGAAATTGGTGCTCAATTTGACATACCAAATGAGATTAGAAAAGATAAGGTACAACAATACGTTAAGGTAGTTGTTAGGCCCTCTATTACTAACAATAATGTTCACTGGCAAGTCTTTGAAAGTGATGAGCAGGTATTAAATTTTATGCTTGAGGAAGATCAATTTTCTGTTGTAAACCGGGAGAAACTTAAACAACAATATGAAGATCGGATTATTCAGCTGAGGACAAATAAGCTACCCAGGGGCCTGGTTACATTAGATTCCATTTTCAGCACTGATGAACAGCTGAAAAGGAACAAAACCAACATTCAGATTAAAGAGGAGCATTACGAAGAGTTGGAGATTTTTAAAGGTAAGCTTCTTAAGAGAGGAAAAATTTGTTCACAATCAGATAGACAGGCTTTTGTTGCTTTATGTCAAGAGTTTCAAGATTTTTTTGCTTGGGATTATTCTGATTTGAAAGGATTTGATCCTAGAATTGCTCAGCATACAATAGAACTAGAACCCAATGCAAAACCTGTAAGACAAAAACAAAGGCATTTAAACCCAAAACTGGAACCCCGTATGATTAAGGAATCAAGCAAGTTGATTGAAGGAGGAATTATATTTCCAATTAAACACACCTCCTGGGTTTCTAACCTAGTTCTGGTTAGAAAGAAAAATGGGGAAATTAGGCTTTGTGTGGATTTTAGATATCTTAATAGGGCTTCTTTGAAGGATCATTACCCGCTACCCTCCATGGAGCACATCCTTCAAGTTGTTGCTGGTTCAAAGAGATTCTCCTTACTTGATGGATATTCTGGTTATAACCAAGTATTGGTCAAAGAAGAGGACCAATACAAGACTACATTTACAAAAAAATGGGGCACTATGGCGTACAAGAGAATTCCTTTTGGCCTGTCCAACGTTGGAGCCATTTTTCAAAGGGCTATGGACATGGCGTTTCAAGGTTTAATTAACAAAATTGTGCTCATTTATCTAGATGATATAACAGTATTCTCAAAAAATGTCGATGAACATCTGCTGCATTTAAAACAAGTGTTTGAAAGATGTAGGGAATATGGAATATCCCTTAATCCTAAGAAAAGTATCTTTTTTTTCCATGAGGGTAAGTTGTTAGGACACATAGTGTCAAAACAGGGAATTACTATTGATCCTGAGAGAGTCAAAGCCATATTAGAGCTATCGTTACCCAATCACAAAAAAGGGTTGCAAAGCTTCCTTCGAAGAATTAATTTTCTAAGAAGATTTATCTTAGATGTTGCAAACCTTTTGAGACCATTGACTGCTATGTTAAAAAAGAATGTAGCTTTCAGCTGGACTAGAGAAGCTAAACACATTTTTGAAGCTATTAAGGAGGCTTTAGCATCAACTCCCACACTGGTAAATGTAGATTTCTCAAAAGACTTTATTTTGTATGCTTTTGAAAGTATAGATTATTTTTTTGCAATGCTAGTACAAAAAATTAATGAAGGTTTGGAACAGCCCATTACCTTTTTCATCCAAGGATTGGCAGATTATGAACAAAGGTATTCATTTGTGGAGAAACATGTTCTAGCTGTGATGAGAAGTTTGAAAAAATTTAAACCTTTGATTTCCAACAGTAAAATACATTTGATGGTTGCCCACCCAAGTGTGAAGGAAATTCTGCTAAGCAAGGATCTGAATGAGAAGAGGGCTAGTTGGATCATGAAAGTGATGGAATTTGATATAAACATTAAGGTCACTAAACTTGTAAGGGGGGAAGGATTGTGTGAGAAGTTGGCTGCAGGATATGAAAATGAAGGGAAAATAGAAACAACAGTTGTTTTAGTCACTAATGATCAAGGTCAAAATGTTGCACCAGCATTAGGTGCAAGCTGGGTTCATGACATGACTCATTTTTTGTAGAATGGTGAATGTCCACCAGGTTTAGAGAAGGAAAAAGGGAGATACTTTAGACTACAGTCCATCCCTTATGTGTTAATTACCAATTTTTTATTCAGAAAAGACCTTACTGGTGTGTTGTTAAGATGTATTGATCAGGATTAGGTCAATAAAGTACTTCATGAGTTCCATGATGGAACTATAGGGGGTCATTTTTCCCCAAGAACAACTACATGGAAAATTATGAGAGCTGGCTATTATTGGCCAACCATGTTTAAGGATGCTCACGTATGGGCTAGAAAATGTGTTAAGTGTGTAATTTTTGTAGGAAAAGAAAAGCTACCAGCATTACCTTTGCAACCAATTCAAGTGGAACAACCCTTCATGAGATGGGTCATTGAATTTATTGGACCCATAAATCCACCTTCCAGTGTAGGTCACAAGTGGGTACTCACTGCTACCGATTATTTCAGAAGGTGGACTGAGGTAGTGGCTTTGAAAGAAGACAATGATTCATGTGTTTTGAACTTTTATGATGATAGTAACCAAGTTTGGTGTTCCAGAATTAATCATTTCAGATAATTCCTTAGCATTTGTAGGGATTAGAGTGAGTGATTGGGCAGTTAAGAATGGCATATACTTGAACACTTCATCAAACTATTACCCTCAAGGTAATGGTTTGGCTGAATCAACAAATGAGAACCTTATCATAATCATTAAAAGAATGATGGAGGATAATCAGAGAGCTTGGCACACCAAGCTGAAATCTGCCTTATGGGCAAAAAAAAAACTCCCAAACGGTCTATTGGAAATTCTCCATATGTATTGGTATATGGAAAGGAAGCCAAATTGCCTTTGTCTATAGAGTTGCCAGCTCTTGATATTATGCATCAGTTGGAAATGTTTTAAGAACAAGACCCATTGGCAATTAGATATGCTCTTCTCATGGAGTTGGAGGAGACAAGAAACAAAGCTATGAAGCCTTTGGAGTATCATCAACTCCAAACTAAAATATTTTTTGATAAGAGGGAAACTTCTAGATTTTTCAAATAGGGTAATGTTGTACTCAAATGGGATGAGTTGAAAAGTAGGCCAGGAAAGCACATGAAGTTTGATAACTTCTGGAGTGGCCCATTTGTTATCATAGAGTGAAAGGAGCACAATGCGTTCAATTATGAAAGATGGATGGTGAGATTTTTCCTATCCCAGACAATGGGATACACCTCAAGCATTGCTTTGAGGTTTGATCTATGCTACATTTTCTTGTTTAGAAGTTTTTCTTTCAATAAGTGTTGTTGTACCTTAGTTTAGTTGTTGTTTTCAAATTCCCTAAGTGCTTTTCAACAAAGTTAGATAGTTTTCCTTCTACAGTTTTAGTTTTCAATAAGTTTCCAAGGTGTTCTGAGTCATTTCTGTTGAGTTACAGTATTAAGTTAAGTTGATTTCAGATCTGTTTTGAGTTTCTAAGTGACCCCATGCCCAATGAATAGCCTAGGCAACTGGTCTTAATGTTTAGTAGGAAAACATATAGCAAATGCCACCAAAAATGTTACCCATTTTTGTTACTTGCTCAAGTTGATTGAGCTAAAGAATTTGCAAACTTAAAGAGAGGTACATTTCATATTTATCTTTCCTATATTGCATTCCATTGTATAAATAGAAAAAATAGAAAGATTACAAGATTATAGTAACAAATCATTGCATTTATCCAAGTGCATGCAACATAGAAAAAAATTGCACAAATCTTTCTAAAAAAAGTAATCTTTATTGATAAAAAAGTGCATACTTGTCTCACACAAGCCATCAGACTAACTTGTTCAATGAAATGAAGAACCGTTAATACATTAATGGATAAAGAAAGAAAAATGCACATATAAGGGAAGAGACCAGTCATATCCTGATCATCGGTTCGGTGTCTGTTGCCTTGCTTTATCTCCTGCTTTGAGCTGCCTTCTGTCCTCCTTAACTCCCTACTCCTAGTCTTTGCATCTGGAAAAAACAATGAAGTTAGAGCAGTGCTCTAAGCAATGAAGGTCTCTCACACTACATGTACATGCACCCATGAATGTATAAACTAACCCTTAAGTATATTAAATAAGTATGCAAACTCTACATATCCAAGGAAATAATAGGACCATCAAATGCATCAACCATATGCACATGTTTTTCTAACTTTTTTGCTTCATGTGCAGATACAGTACAATAAAATGTTACTGTTTCATCAAATTTCAGCACGTGGGGTAAATGTGGCTCTCACAAGGGTTGAGCTCAGTGTGCTTTCATTTTGTGTTTTGACAAGATAGACTTGTTAAGTCTTCTATGACAGTGTAATGCAATCAAGGATACATTTCATTATTCATAGCAATGAAGTGCTTGTATTTATTGATATAAACAATGATGCATGCTCAATGAAATTACAATGTCTTTGTGTTTTAACAAGTATTTTCTCAGAAAAATAAAATAGTGAAGAGATCATGTTCATGGAGCTAAATGGAAGAGACAAAATGATATCATTGAATCACAGATAAAGTTTAAAAGAAGTCTAGCAGTTCAATCACAATAACAGGATTGATTATGTCATTATCTGAATTAGTTCTTTTGATGCATATACAATATTCAGAATGAGTTTTTCTTTTTCACCAGTCAAAGGTTATGCTTAATCACAAATTGTAGGTGTTTATGAAGACAATGGAAAGTTTATTGCAAACCACTTCATGCAATAAGTTACTCACATATAATCCAACTCATCAAAGGACTATTGGTAAAGGGGATTTATGCAAATACCAGAATTAAGCATTCATCGGAATTAAGCATTCATTCATTGTTTTCATTAATAATCTTTTGATAATGCTTAAGGATTAGCATCTTCTTTAGATGATATTGATGAAAAGCATTGCAAAAATGATCTTCTTGTTAATAAAAGCAATCTAAAACAGGATCAACTATACCCCGCATACAAATTTGATTAGTGTATCAGAGATGAGGTTAAAAGCAATTTTCCTTAGAATACAGTCATGACAGCCTTAGTGTTGAAGGTAGAGAAATGGATATTATTTTGTTCAAAGACAATCATATGTCAAAATATTAGTTAAATGCTATGATTTTTGCACAATGTATAGTCACTATAAGTGCACAGTACAAGAGCATGAAAGTTCGGCCTCTAATGAGCAGGTGGCAGAGAAGGAAACCAGCAATGATGTAGCTACAAGAAGTTTTATAAGTGTGAAGCAGGAGTTATAATCCCTTAGCCATGACTGGAATGTGTATAGAAAAGCATGAAAATCCTTCACCTAAGAAATGCATGAAGGTGACCAGGGAATGAAACCCAGAAACGTACAAATGCAGGAAAATTTTAATTTTCTTTGTAAGGAAACATAAAATTTAAAGCATTCGGCCTTGTTTTTTTCAAATATTGGCTTCCTCCAATGAAAAGCATGAGGATTTTGAAAATTAAAGGAAATGAAACCCAGAGCGGCCATGAAAAATGCAGGGGTCGAGCCAAGAATGCTTGAAGGAGGAAACCCTCGTGGGTTTTGTGTAAGCAAAGTTTTGTGTTTCTTGAAAACTCATATATTTTTCTAAAGGAGAAAATCATAGAACCCTCGACCTGTTTAATGAAATTCATGTATTTTTCTAGAAATGAAATTTATTAAAACCCACAATATCCATATATATAAAGAAAAAAACTGAAGAATGTCCAGAAAGTGAGCCCACGGCCTAGGTTCTTTACAGAAGTAAAAACAAGACATAATAATGTGCAAGAATAATCTTACCCTCGAATTTTCTCTTTTTTCTATTTGTGTGGATTTCTGTATGGTGTGCCTTTCAGAAGCTTGAAATGAAATCTCCATGGCTCGACCAAACAGATGTGGAGTCACAGAAAATTAAGAGCATTTAGAATGGAGAAGAAAAATACATGATTGTCATGGCCTATGAGATCAGAATCACTAACATAAGGGTTTCTACTTAAAAGTGCTTTCAAAAAAATGCTTACTAGTGTGTTTCTATGGAGAAAATTGAAGGTTTATGTACAAGGATGCATTTGTAACTGCAAAATATTCCATGGAAACCCTTCAAAAAAGCTCCACAAACCCTCATGGTGTCGACCACAGCTTCTTCAAGAAGCTTCTTGCATAATGAAATAAATGTTTTATCTTTTGCTTTTTGTTACTTAGGGTTTTTACCCTAGTATGTGGCCAATGGAGACTTGGCATTTTTGCCATCTTTTTAATGAAAAATCAATGTCAACTAATACCCCGCGGGCTAGGACTTTATGTATTATTCCTTGTTCATATTTCATGCCTCTCATGAATTAGGAATTTCAAATATGTATTTTGAATTAGGCATGTTTGAGTCATATTTTGACTTGATAAAGCCTTTTGCCTATGTCTATGATCGAATACATGTGGTCTTTTATTTTGCATTGTTCTACATTGTAAAATGCGTAAATATAAGTGATGCTTTATAAATCACTTAATTTAAGTCATTATTTTTAAATGCAAAAAATACGAAACATGTGTTCATATGACCAAGTCATGAGAGAAATGTGGATTAAATTTATGACATGCCAAGAATATGGGGAAGGTTATTTTCAGTTTGTAGACATGTAACCACATATATAGGAGCATTTATGCATTTTTTTGGAGGTTTTGCAAGAATCTAGGGGTGGTTTTGCATGCCTAGATGCTTGGCATGGTCAAAACAACTTTCCCCACATGTTGGAGATAGTTTTGGGGGGAATCTAGTGCCTCAATTTTAGGCTCTTTTGTAGGATCCGACCCAAGTTATTTGATTGCTCCTATTTCAGTGCAACTACTTGGGTTGAGTATTATATTCACTTTGGGGACTCATTTTGGAGTTAGTTCTAAATTTGCAGTTTTATGAAGATAGTGATTTCTACAGTCCATCAGATTTTAGCATGCTTTGTAACTCATCTTGCCATGTAAAACAATGAGTACCTTGGATGTTAATAGAATTGAGTATTTTTCCTTCTCATTAGTTGCTTTCTTGTGTGCATACTTTTATGGTGATTGATCGAACTGCTTGTGAAATCTCTATTTTTCCTAGTATTTTTATCTCATTGAAAGCATCTTGTTGCAAGAAAGTATATTATTACAGGTTATAAGTTGTGTGTTAAAAATGAAATATTTCTAGTTGTGAGATATTCTTTTCCTTCTAGTATTTTGTGACAACACCTTCTTATAAAGTACTTATGTGAGAAATATGCAGAAAAGGAATTGTGTGATATTTTTCTCAACTGTTAATTGAATTGTGTAGTTAAGTTGTGTTTACATGTCTTATAGTCAGTTTGGTGTATCACCATAGAGTAGTGTTTTCAATTTCATTTTAAATTTTTTATCTTTCTCACCTTTTCCTCAATAAAGAAAAAATAGTAACTTTAAGTGACACACAACTAGGAGTCGGCCTCATCCGGAGATTCACTCTAATCATTAAGTTACCCACAGCTCAGTAGGAGTGTTTCCACGTTTCTCCAGAAAGTTGAGTTTTGCAACTTAGCAAGGGTTCATTTTTGAGAGATAATAGTTAGATACAATCACAACTAGTACATTCCCATGGTGGAGAGCTTAGTGCAACTAGCACTGCCGTTGGTGGTGATGGTATGGGTAGTAGTACTAGTAGTGGTCAAGATGTGCTACAAAAACATATTACACACAAGAGGACAACAATACAAGATACCACAGAAACACCAGGTGATCAAGGCATACAAAAGAAGCAAAGTATTTTGACAAGTCCAAGTCACACTACCAGTGGATCCACCACAAAAGGAGATATTTCTAGGCATTCCTCCATTGCCAGTTAGTCTGGTTGTGACATCATTAGAAACTAAAAGTACTCATATTCCTTCGCCATTCAAGCATTCCATTGTTCTTGTGTCCCCAGGTTTTGATTACATTGAAGATTTTAAAAAGAAATCGGACTTGAATAAAAAAGAAAAGAAGCAACTAATGGAGAGTGCGTCTGATGTAACTTCAGAGCCTGCAAAAACCATGGTATTAATCACATTTGAAACAAATAAAGAAATCATGGAGTACACAATTCTTGTTCCAACAGTTCAAAACAAACCAACAAATTAAATGGCTCGATCTGAATTCCAGGTGAAAAATATTCAATTGGATTTTTTTGGACTCAAAAATACTGAAAAAATTAATGTATCAAAGAAGAACAATGCATTCGTGTACACATCATTGCTAAAGCAAGATAGAGAGAAAAAAATGTTGTAGACTCAAATAGAAAAGTTACAGGAAGACCTAGAAAATGAGAAAGCAAAGAGGAAAGCAACATATAACAAGAGCAATGAATTAGAAAAAAAAAAATTGCCTCTACATCAACAAGCAAAGAGGATAAACAAAATGAGAGAGAAGTGAATGAACTGAAGCAAAGACTAGATGAGAGCAACAAGAAATATGATGAGGAAAAATCCACTTTAGAAAAATTAAGACTAAGAATTACGAATGGAAACACATAGTGGGAACAAAAATTGGAGGAGAGAAAAATAAATGAAAGATTGGAGGCAGAGCTGATGGAAGCAAAAAATGAAATTAAGTCTTGTCAAAATAAGTTATCTGCATTTTGTAGAGAAACAATGAGGCATATGAAACAAAAGATCTAGGATGAAATAATGTAGAGTATTGATCATTTGTGTGACATTTTTCAATTGATTGATTCTATCAAACTACATTATAAGAAGCTCAACAAATATTTAGTGGACAACAAAAATGTGTTGGCATTAGAAAAAATTGCAAATCAATTTCAACAAAAAGTCTACAAAGCCAGTATTTTTTTTTGAAATCAAAAGGGATTACTAATCAACATGCTACATCAATGATGTTGTCATCTATCATTGAAAAGTGTTTGAGAATGCATGAAACAAAGGAATATTTTCATTTGGCTACACAAAAGATGAAGAAAGTGGATGAATAGGTAAGGAACTTCACAACACTTGGTTTGCCATAGGATTTTGACACAAATGAGTGATTCATTGGAAAGAATGATTTCAAAAAGAAGATGGAGGGTGCAAGGAAGATTGATTTGGACCAGTTTCCTCAAAACCCAGATGTGGTGAACTATTTGGATTCCATCAAACCATTGCTAACCTTGAATACAAAATTCACTGAAGAATTCAAGACAGGTTCCAATTTCAATCATGAATTGTTAACAAATCTTCAAGTCAAACAACATCAATTAGAACAAATGACAATTCCACCACCTGAATAATGGAAGTTGCTAGGAAAGGTGATACAGTGATTTGATTTTTGATAATATGAGTTTCCAAATTCCAACTTAGCTCTGTGCAGATTGCACTGCCAATGCCTTTATGTATTCCTTCATGTGAAAATCAATAAAAAAGCTCAAATTCAGAATTCAGTAATGTGTTGATGTTCAATTATTTGTATTATTTATTTTATCATTTGAAGAAAAAGTCTGGTAGTGGTTTCAACTACTAGATACACATTAAATGATTGCTAATGTTCATTGTTGTATATGCTACTAATACTATTGTTAATATGTCATTAAGCATTGAGTTGAGTGATGAATTAGTGAGTACATGTTCAATTTTTAACACAATTAAAATATGAAATTATTAGTAATATGTTAATTTAGCCATACAAACCTATGATTCCATCAGAGCATTTTAATTAAATCTTTATATGAGTTTATGCTTTAATCCAAGTTTTTAACTAATTCATTAAACCAAAGCCAGAATGAAACATATTTCACTGCAAAACAATAATGAAAATTAATTAAAGGATCATTGATCGAATTTTCATTAATAACTCATATGGAATGTTGCAAATGGAGATTCAATAGACTCAAAATATTTACATCGTTCATTTAGACATGCTTGAAAACCACACAATTATTTTCTCGACTCAAAACCTAAGATACAGACTCAAAATATATTTTCTCTTTGTTCTTAATTTGCATTTTTAGATCTAGAATTCAAAAAGAGACCCACACAAATGACCCTGAATTCCCTTTTATAAGGACAAGGGAGCAAAATGAGCTTCAGGATGAAAAGTACACATGTGAGTACACTATGTCTACAACTCCAATTCATCAATTAATGTCTTCTTCCATAATTCATATTCTGTGTCAGAAGGCCAGTTAAATCCAATAAGTTCATCCATCTTCTTTTTATAGAGAGCACATTTTTCCATCATTGAATTAGATTCTTTATCAAAATCTTCCAAGAAGCTGATGGTGAAAGACAAATTCTCAAGAATGTTCTTCAATACATCAATGCCAACACTCTCACATATTACTGATGCTTGGAAAGAAATCATTGTTTCCACTTGGTCCTTCCATTCCTATAGAGGCTTTACCTCATCATATGTGTGTTGGATATCAGACAACAATACCAAATCTGCCTCATCAAATTTTGCCTTCAACTCTTTGACTTTCACCTCCAAAGGAGTAGCATACCCTTGAAACTCATGTTCTTGAATCTCCTTAATAAATCTATAAGTTGGGCCAATCTTAGGATACTTATCCTTTTGATGAGCTAACCCAACTACAATGAGCTTCATGTTATCAACCCTATGAATCCATTTATCCAAGATTGGGGCAGCTAATTCCTTGTCTCTTTGAGACATTTATTTCTTGCAAAATTAAAGAATAATTTGCATGAATATTGTTTAGTTTACCCTAAATATTCTTATTTAAATGCTCTGAAATAGTATGAACAATCTTAAAATTATTCTCATACATTGTATCTTGAACCCGTGTAAGAAATTTCTTATCATTCTCAAAATACAAAAATAATTGCTCCCTGGTAGGCTCATTTGATGAAGCTACACCTGATGTGTTTCGCTCCTCTACTACAGTTGGTTCTTAGCCTAAATTGTAAGGCATTATTTCCAAAGAATGTTCTAGTGGAGGAGGAGATTGAGGATGTTCCATTGGAGAAGTAGGTGAAGCTTGGCTTGAGCTTGATGGGCCTTGAGTTCTCAATGGTTCCCTCTGTTTTTAAAACAATCCCAATTTTGTCTCCAACTTTGCAACCCTTTGCTAATTCTTATTGTATTCATCAATGATTTCATTATATTTACTCTTGTACATGTCCTTGTCAGCAGTGACATTTTCCACTATTTCCTTAGTGAATTTGGCAACATTTATTATCATATCAGTTGCTTCCAATGCTGGAGAATCATAAAATCTTCTTATAATTATTTTTCCACTGAAATCAGTTGGTTCAACAACTCTTGGATTCCTAGAGCCCAAAGAAAATGACCAAATGGCCAAGGAATCCCACTGCTCACTAAATGTTGGCCCTTGTAGTGAAAATATGGCTTCTTCCTCTGTTTGGAACAACGGCCTATTTTTCCTCCTTATTGTGTCTAGCACAACAACATCAACAATATCCCATTTAGACAGCAATAGTACACCACTTTTCTACACAATTTCTCTGTCTTCTTCAGCTGTGATGCCTTGAAATTCCTTCCTCATCGCCTTCCTTATATTCACTTGAACGATTCCCTCTAGAAGTTTTGGATACAGGTTCCTCTCTTTTGCCACATTCTCTGCATATTATGGAGTCTTAACCCTCCACACAAAATATTTGAATGTTTTTGTCTCAATAAAATAATCATCCTCCATGAATGCCTTGCAAGCTTCCAACCTCAAATAATCTACATTATTCAAGCCACTTATGTCAACCTTTCTCAATCTGAGGGTAATTTCTCCCATGCTGATGTAACCCCTCTTGGTGGAGAAGGCATTCCTTGTTGCATCTCCTCTAGTGTAACCATGATGTCATCTTCTTTGTAATCAACAATCCTTGTTACCTCAATTTTTTGCCTCTTTAGTGGTGGTTGCTTTGATGGAGCTGGATCTCTTGGAGGTGAATCAAGGTCAATAATGGTCAGTCAAGCTTGCTTGGGAGGGGATGGCATTGATCTCATGGGAGAAGAGGCCCTTGACCCCTCTGAAGTAGCAAGGGTTGGAGGTGTTTGTTGTTTCTATATTACCTCCTTCCTCCTAGAGTAGATTATGATTTTCTTGGGTGGTTGATAAGAAGGTCTTTCCTCCAATTCTTCTGATGGATATTCTTCCACTTCCAATGCCTTTCCCTTGTCGTTATTGTGTGTTCTTCCCTCAAGACACCCACTACATTCTCAAAATTGTCAAGAACATACATGACTTTATTGAATTCCCCCTTAATATTTGGTAGGGGGTCATAATTAGGGTCTGAATTTCTTGCCTTCTCCACCATTTTTTCTAAGGTGAGGTACATTTCCTTCTTCTCTTCTTGGACATGAATATCAAAAATATTCTTGATCACATCTTCGGGATAATATAAATTATGAATAAAAGAACCACTCATATTCTTTTCCTTCAAGGTAGCAATGAAGCCCTCTGGGTCATGATTCATTGGGCGTGTAGTTCTTAGATTGTAAATTGCTAGCACCTTCCACAAATATTTCCATCCTCTCTTGGCCATCACATAATCAAAAAATATTGTCCATTTAGGAAAGAATGAACCTTTCTTTTGCTGCCTTGGTAAGTGCCACATTTGTGATGCCCCCAACTACCTCATAATTTCAATGAATCCAATTCTTAATGGCACATCTCTAGGTAATTGTGGCATAGAAAATTGGACACTCCTGGAAAAAAGAGACAATTTCACGCTCAATTTGGACCTACTTTTGACTACCCTTGCATTAATCATTCTTCAAAACATCATTTATAGGCCCCTAAGACCCATTATTTTTTATCTAGAGGCCCATTTCATTTAAAAAACATACAAATCCTAACAAACAATACTTAATTCATTCATATCTCAAAACCCAACCTCCAAAAACCACTAGTGGGACCCATTCACCACCTTGGGCGAATGAATCCCCTCTAGTGGGACCCAATCGCCAAGGGTGGTGAATGAGTCCCTTTTAGGGAAAATTTCAATTTTGAGCGGGAATTTCACTGACTTAATTCAAATTTTCGATGGATGTCGGTCTCTTAGGTCTTAATAATGGGAAAATTAGGTATTGATGCCTATAAATACACATTTTAGGTCATTTTTCACATCTCCTAGTCATTTTTACAAAGCAATTTCAAAAGTCAAGTGTTGAGAATCTTCCACAAGAAGTTTCATTAGCATTTCTACAACAAATTTGAAGCTTTTGGACAACAAGATAGGTTTTTTGCAAGTCTTCAAGCTCACTTCTCATTCAAGATCCAACATTGTAAAGAGTTGATCATGGATGCCTATGGAGAATCATGAAGAAATCTAGGTTGAGGAGATGCAACTAGCCATCAAATCACACCTTATGAATTGTTTTCAAAGTGATTCCATTTTCCTTTTTCTCTCCTTCAGATTTAAGGTTTGCATGTCAATTACATTCATTTGAAATTTTGTAGGGTTTCTTGGATTGAAGTCTTGTATCATTCAAATCACATTCACCTATCTTATTCTAGCACTTTAGAATAGGGTTTTATCTTACTTCAAATTTTCCCAGTCTTAGACACACTTAGGGCTAGGGTTTTATGCCCATTTTATCTATTCAAGGTTTAACTACCCAATTAGGGGTTTGACCAAGGAAAACCTCCCATTATAATAAAAAATTTAAAGTTATTTTGCAAGTGTTTTCGGAGATTCAGATCTGGGTTTCTGTCAAGAAGTGTTGTGCAAGTGACAATTTGCAGATCTAATACTTGAATTCTCAGAAATTAGAAAAATGACTAATTTTCCATGGATGGCGAATGAGTCCCACTAGAGGTGCCTTACAGAAAAAAGTGCAGATTCCAATACCCTTTTGGCTGAAATAGGATTTTGGGTAGAAACCCTGATCTGGGACTGATTCGCCTAAGGTGGCGAATGAGTCCCAGTCAGTCTAAAAGTCAACATTTCTAGTTTTTCAGAGTATTTTCCAATCTCCATTGGGATTATAGGTGCACACATATAGTCTTGTAACTTTATGTTTTGTTCTATTTGCATTTTTACTCATCTTCTTAGGTATTTTGCAAACAACATTGTGTTTTCAAACACTTCATATTTCTTAGGTTTTGCATAAATAATCAATCCATTTTATCAGTTTGTTGCATTTAGATCATTTCATTTAGACATATTTTCATTTTACTTGCATTAGTTTGAGTGAACCACTTAGATTTTGTGTGGGATCTATCTCTTTTCCTTTAGGTGAAAAACCCTAATTGAGCAAGAGAGTCATAGCATCCTAAACCACAAAAATATTTGGTTCAATAATGCATAAGGGTTCACATTTGTGCCATATACCCTGAAGATTGTTGTACTGGGGTATAGAATTATATCCCCTCAATTGTGATTCATTTTCAAATCAGGTCTCCTCTCCAAAGGCCTCAAAAAATCATGGATCTCCATGGGGATCCTTGGTGGATCACAAATCAGGAACCTCCTTAGTTTTGAAGCAAAAACATTATGAAACACCGCATAATCAAAATTTTCATCATCCTTATCCAAAATTTGAGTCCAACATTGGACAAGTAGTTGAATATCATCCTCCTTTTTCTTTAATGTCATGTTTGTACCAAAATTATTTTCTCGGACCTTATATAAAAACATGTGCATCAAGAGGGAATACTACTAGAATCTAACCCAATACTTCACAACCTTTAATGAAATCAACCCCTGATGCATGTTTTCTACCAAGTATGTGGTATAGACAAAACTACATTGAAAGCTCCATGTTGCAAATGTGCGGCCATATACATGTAACATGCTGGCAAGACAGATGATGGTTCAAAACCAATAATTTGGCACAATGAGTAAACTATCTTCTTCAAGTAGTTGGAAAAGTATTTCATAGGGAATGGCTCCTTTTCATCTTAGCTAATTTTAATCTATTTCCTAGATTTCCCAACCCCAGTACTTGCAATGTGTATGGGTAACATTGTTGTCTTGAAAAAAACCTTAGTATTCTCATATTCCTTTTTGAAAAGGTCAAGATCAATGGGGATCATGTCTTGATTCCACTCATGCAACTTGAAAACCTCTTCAATCTCTTTCCTAGTTATCTTAACCATTTCAACACCATTGTATGCCCTAACCACTCTAGAAATAGGGTCATATCTTGCAGCTATGTCTTTCAACAGGTCCACATCCATGTACACATTTAGCACTACTAATTTTCCCATATCCAATCTCCATGGGTTGCAGATGGGAGCCTCAATATTTTTGTTCCCAAACCAGTTTTGAAACATTTTCCATCCTATATATGGCACATTGGCATCCTTGATTGTATTGTCTATCCACTAACCCTTCTTTAAACTTAGGACCTTGAAACAGAGCAAATCCCTTGTCTTTCTTGCTGGTTGAGAGTTTTAACTGATCAATAATGTCTTGGGAAAGAGGTCTTGATGTGGTTTTAGAACCATAAACTTGTGCTTTGGGTGCCATTGGTAACAAGGTAGGTTCAGGCTAATCTAGGGTTTCGACAATAAAATTTCAATAGGTTCGATAGAAATTCACAACTTTTACGCAATTTAAAACCACTATATAGCACTAAAAATCACACAAACTAATTCAACTAAAAGACATAGTGAATATTTACCCTAATTCAAGATATTTTTGATAAAGCATAGAGAATGGTGTTTGTTTTATAGTTTTACTTATGAATTTTTCGCTTGAAGGAAACCCTAATTTTGACTGCATTGAACTCTAGAATGCTCTTCTCAATCTCGTGGATGCTTCAAACTCATTTGTAATATTTAATTATGCGAAAAAGAAATCTTTTATGTGCATTTAGGTCGAGATTGGGCATCTTTGGATGTCTTTTCTACCATTACTACTCACACGCGTGAAGTAGAATGACTCTCATGTTCACATCTTCGATTTTGAATATCAGTCGTTGATCTCCTTGTGAGATGACACTTTAGATGACTCAGATTGAGTCAACAAGGTTTGAATTTCTATCACCATCGTTCACCTATCCTTCAGCCAATGAAATTCTGCTAGATGGAGCCTGGAATGCTCACTCATTCATTCTATGGGTTCCACCTTCTTTTCTAATCTGTGGAAGAAATCCATGTGTCGTTCACCCACTAACCCCACTACTTTTCATAAGAAAATATTTTATTCCTACGAGGTGAGTGGGGAACAGTTGAGATTAAATCTCAATGTTGCATGTGGATAGTTGATTTAAAACCTTAAGGCATCAAGTATGTGAGTGGAGACCGAGCCCCACACTTGTAGCAAAACATGTGTCTTCAACCTGCTAACCCCGCAACATTTCAGAAAGTATTATTTTATTCCCACGGGCCTGGTGGGGAATGACCAGGATCAAATCCTTCGATCTAACAACTAGGATCAAATCCTTAGATCCAAACATCAACAAATATTAACCATTGATTTTAACACCTTAGTCATCAGTGCCTTCGAGCAGTGGTAGGACCCGCCAAAAGGGTGTCCAGGTGTCGCCTACCCGCTATCCCGCTGGCTCCTTAATTTGATTAATTTAATCCTTTGGGATGGAGGGGAACCAATAGAAAGCAGTCAATGGGACCCGCTAAGAATAACAAAGGATTTTAATAAGCACATACTTTTATTACATGACTTAAAACATGCCACCTACCTAGGTTTATAACATGAATGATATTGAGTGAATATTACAACCCAAAATTAGGGAAAGAACAAGAATTAAAGAATTTTATGACCTGCATAAGACAAGGATTCTACAGGTAGCAGCCAAGAACACTAGGCTCAACTGTTCGAGGAGTAAATAGATGTAAAGGCATAAGATATGACTTAAGAGACCGAGAATGGGTAAAACCTAGTCAACTTCGAATTAGATTATTATAATGTAGGTAAAAGGAAAAGACACTATAATATCTTTAATTTTGAATATGATATCAACCTATCTTGCTCTGCAGTATTGTATTCACTATCATTTGACTCAAAATAATCAACGATTATTTATAATTTATGGATGTTGAACTGTTAGCTTATGTTCAAGGAATGGGTTAATATTCCTTTCAGTTATTTATCAAAGATTGTGTTAATATAGGAATTTATAAGTAGTGTGATAAGTGTTGTTCTTTAAAAAGGATGCATAATCACATATCAAATTCAATACCATGGAATACATTATAAAATATCACAATTTCACAATTTCACATAATACAATATAAAATATCATCAACTACAGTTTGGAATATGATTCATGAAGTGAAATATAAAATAAAATATCATGAAGTGCAATGATTCACAATTTCATGGAATACAATATAAAATATCATCAACTCCAGTTTGGAACAATGAAAACTGATTCATGAAGTGTAGTATAAATACTTAAAAGATGCTAATTCACTTCCATTTCCCATATGGAGTCAGGGTCTTGAAACTGACATTCATCTTGAGATAAAGTAAAAGAGTCATCTTGATTTTGAGTTTGCTCTTCATTTTCTTCGGCCTATGTCTCAAATTCAACATTCATTGTGTCACTATCATTTGTCCCATTTCTAGTGCCACTAGTACCAGCATTTGGAATTGGAGTGTTGCACAACCCAGTCCCTCTTCTTTCACATGTGGACCTCCAGATTGTAAGTGCCCTTTCAAAAGGAAATTTTTTGACATTATATGCAATTCCTTTCATCCTCAAGCAATTTTCCAAATTCTTGTCTAGTTTGTTTCTTAACTTTGATTTAAAAAATGCCAATGAACTGAAAACTCTCTCATCCTCCACTAACCCCAATATCATTTTTTGACATAAATAAGCAAGTTTGAAATATTCTGATATCATAGCATGCAATATTTCACTCTGACCTAAGTTTGTCCAAACCTTTGTTATTGATCTCGGTTCAAAGTCCTTCTCCATGCCCATGGAATCATACTAGTCCCTCATAGCTATTGAAAAAATCCTACATTGTTGTCTAAGCTTAGCTTCATTTAAAATTCCTTCTATTTTCTACTCATTTATTTTACACTTTTCAAAAATTATTCGATCAAGACTTTTACTTTATCATGAAAATATTTTTGGTTATCTTGGTTTACCCAAAATTGAGGATACACAATACCCATGGCTTCAAGTATTTCATGTTGAGGGAATATTTCATGAATCTCCAAGTCAAGAGATTTTGTAATTTCCTTCAAATTATCACTAACAAATTTAACAATGTCGTTAAAATATTCCTTGTTAACAACTACTTCTTTGCTAGAGTGCCTGGTTGTCTTACAATGGTATTGCTACCTATTTTTCACTACCAGCTCAAAACAGGTAGAGTTGAGTTGCATCTATCAAAGAAGGTACAAAAAAATTTCATGTCTTGTTGATTAAGTGTTCATTGATCATCATTGAGATCATATTACATATGAATCATAGTTTTATTGTGCAAACATTTAAAATAGAAAATTGAGAAAATTTACATAATGATGCTTTTATTCATTTTGTAAAAATGTTGAATCTCGCACAAGCCGCGAGAGTAATTGAGTTTGATTCTGACAATTAAAAGATGAATACAAAATTCAAATGTACAAACTACACAGCTGAAAATAACATAAGCGCAAAGGAGAGAAGCAATTCATCATTTCTTGTAATGATGAATCACTTTCGTTGGTGCTTCCAACCGTCATGCCTCCAATCAGCTGTAGCCTCACTTCCTTGCTCCATGAACCTGCAAAATTGTAAAGGAAATGGCATTAAAGTTATACTCTAAGCAATGGTGAATTACTTTTTGCCTTACGCCTATGCTATAGACAGGAATGTAATTTGCATTACACCAAGCATTCATCAAATGATTGCAAAAAATCAAGAGGAAAGACATAATTCAATGGAAGCTTTTAGCTTCTTTTATTTTTGCTAGCATGTTTTTTTTAGTGTGCAGGAACAATTTCATCATGTTCAAAATTATTTTATCAGATATGTGAAGCAAAACAGGCTCCCACAAGGGTAGAGCCCGACATATCATAAGGATATTTCTTATTTGCACCATATTCAAGGAAAGAAACAATTTTCATCTAAGACTGTCATCAAGAAGTCTAATTCAGCATGAAGGAGGTGTTAAATGATAGCAGTCAAGGAACTTTGAAGGACAAATTTAAATACCTGGTTACCAAGTTATGGAAAACAGTCTGTTGAAGATTCAAGGAAAATGCAAAGAAACAGATTTGTATTCCATCGGAAAAGAGCATTTTATAGAGAAAAGTCATGAATGTTATTGCTGTTATAGAATTGGTAAAGTAAATGATATTGCATTGCAAGTGTTCATGGTAATAAAAGAAGCTTACGAAAGTCTTGACACTCATAAAGGACTGAATACAATGATACAACAGTGAAGTATAAGGGATCGACATTAATAGCAAATGGAGCATCTAATTTCAAATGGCAGCCACTATTTACAAAGATATTCAAAACAACAGCTACAAAATTTTAACTTCTTTAATGTTAAAAAGTTAATCATTTCATTGAAATTCTGTTTCAGCTCTGTTTTGTATTTTTACATTGCATTTTAATAAAGTGCAGAGCCTATTTACAATGAAGAAAGGGATTACATCAAGAGGCATTTAGTTTGTTTCTTATAATTTCAAAGCACTTATATAGTCCAGGAGACTTGATGAGAAATAACAAGGTGAAGCCATATCAACATGCTACAATTTCTAGTTCGTAAGATGCACACAATCAAGAGAACATTTCACTAAAATCCATATTCAATGGACATAGCTCAGGCCATACAAAGTGGAAACTATGGAAAGAATATTTACTAGTCATTCATTGTAAAATATGTTATCAATGGTGGAATAGTATTTGTGATCAGCCACTATAAGTACATGGAATTTAAAGACTCGTATGGATTACGGAAGAATGCAGCCTTGTTTCCAATTATCTCTAAGCTGGAAAAGCGGTAATCAGCTAGTAAAAAGCTTGAACCAAGTGAGGTAGTAGTGGACTAATCAGCATGATAGGAAATTTATCAAATACAGTTGATTAAACCGCAGAAACAATAAGTCATGCAATGGCTGAGTAAGCAACAACTATCATTAAATAGAGATCATCAAAATACGGAGATGAGCCTAAGGCCTATAGTAAGGATAATGTACTTTGGTATGAAATATGATGATGGTGACAAATCACAGCAATATGAAGACAGGGAATCAGCATGAAAACCTTTCATGACAGCCTCTATCAATTTCAATACATAATGCTACTACACAGGCAATAGAAGTATAATGTGATAGCATACCCTTCCAAATCTAAACAAATACAGCTACAGGGAGGTCGCATTATATCTACAGGAAATTGCTATTCATTAGAAAATGCCCAAGTTGAGAATACATTCAAAACCCCAAGGAAAAGATTCTTAAATCTTCTAATATCAGCCTTAGAGCAGGAAAAGATCAACATGGAGGTAAGTAAATAGAATATATCAAAAATGTATCACAGCCACGACCAATAAGCTACAGAAAATGCTTTTGAAATTGAGGTTATGGATTAAATTTATAACAAGTGTATAACAGGGAAGATTTACCATATAGCTTCCTTCAGGAGATCTCTCTGAAAGTCTCTCAGCAGCAGCAGGGAGGAGATTTGAAATCCAAACTAGTCTATCCATGGCGGCGCGATGGCAAGCTCTCTCCAGAAAAATGCAAAAAAAAATGATTGAGCATAATGATTAGGGTTTCTTTTCCCTTAGTATTTTTATCATGCTCAAGTCAAATGATGATTTTTGACTTGTCTTTTAAAATAAAAGTCATTTCATAATACCATTGTGACATGAGAAATTATCAACCTAATGATGCCTTTGTCCGTGGCTTAGGAATTATCACCAATTTTGGAAATAAGGTTTACCCTTTCATTTCAAACTTTACATGGAGTTAAAGGTTCAATGCGATTAAATATTAAAGGAAATATTAGCTATTACTTTAATATTTAACATATATTGAGTATGGACGGATTTAATAGATATTAAATATTAAAAAATCATTAAATGATTATTTTTTAATATTTAATCAAGTGATTGCCTTTGCGAATCCATGTAAAGGATGTAAGAGAAAGCCAACTGAGAGTTGATATCAGTTTAAAGATTGAATTCATGCAAATAAAGATATTATATAAAGTTGAATCTCAATTTTACTTCAGTTACACATCAGACTCAACTGAAGACTTTCGCGTGAAGATGGAGTTCCAGTTGCATGGGAGAATTGACAAGAATGAGACAGTTTTGCATGCTTTAGGCCACCTTTTTAGGAATTTCTAGTTCAGTTTGAGTTGCAGATCGATTACATGCTTTATGACTGCCAGTTTGAGATTGTGTTCACTCATTTTCACATGAGTTTGAGCCATTTTTTCAGGGATTTTCACTTGTGCTCAAATTTCGTATTGGAATTTTCATCTTTGCACTTTCAAATCACTTTCAGTTGCTTATTCATGCAATTTGAAGTGCATTCATTGTATATATTGAAAAAGTTTATCTTTTTCAATTTAGTTCTTGTTTTCTACCTTTGCCTTCAGCAAAGAAGACTATCTTGTAACTCAGCATTTTACAAATTAATACAATAGCAAGTTATTATAGGTTAATCAAGTTTCATTAATTTGCAGAGCTTTCCTTTTACCTTTTGGTACGCTAAAGTGTTTTCCTTCAGAATCTCAGGTGTCATGCTGTGTGAATTTGATAAGGAATTTATCGTGTTTAATCTCATAAACCTTTATTTTCCCACCTCATTTCATATGTGCTGGTATACAATCAAGTTTGATTCCACAAGTTGTGTGTTGTGCATTTGGCTTACTTTACTATTTTAGTTGTGAAGACATTCTTTTCCTTTGAAGATAGTAATACAGTCAAGCCTTCATATAAATTATTTATGTGGTTAAACTGTTCAAATTTAGTTGTGTGAATAGGATTATTGAAGTGTAATTGTGAAACAAATTGGATGTAATACCATCATTTAGGTGCATCACCGAGGTTTTAATTTGAGTTCATGCATTCAGTTTAGTCCCTTTTACCCTTTTCTCATAATAAATTATTCAAGTACCTAATTGATCATCATATAGGAAGCCGGCCTAGAATCCGGAGGTTCTATCTTTTCCATAGGATTACCCACAGCCTGAAGATAGTTCCCATGTTTCAACAGATTGTTGAATTTAATTATTCAAGCGTTCAGGTGCAATCTGATTTGACAATAGTTTTTGGCACGCCCGGTGGAACTCTGAAGATCACTTCAGAGAATAAATTCAAAGATACAAGTTGTTGTCCTGGTATATACAGCAGCATATGTTCACCTTTCAGAGGTACAAATTTATACCTGGCGACTTCGAGCACAATCCACTGGTTTCAGCAGACGAAGTGCTGGTATGTTACATTTACAAAGGAGGTCTAATTCACTTTGATTTAAAGAAGATTTTTAAATTTTGAATGCTTTAACATGTCTGGGTTTTATGAAAAAAACATGTTTTCACCTCCGTTTCATGAAAATCCTGCCTATCCATCACCCTATCAACCATATCAAGCCATTCAAGCTGTTGGTTTTATTCCAAGCAGCAATGCAACAACAGCCCATCAACATGCTCAACATGCTTACCTCCCACCCACCCCTGCTCAGCCTTCAGATCCATTCAAATATCCAAAATCAGCTCCAAGAGGTTGATTATATGAAAAGTAACATGAATAACATGAAAGACATACTGTCAGACATCACAAAGCAGGTAGAAGAGTTTAGGAGGCAGCAAGAGTATGATCAGCAACAAGAAGAGATAGCCTACCAGGCCTATCTCTACGAGCAAGACTTGCTGATGCAAAGGAAACAATATGGTGAAGATCTTGCTGCTAAGGAAAAATAGATTAGAATATTGGTTGAGGCCCAATCAGCTTCTTCCATAAAACATCAGCCAACAGAGGAGAAGGATTCCATGGTTTTTATCCAATCTCCAAGTAAGTCTTCTAGTTTTGACATTCCAAGTTATAAGGGTAATGTTCATACCAATGTTAAAGATCAGCCCCTACAGGAGCTCACGAAGGAACATAGTTTGTCAAATCAATCCATGAACCCTCATTTTCAATCATATCAAGAGCCTAAACCAAATCATCAAGGTACTGGACAACCATGGCTGCCTTCTTGGACCAAGCATCCTGACTTCAAAATGCCAAATCTAGTTCAAGAGGTTCCCATTCCAAGTTTCAGAGATCCTCTTCTATTGCAAAGACAAGTACAGGTAACAAATCAAGCTATGAGTCTTTATGAACAGTCATCTCAAGAAATCCAATATACGCATGTATGTCCAGATACCATTTGCATAGCAGACTTGCAATAGGAGGTGAAAAAACATGATCAATCAGGACAACAGGTTGAGGAGCTTGAGAAAGGTATCAAACACAATGATTTCATGTTTTTATTCAAAGAACTCCCTTCTTTTATTGAGTTGAATGAGCAGGAACAGGCTAAACAATCTGATGAGTTGTTGATTGAAGACTATCAATGTAATAATCAAGTCTTCGAGTAGCTGAAGAAGGAAAATAAACATGAGGAAAGGACGGTTCATGAGGTAAAAACCACTCCTTTTTTATCAAGGGACCAAGAAAGTTCTGATGAGTATTCATTTTGGAATGACCTTGAATCCTTTGTTTCAAGCTTAGATGGCAAACAAGATCAGGTTGAACATGTTCATGCAGAGAAAATTGAAAGTGAATCTCAAAATTATTCTGATTTATTTGATGAACTTCCTCAATTTGTTGATGAAAATGAGGATATCACTTGCATGCTAATATCAATACCTACTTTTGAGCAGCAGAATGACAAAGCTCATCTAGACTTTATGCACAGTTATGATTTAGATGAGAATATGTTTTCAGGCATTATAGAGATTTTTTGTTCTAACATTGATGATAGTTCAATGCCATATGAGCTAGCAGTATGCAATCAGCCTTTTCAGATCAAAGAGTCACACATTCCTTCATTTTGTTTATGTGAATCATCTCTTTCAGATCAGACTAAAATTGAGGCAGCAAGAAGGAAAAAAGAAAATTTAAACTGCATGTAGTGGAGCGGTCTAATCAGCAAGATGGAGTGCTAACAGTTTATAAAAATGAAGGCAACAGTAAGAGGCCAAGTTTTATGCTCTCTAAAGGGTGTCCGATCAGATATTTGTCCAAGGAGGGGTCTACAGAATTATCACAAGTCATGATTCTCTCAAAGCATGTGATTGCAGCTGCGAAGCAGCAAGTTAATCTTATTCATATGCCTTAGACTATCATCTTTAATGATCAGTCAAAAGGAAGGTATACTTTTTATGATGATCCAAACTATGTTGATGGCAGTTTTTCAATAGAAGGAGCAGCAGTCAATCAAATGTTTATACTTCTTTTTGATTAATCTTACGGATTTGAAGCATCCTCTATTGTTAAGAAAGGGTAGCTATTTCTCACAGCCAGTAAATGGTCATGTCTGAGCGCTAACACTGTCGGTTATTGTAGGGGTAGGGTAGAGTTTTCAGTTATGCTTTCAATAAGTGCCCTGTGGCACATTTTCATTCTAGTATTGTTTTTCTTTTAAGAAGGTGCAGTTATTGCACATGTTTTTCAAGCTCTGTCCTCAATAGAGTTGCAGTAGTTTCCTTTCAGTTTGTTTGGCTTGATGCTGAGTTACAAGGGTTTTCAGAGGTTTGAAGAGCAAAGATTAACTCCATGCCCAATGGATATACTAGGCAATTGGTCTATTGTGTTTAGCAGGAAAACACTCCGCAGAGGTCGCCAATTTGTTACCTATTTTTCACTACCAGCTCAAAACAGGTAGAGTTGAGTTGCATCTATCAAAGAAGGTACAAAAAATTTTCATGTCTTGCTGATTAAGTGTTCATTGATCATCATTGAGATCATCTTACATATGAATCATAGTTTTATTGTGCAAACATTTAAAATAGAAAATTGAGAAAATTTGCATAATGATTCTTTTATTCATTTTGTAAAAATGTTAAATCTCACACAAGCTGCAAGAGTAACTGAGTTTGATTCTGACAATCAAAAGATGAATACAAAATTCAAATGTACAAACTACACAGCTGAAAATAACATAAGTGCAAAGGAGAGAAGCAATTCATCATTTCCTGTAATGATGAATCACTTTCGTTGGTGCTTCCAACCATCGTGCCTCCAAGCAGCTATAGCCTCGCTTCCTCACTCCATGAACTTGCAAAATTGAAAAGGAAATGGAATTAGAGTTATACTCTAAGCAATGGTGAATTACTTTCTGCCTTATGCCTATGCTACAGACAAGAATGTAATTTGCATTACACCAAGCATTCATCAGATGATTGCAAAAAATCAAGAGGAAAGACATAATTCAATGGAAGCTTTCAGCTTCTTTTATTTTTGCTAACATGTTTGTTTCAGTGTGTAGGAACAGGTTCATCATGTTCAAAATTATTTTATTAGATATGTGGAGCAAAACGGGCTCCCACAAGGGTAGAGCCCAACATATCATAAGGATATTTCTTATTTGCACCATATTCAAGGAAAGAAACAATTATCATCTAAGACTGTCATCAAGAAGTCTAATTCAGCATGAAGGAGGTGTTAAATGATATCAGTCAAGGTCACTTTGAAGGACAACTTTAAATACCTAGTTACCAAGTTATGGAAAACAGACTGTTGAAGATTCAAGCAAAATGCAAAGAAACAGATTTGTATTCCATCGAAAAAGAGCATTTTATAGAGAACAGTCATGAATGTTATTGCTGTTATAGAATTGGTAAAGTAAATGAGATTGCATTGCAAGTGTTCATGGTAATAAAAGAAGGTTACGGAAGTCTTGACACTCATAAATGACTGAATACAATGATATAGCAGTGAAGTATAAGGGATAAACATTAATAGTAAATGGAGCATCTAATTTCAAATGGCAGCCACTATTTACAAAGATATTCAAAACAGCAGCTACAGAATTTTAACTTCTTTAATGTTAAAAAGTTAATCATTTCATTGAAATTATGTTTCAGCTCTGTTTTGTATTTTTACATTGCATTTTAATAAAGTACAGAGCCTATTTACAATGAAGAAATGGATTACATCAAGAGGCATTTAGTTTGTTTCTTATAATTTCAAAGCACTTATATAGTCCAGGAGACTTGATGAGGAATAACAAGGTGAAGCCATATCAACATGCTACAGTTTCTAGTTCGTAAGATGCACATAGTCAAGAGAACATTTCACTAAAAGCCATATTCAATGGACATAGCTCAGGCCATACAAAGTGGAAACTGTGGCAAGAATATTTACCAGTCATTCATTGTAAAATCTGTTATCAATGGTGGAATAGTATTTGTGATCAACCACTATAAGTACATGGAATTTAAAGACTCGTATGGATTACGGAAGAATGCAGCCTTGTTTCCAATGATCTCTAAGCTGGAAAAGCGTTGATCAGCTAGTAAAAAGCTTGAACCAAGTGAGGCAGCAGTGGACTAATCAGTATGACAGGAAATTTATCAAATACAGTTGATTAAACCACAGAAACAGTAAGTCATGCAATGGCTGAGTAAGCAGCGACTATCATTAAATAGAGATCATCAAAATATGGAGATGAGCCTAAGGCCTACAGTAAGGATAATGCACTTTGGTATGAAATATGATGATGGTGACAAATCACAGCAATATGAAGACAAGGAATCAACATGAGAACCTTTCATGGCAGCCTCTATCAATTTCAATGCATAATACTGCTACACAGGCAATAGAAGTATAATGTGATAGCATACCCTTCCAAATCAAAACAAATACAGCTATAGTGAGGTCGCATTATATCTACAGGAAATTTCTATTCATTAGAAAATGTCCAAGTCGAGAATACATTCAAAAACCCAAGGAAAAGCTTCTTAAATCTTCTAATATCGGCCTTAGAGCAGGAAAAGATCAACAGCATGGAGTTACGTAAACAGAATATATCAAAAATGTATCACAGTCGCGGCCAATAAGCTAAAGAAAATGCTTTTGAAATTGAGGTTATGGCTTAAATTTATAACAAGTGTATAACAGGGAAGATTTACCATATAGCTTCCTTCAGGAGATCTCTCTGAAAGTCTCTCAGCAGCAGCAGGGAGGAGATTTGAAATCCAAACCATTCTATCCATGGTGGGGCGATGGCAAGCTCTCTCTAGAAAAATGCAAAAAAAAATGAATGAGCATAATGATTAGGGTTTCTTTTCCCTTAGTATTTTTATCATGCTCAAGTCGAATGATGATTTTTTACTTATCTTTTAAAATAAAAGTCATTTCATAATACCATTGTGACATGAGAAATTATCAACGTTTAATGATGCCTTTGTCTATGGCTTAGGAATTATCACCAGTTTTGGAAAGAAGGTTTACTCTTTTATTTCAAACTTTACATGGAGTTAAAGGTTCAATGCGATTAAATATTAAAGGAAATATTAGCTATTACTTTAATATTTAACATATATTGAGTATGGACGAATTTAATAGATATTAAATATTAAAAAATCATTAAATGATTATTTTTTAATATTTAATCAAGTGATTGCCTTTGCGAATCCATGTAAAGGATGTAAGAGAAAGCCAACTGAGAGTTGATATCAGTTTAAAGATTGAATTCATGCAAATAAAGATATTATATAAAGTTGAATCTCAATTTTACTTCAGTTACACATCAAACTCAACTGAAGACTTTCACGTGAAGATGGAGTTCCAGTTGCATGGGAGAATTGACAAGAATGAGACAGTTTTGCATGCTTTAGGCCACCTTTTCAGGAATTTCTAGTTCAGTTTGAGTTGTAGATTGATTCCATGCTTTATGACTGCCAATTTGAGATTGTGTTCACTCATTTTCACATGAGTTTGAGCCATTTTTTCAAGGATTTTCAATTGTGCTCGGATTTCGTATTGGAATTTTCATCTTTGCACTTTCAGATCACTTTCAGTTGCTTATTCATGCAATTTGAAGTGCATTCATTGTATATATTGAAAAAGTTTATCTTTTTCAATTTAGTTCTTGTTTTCTACCTTTTCCTTCAGCAAAGAAGACTATCTTGTAACTCAGCATTTTACAGATTAATACAATAGCAGGTTATTATAGGTTAATCAAGTTTCATTAATTTGCAGAGCTTTCCTTTTACCTTTCAGTACGCTAAAGTGTTTTCCTTTAGAATCTCAGGTGTCATGCTATGTGAATTTGATAAGGACTTTATCATGTTTAATCTCATAAACCTTTATTTTCCCACCTCATTTCATATGTGCTAGTATACAATCAAGTTTGATTCCAGAGGTTGTATGTTGTGCATTTGGCTTACTTTACTATTTTAGTTGTGAAGACATTCTTTTCCTTCGAAGATAGTAATGCAGTCAAGCCTTCATATAAATTATTTATGTGGTTAAACTGTTCAGATTTAGTTGTGCGAATAGGATTATTGAAGTGTAATTGTGAAACAGGTTGCATGCAATACCATCATTTAGGTGCATCACCGAGGTTTTAATTTGAGTTCATGCATTCAGTTTAGTCCCTTTTACCCTTTTCTCATAATAAATTATTCAAGTACCTAATTGATCATCATATAGGAAGTCGGCCTAGAATCCAGAGGTTCTATCTTCGCCATAGGATTACCCACAGCCTGAAGATAGTTGCCATGTTTCAACAGATTGCTGAATTTAATTATTCAAGCGTTCGGGTGCAATCTGATTTGACAACAGGTACATTGGTATGTCATATCCATGTACATAGATACATAAGTGCCTGCTTGCATTAAACTATAAATAATTATTAGGATTATTCAAATTAGTAATTTTCTTCCACATGAAATAATTTGGGCCTTCTTGTGTTAGATCTAGATATAGATGATCAAGGGCCAAGCATGTATGTTTACGTAGTTTGGAATATTCATTAATATACATAGTTCTATCTTGGACTTTCTTCACAAGGTTGTTGATTACATCCAACATGGGGAGAAGACTAGCTAAATTCAATAGTGTCTCTATATTGCTTAACCTATGTAAGAGGTTAGAAGCTTTGTTTATTGTGTTGTGATGCTCGTACATTACTCCAATCAAGGATTGATATTATAAAATAACTCGTTGTGTTGGTCCATGCAGGGAGATCCATCTAGTATTGAAATCCTTTAGAAGATTGTTTCCTGGTGTTATTCCCTCAGCAAAATTTTGAAATTCTACGAAATGTTTGGGACTTCAGCAGAAGTATGCATAGATCTCGCAGACTAGATTTTCAACTTTTGATACTGTAGGAAACTTGTTTACAATTTTGAATGCTAAATTTATTTTGTGGGCCATGTAGTGAATGCCAAGCATGTATGGTGCACAAGTAGTTTGTAAATTTGTGCAAACACCGCTCTTTTGACCTTGCATCACTGCAGCTCCATCAACTCCTACACACACCAACTTTTTGGCAATTGTCACCTCATCCATACC
Source organism: Sequoia sempervirens (assembly GCA_007258455.2). Lineage (NCBI taxonomy): Eukaryota > Viridiplantae > Streptophyta > Pinopsida > Cupressales > Cupressaceae > Sequoia > Sequoia sempervirens. Next base: position 96,073,995 of record VDFB02000002.1, on the reverse strand, counting down.
TGCAATTTCATTCAAATATTTCTTGACTCGTTCAAATAGATTTTGTGATGTTGAACTATCCTTCATTTTATGAACACAGAGAAGATGGGCTTGGCGAACATGTTTTTCTACAGTATACAAATGAATAAAAACCCAAGAAGTATTGTCTACCGCAGTAACTTCATCTAACGATAATGCAATGAAGTTTGACACTTTTACTTTCTCCTTTAAATCTTCCTTTTCCACTGCAACAACACAATTTTCCCATTCCCATCCAAAATTTATTGACCAATGTGAGAAGGGAAAGTGAGGAACACCCAAAAAATATAATAAATTAGAATATTTTGGGTAGTCTGTCATAGGACGCCCTCAGGATAAAATATGAAAAATAACACTCATCTTAACATTTTTTGACAAATTTTCTCCTTCCATTGCTTTTTCAAATTGAGCCTCAAGTGTACCTTGACATGCAACAAGCTTCAACATTCTTTGCTTATGATATTCATATTCCATGGCATACTTAACATGGAGACATTCTTCCTTTGATTTCCATCGTACGACATATTGTTCCTTTCTGTCTATGATTTTTTTTTCATAAACTTTATCGATATGTTTTTCTATAGTGTCAAGCTTTAGCTGCAACTTCTTCTCTCTTCTACATTTCCAACTACAAATCGTACACATGCATTTTGTTGCACTTTCAACATCGTTTGCTTTCCCCTCTGGTATAATGAATGGGTACTTTGAAAACCAAGCAAGTTGAAAATTCCTTGTCATTTCCCACTCACACCCCATTTTTTATTTGCCTTTTCTTTTCTTGCTACCAAAATCATCCTAATCCAAGTCAATTATCTCATTCTGGCTAACCAGGGTATCCCTTGGAACATCTTTTGTGGTATTTCCATCCTCATTTAATACATTTTGATTTAACTCAATGACACTCTCACCTTGACCTTCCGGTGGTGGTGAGGTATTGTGAATGCCTTCTTCATTAATATTTGGTGGAAGAGTTGATGATGTAGCTCCATCTTGATCTGATGGATCATAAGCATTTCCAATTCCAAAGTAAGATGTATGGTCCCTCTACATTTTGGGTGTTTTGATGGCCTCCCAGTCTCTTCACCACCCTAAGGAGTCTTACCCTTGCTACTCGACATATTGATCTCTCACTTCCAATAAAACTTGGAAAAAAATGTCTTATTGTTTAAGAAGGACAGAGAATATAGATCCCATTCCTTACTCAATATCACCTTTAATATTGAAGCAAGAATGGAATAGAGATAAAGAAATCTTATAAATAATAACACTATGAAGAAATGGTCACTCACCTTTAAGTCTACGTTTTCGGCTTTCACTGACTTCCGAATTGAGAACCTCAGAATTGAACAAAATGTGTAAGAATAAATGATAGTTTTGATTGTATTTATATCAATCCATATTTGGAAAATTCTGCGGGATTTTTAAATGGTATATTAAAAATTTGGCGAATCTCGCGTGCTTATACAACAATACATTGTAATTTTCAAGGTGAAATGTGTCCTCAAATGTAATTATTTTTTAATGTTATTGGAAAAATAAGTCCTTTAAAGCAACTATTTATAAATTTTAATTGGCAAATTGGGTGTTCACAAGCAAATATTTGTAAATTTTAATTGGCGAAATGGGTCCTAATGCAATGTTGTTTTAATAGTATTGGCGAATATGTAGGTGTTTTATTACATGCTTCTAGGATTCCAAGTAAAAATATTAATCGATTCATTTGAAATGCATAGTTTGTTATGGCGAATTTGTTGCTTAAATATGCTTCATAAAAAAAATCATTGGTGAATGGACATGCATTGGACCGATAATTCATAAAATCCGGGCGATTTGGACACCCTGTTGGGTGTGATTAATTTGCCAATTTTGACTTGGCCGATTTCTAGAATTCACCAATATGCAAAGATTCACCACTAAAGTTTTCCCTGATACATACATATATACACTGATACATACATACATACATTGATACACACACACACATACATACATACATACATGCATGCATACATACATACATGTACAAGCATGCATACATACATGCATACATGTCATACAAGCATACATACGTACATACAAATATATATACATACATGTTTAAATAATTAGCATTTAATACAAAGCAAGACATAACATGTGAGCACGTTATAATGGGCTCGTATTATGTCTTGCTTAGGAAACTCAAGAACAAATGCAAAGACTATGAAATAATGCGAGCACATTATAACACGGGCACATTATAACGTAAGTGCGTTATAATGCACTCGTGCGTTATTTCTTTCTTTGGGAATCCTCAAGCCTTAGGATTGGTATTTTCCTTGGATTAGCAACCCAAAGGTTTGGAGTGCCTTCCCAACGTCCAAAGATGTGTTTTTGCATATTCTACAAGATTTCACATAATCACATTTGTGCTAACCGTCAGGTTTGCATTTGTTTCAAGGTTGAACAAATTGAACACCTATATAATGTTAGGACCTCTCTTAGCTATTTAACGATGTAATTCTTTCACATTTTGACAATGTTAAGCCTTTCATCTTTAATTTCTTTTGTTTGTGTCTATTTTTTTGGCAAAAACCAGTGCTTGGTATTTTTTGCTTTATAAATTAACAGTTCATTGAAATTTTAAATAAATTACATTTTTAGAAACTAGACTCCATTCTACACATACTAAAAAAAACAATTTTCAATTAGTTTTCAAAATTTATAGGGGTACCTAGCATGGCCAAAATTCTATTTTTTAGGATGTGTCCACTTTGAAAATTAGTAAAAAATCAAATATTCATTAAAAATTATCAAAAAAATTGGGCATAAACTACATATTGTTAGCTAATTTCTCATTGAAGCAATTTTAAAAATACCAAAAAAAAAGTTAACTTTTTGAGGGAGCCACAAAAGTCGCTATGTTATGCTTTTTGACAAAAACATCACCAATTTCTATGGATGGCTCCCTCTTTTGAACCCCTTAATCTATACCATTTTCAAAAAAAATTAGTAGTTTAGAAAGAAGACTTGGAGCACTTGCTACATTATATTTTTTGCATTTTAAAATTTTGAGTGTAACTATCCTCAATTTCTCATCCAAGGTCAATATTTCTTGATTTCATAAAAAGGTGACCACTTAAGACTCCTTTTTGGTCTACCATCTTTTTGCACTTACCCTTTTGCCAAGTTGGGGTTTGGAAGGGGCGAGCTAAGGTGAGACTAGTCCCCTGCTGGTGGACGTTGCAACCTACAAGCATGTCCATCGGGTTAACTCGGGAGCAGGAGTAGAACCTGAAACCCATGGGGAACAAACCCATGACCAAAGCCAACTCTACTATGTGAGCTACTTAAAAGTTATTTTTACTTTGGATCTATTTTATTTATTACAAATACCTTATTTTCAAAATATTTTGACATGTAAATGATTGTCAAATTTAAACAAATTCTTAAAAATTTATTTAAACTTAAAATTTAAAAAATTTCCTCAAAGAATTTTTTTCCTTCAAAAATAAGAAAAAATTTCAATCTTTCAACATTATCTTTTCATCAAAACAAAATCCAAATAAATTCGTTAAGTTTTCCAAAATTTATCTCCATCAATAAAGTATCTTGAAAATGCCTTGAATCACAAAATTTTTGCCTCCATGGAACTAGACTTTGCACCTTTAATTTTCAAAAAATACCTTGAATCACAAAATTTATGCCTCTATATCCTCCCAAAATTCCTTGAATCACAATTTTTTTGTCTTAGCTTAAAATATAAATGATTCCATGATTCCATGGAACTACCATGACTTTGAACCGGTAATTGTCCAAATCTAATGAAATTCATGTTAGTGTTATTTTTTTGCTTGATTTCATCTTCAAATGAGTAAAACATTGAAAAATTTAATAAAAAATAATAATTGTGGAGATAAATTGATGTACGATTATGTGTTACCTATGTTATTGATGGCAGAACCCTACACGAGATTCAAACAAATTTATTGTAGGAGAACCCTAGGAAGAAATTATTTTCATTTTATGTCATTTAATACCTATGAGAGCAAATCCTTCATGCGTAGAAAGAAAGTGAGGAGTGTTTTGGTACCCCTTGCGGGCTTAGGTTGCATATCTTTTGCCCATTTGTTATTGCATGAAGACAATTACATTTTTACCGATTCAATGCCATGGATCAAAGCAAAAACCAATGATCTTAATCGACAAATGCTAGAAACATAAAAGTTAAACAACATTTCAACAATAGTGACAAAAACAACAAACCCTAGTCATGGGAGCTAAGAGATCCCTACTCAAAACCTTTGCTCTACACTATCAAAATACCCTAACCCCCACAATTTCTTCCCTCACCTACCCCCTAAGCCACAATCAAACCTAATGCCTAAGGTTTCACGCCCAAGAAAATCCTTGCACCCATGTTGAAAAAAAATTACATAACTGGATATCCAATTCAATGGCTGATAAACTAGGGCCAAAATGTTCACATCAACGATTGTTTTTAGTTTTTAATCTTTAATTTATTTTTTCTCTTGGAAGGAAAAAGGATTGATTTTTCTCTACAATCGAAGCAGTTTAATCGTCACCCATTACATTCCCTTGCACAATCATCGCCCATTACATTGCTTCGCTTTGTTCATCCATCCGAGAAAACAATGTTTAATATGTTTTTTATTGATAAGTAGGAGATATTTTCCACAACGTGTCAAATTGTGATATTACTATTAGGATTCAATCTTGTAGTTTTACAAATCAAGTTGTGTAGTGATGTTATTTACTATTTTAAAGAATAAACAAAACTTCAAATTTATTTATTATTATTATTTTTACACTTGTATACAATTGTAGAATGCCTATAGATCTTAATAATTATATTTTTCACTAATATAAACCCTAGAATACCTTTAGACCTTAATATATATTTTTTATTTTCAAGAAAATAGAAATATTTACACTATCCAACTATTTATTAACATCTTTAAATACTTTAATAATTTAAAATACATGGAGAGTATCTACTACATTAAAATATATGTAGGCTTCAAGATCTATTTTCAAGGAGAAGGGGATCTCATGAAACACAAAAAAGTATGATATAAAATTAATGGGAATCTTTCCCTAAATAACAAGTGACGCATTGTGTTTGATTCCTACCAGTAAGATGTGTACTAAAGTAGTTGATTTAAAGTATTGTTGGTAGAATTATTAATTTGCTAACACTACTAGTAAAATGAAATTTGTTGAATTACTTAAAAAAAAATCTTTCAAAGGATGTTTAAAACTTGAAATAGAAGAACCTAATTCAACAAAACTTAGAATTATGTTGCAAATGCTAATCAAAGAGAGACAATGTCAGATGAGAATTAAAGCTCTAAATACGATGTAATTTCATAATTACATTTGAACATGAATGTATTTAACTTTAAATTGATAAAAGATGTTAGAATTTACATATATAGTGTTTTTTGAGTAAACTATGAAACAAATAAATATAAAATAGATCAAAAAAATATAATTATTTATTATCTTTTATTAAATATTTTTTTATTGTTATTTTTAAAAATATTTTAAATTAATAGATATAAATTTTATTTATATTATTATTAATTATTTTAATCACAATCTCTCATATTTTCTCTATTTCACCTTTTCAATAAATTAAAATTGTCTCATGATTTACTTTTTATATTCATTGGTCCACAATCTTTTAAATAAAAAATAATGGCATTTATCAAATAGGACAATAAATAAAATTTGAAAGTGATATGAAAATAAATTTGCACTGTTAACTTTTTTATAGTCAAAATTAAATAGTGAAAAGATTCCATGGCTTACATCACACTAATATTACTATTCACAATTATTATCCAATAGAATGATAGATAAATTAGTTTAAAGTATTTTTAAAAATTGAAAAAATATACATTAAAAAAATGATCAAACTATTTTAATTCTATCATCTCATTGGTTCATTTGTTGACAACTAATAAATTAGATAATTGCATTAGTATTACTGCCTCTAGGAACTAATAATAGTCCCTACTTTTTAAGATTACAAATTTGAGTGGGTGAAATAGGGGTGGGACTAAAAATTGCCCCACCAACTTAAGAATTTTTTTGACACTTGTTAATCATCTGAAGTTTTAGATTTCCTCCAAAAAAAATTGAAAAGAAAATAATCTTTATTTATTTATGTCGAAGGTGTATCCTTTATTTGAGTTTCACGAGCTAAATTTGTCTATGGACGATGGAAAAATGCAGTTGAGCCTTGTAAGATGGTTGAAGCATTGACAATTATTGATCTTTTGTTCGGGTATGTGTAGGATCATCATGGAAAAAATGGGCCCTTAAGTGGCAAAAAATTTAGAAATTTTAGAGTTAGGCAACTTGATGTAAAAATTTGAATAAGTTATCTATATTATTTCAAAAATATGTATGAATAGAATCTGTAGCAAATTGAATGTAGTTCCTAAACTACGAAGTTTGTTTTAAAAAAAAAATCTATTTAAGGCAAAAATTTGAAATTTCAATGCAGAAGTACTTCAATTTCAGGGAAAAAATAAGAAGTAGGTGTCTGTCTGACCACCCTAACCACAATAAAATGATAATATTTTTTTATAAAATTTTAGGTATAAGTAGAGGAATCATGTCCTGATGTGATGCATATTTTTTATAAAAAATTTCAAGTAAATAATTAATTATGAATTTTTTATTAGAACTTTTAAAAAATATAAAAACTCATATGTCTAACCACCTTAACTTGGTCAAAACTTCATGAAATTCAAATTTTATTTTTTAATCCCATAGTATGTGAAGCATAGAATGTGACATGTTTTGGATTCAAAAATGTGATACCGTTTGAAAGCTATAGATTTTTTCAATCACCTATCAATCAAGACTTTAGTTGTAATTTGAATAGAAAATGAGTAATAATTCCTTATTAAATTCAAAGTAAAGCATAATTTATATTGGTGGAAAGTTAAGAATCTCCTTTAAAAACCCTTTTTGTTTCATCAATTTTGGGTAAAAAAAAGGTTGCCAACCACATACCCATCATATTGCCACTTTTTGGCCCATCATGATCCTACACATACCCATTCATCAAATTTACAAAGTTAATAAATGGAAGACAATTAAATGCTCATCTTACATGTGGGTCCACTTTCACCAAATTGATGTGTTGGTAGATACACGTAATGTATTGCATAAAAAGCTTGAAGTGGCAGGAATAGTTCTACCTAATTTGTTGGAATTCAAATCCCTGATAAACAATTTATGCATCACCACATCATAAAAAGTCTAGTAATTTTTGAGAAATTCTCATGGAAGCAATACTATGTTTCTTACAGAGTTATAAGCCTTTGTAGGTTTCCAAGCTCATCTGGAATGCACCCAGCGAAACTATAACCAACTAATAATCTGTACACGCAACATAATATTAGCATGTTCAATACCATGGACATAACATAAATAGTGAAGAATGGCTATAGATTTGATAGTGTGAAATGCTTATAGAATGAAAAGGCTGCCTAAATTTCCTAAACATAATTTGTCCAGTTAAGCCTGTTTGGTACGATAAATCTCTACAAGAACAACTTGTTTAAGTTAATCTATAATCAAGTACGAAGCCTACAAATTCAGTTCTTGTAATTGATGTATAAAATTTATAGACTTTGGAGACTTGTAAGACTTCCAATTTCAGATGGCAGTGCTCTATTTAGACCCATTGAAGTTAGATTTCTATAAAAAAATTAGGCTTGTTAAAGATAAAATAGAGTAGGAGGAGAGGGAGAGTGAGTATAGATATGTCACTTGAGAACCATCGCAAGTAACCCCGACCCAACTTGAAGCACAAGGATCTCCACCTTCCCATCTCAACTGAGACGTATTTGAAACCCATTGTAGTTGCAATATGGTCATCATCGACACTGGAATTCATACAATGCCAAGAATATTTTAAAAGCACTTCTTCTTAGCAGACAGTGACACACAAATCATTCTACTATGACATACCATCTTTACTGTTAGTGACTCCTCCATCAATCCCAAAATAGAGAGAAGCAATGATGAATAGTAAGCAATTCTTGAGGGAATGCTCACACGACCGACTAGCATGTTATTCAAAAGCAACCAGAGTCAATAGGAAAAGGGGAGGTCACATTGATAAGGCCCATTAAAAGTGCACATCGAAGGGCTACTACAACGACAAGTCATTCCCTTTTAGGTCTACATGCACCTACTACATTGTCCACTCTAGTGTATACATAGGAGATTAGTGCCATTAGAACAGTGTACATGAGGCTAGTAGTTTGGATGAGGATTAAGGTTGTGACCAGTGTCAAGGATCAAGAAAATGCTCTACCAAGGGAGTCAATTTATCTCATACCACCACCATTCAAGATAGATAGTACAAAACAACTAGCCAGAAGATTGGACTCATCTCCCCCAGTCTCCATGTTAGGTATATATGGAAAAGGTGGAAGCATTGACAAGGCACGCGAAATGTTTGACATAATACACTTATTACAGGAAATGTGCCTCCATAATCCCCTCCCCTCTTCCTCGTATCCTCATATTCAGTATGCATGCAAAACGTTGAATATAGTTAAGGCATGCAAATGGTTTTGTTGCTCACATGCAACCATGGGAGTGTAGACAAGACACGTCAACTATTTGCAAGATGTCAAAGGCTCGAGTTTTTGTTGAGAATTTTTTGGAAGGAAAATGGGTAGAGGACCATCTACGTGGATTGAGTGGCTAGTTTTGAAGTAAAAGACTATTTTAACAATGTGCACGGTAAAAAACACCGAAAAGTATTGTATTTTAAGGAACAATTAAATCTAACCTTGAGAGTCAATTTAGTATTTATTTTTAAGTTATATTCCTCCTCAAACCTGTGGGCATGTGGGGGGCATATGCGGCTTGAATCTTTTAGACTAAAAATTGGGTGTACCTCAGGAAAGGACTAAAAAAGTAACATATGCATTTTCCCTTGTCGACTACTTATGATGACAACATACAAAAAAGTTCTATTTTTCTTTGCCTTGGCTTGTAATTCCTAGATATAGTACAATACTGGTCATGTTTTGCGAGGTGACAAAGCACGATTTTCACTTTCATGGTTGTGTTAAATATTCATATAAACACATGAGTGCTCCAAATAGGTTTCAAACAAGGTGTGGCAATTGACCCAAATTTAACAAAGTTACTACAAAATTAATTGAAAGACTACAAACTTCTATAGAAAACTTTTTTTTTTTAAATACCATTTGCCTTGCTAACGTCATAACATTTTGACACTTAAATCAATCAAAGTTGTCAAACATTTATACTACATACTAATGACAAATCTAACAAGGAAAAGTTATGACAAAATAGGAATGCACAACAAAATGGGTCCATATAGATATTTATGGTAAATGAGCTTGATTATTTTCTTGATTCAAAGGTTTTGTTTCAATAGTTTGAATTCTTCTAAATGAATGCATATCACTTTTCTATTTAGACAGGGACATTGCAAAAATATACTCAAAAATTATACATTTTTTTTTCAAATTGATCTTCCCCACCTCTTCGACGTTAATTTATTTTTATCTCTCTATTATAAATAAAATTCATGAGACCACCAGCTTTCCTAAATTTAAAGACTTAAACTTTTAAACTTAATTACACTGCTAAATTCATAGAACCGCCAACTTTAAAATAAATTCATAGGACCACCAACTTTAAAATATTCCTTAAAAAATCTCCAAAACCCTCCCCGACCAGCCTAATAAGGCTTAATTCCAACCGTCGTTTCTCTTTATGGGAAGGGTACGACAGGAATTCCCGTTAACCAGAAGCATTCTCCTCACCTCGTGGATAAAAAAATCCCAGAGCGATTGATTTTTCAAAATTTCCACCAATAAACGTTCTACACTCGTCAGTCCGGATAAGGAATGATAAGTGGCTATTAAGTTTTAAACTCCAGTAAAATATTAAAACATAAACGAATTAAGAAATATCGTCGGTTCGGAATTATCAGGAATAAACGGCTATAAGATTCAGATGCAGCGAATCGATTAAGTACTATAGGTTTTAAAAAAATGAGCCTCATGGACAAATTTCCAACCGCCTTGGGCATGGATTCATTTGTGTATCTTGTTCTGCTTTTGGTGCTTCCACTGCTACTCCTGGTAAAGTACAGGAAGAAATGTTATCTCCCTCCGGGTCCTCCAGGATGGCCGATTCTTGGCAACCTAGTACAGATTAAGCTCTCGAACCAAAGCTTTCAAGATTATATGGAAAAAGCCCATGGAAAATACGGTCCAATTTTCACAATCAGATTCGGGCCTCAGCCGATGATTATTGTAGCAAGCCGTGAGTTGGCCCACGAGGCTCTGGTACAGAAAGGCTCCGTGTTTGCCAGCAGAACGCCCGCCAAGGACTTCCGCAAGCTCTTAACCAGCAACCAGATGAGCATCAGTTCCGCCGCCTACGGCCCTAGGTGGCGAACCCTCCGCCGAAATCTGGTGAGCGAAACCCTCAGCTCGGCTGCATTGAAGTCCTTCCGAAAGGGCAGAGAGTGGGGTCTCCAAGTGCTCATGGAGGGTTTGAAAAGCGAGGCCACACAAAATGAAGGCATGGTGAAAGTGATAGAGCATGTGAGCCACGTGGCGTTTTGCATAGTGCTCTACATGTGTTTTGGACTGCGAATGGAGAAGGCGGTCCGAGAGGTGGAGGGCGTTACGAGAGAATTGCTTCTCAGCGGTGCGGTGTCACGTTAGAGGACACGTTTCCTATTCTCCAGGTTTTCTATAGGAAGCGGCAAGAGCATATGCAGGGTATCCGCCGACGTCAGTTGGAGACACTGCTTGCGCTTATTAACCAGCGCCGGGCGGAGTTAGCGCAGGGAAAGGGCGAAGATTGCAGGGCGTATGTGGTTTCTCTGTTTTCTCTGTCTGTTGACGGCGGTAGATGTTTGACAGACCAATTGATGGTGACTCTGTGTCAGGAGTTCATTACCGGCGCCACCGACACCACAACGACCACGATCCAGTGGGTCATGGCTAACTTGGTAAAACATCCACATGTCCAGACCAAGCTATACACGGAAATTGTAGGCATTGTTGGTAAGGAAGGGGCTAACTTGGGGGAGGAGAAGCTTTCTCAAATGCAATACCTGGAGGCAGTAGTCAAAGAGGCGCTGCGCCAGGGAAGTTCGTTCTTCCGCACGCCGTTACGGAAGCCTCTAGTCTTGGGGGTTATGATATCCCTGCGGGGGCGCTTGTGAATTTTTGTGTTCGGTTGATGGGCAACGATCCAGCAGAGTAGGAGAATCCAGCAGAGTTTATACCCGAAAGATTTATGCAGGCGGAAATGGATATGACGGGAAGCAAGGAGATCAAGATGATGCCGTTTGGCGTGGGGAGGACGATTTGCCCCGGCTTAGGACTGGCCATGATCCATGTTGAGCTTATTGTGGCCACACTGGTCCATAAATTTGAATGGCAGAGCAAACCAGGAGAAACGGTGGATCTTACTGAGATGGAGGACTTCACTGTGGTTATGAAGAATCCGCTATAGGCCGTAATAAAGGAGAGGGCTTCAGCACCTGGTTGTTAAACGGTAAGAAGTTTAACCTTTGTCAGATTTATTAGTCATAGCAAAATAGGTCTAATCGCGGTGTGGGGTCTTGTAACTAAAGAAACTTAATTACATACGAAACCAAAACAATCATTAAATTGCTAGCACTTGGACTTAATAAAAAGGAGGTTCAAGGATTGCGCGGATATAAAATTATATGTATATTAATATGTTGAGAGAGTATGGGTGTGTATGGATGCAATGTGTTGCAAGTTCTAGTTGTATGTGGTTGGATTAAATAATTAATAACAAGTTTTAGTTATAAATTTAAAATATAAAGCAATGCAAATTTAAAATATAAAACAATGCAACACAATTGAATATCATCCAATCAAATGAAAGTGCATAGCTCATGAACAATTTGTTAATTGGATGACATGACATAAATATATCATGTTTTCTAATGACAGGATATAGAATATTTTTATAAGTTGCTATAGTTTTTCCAATTTACTATCTGCTATAATGTTATCAATTGTAAGTTTAGATTATACTTATTATTCATTTTTTTTTTCTTATACTTGTAAATGTTATATTTATTGTAAGTTCCAATTACATTTCTATATCTATATTTAATGAGTATTGACATTGAAATGGTCTCTTTGGTGAGGATATACATGTTTGATGGGAATTATAATTACGTTGATAATAACATATGCTTAAGTAATATGATAACTATTGTTTGGGATTTCAAGTATCAATCAAAATAAAATGGTTGATACTAATATCTAACATATCTTGACAATATCTTAGAACAAAATAGAGTGTACAAACAAAATAATGATACAAAAGTTACTACCTTGTTTGTCTATAACTTCAGTAGGAATTACATTTTATTGTTTCATGTGTGTTTCCAAAGTTACCCTTTTCATATTTTGCTTGTTATTTATTCATTTTCTAGTAAATATGAAACAACTCTTATAATAGTAAACATGATAACATAAAATCCAACACCATATATTGAAACTTGAACTTGAATATGAAATATGAAAATGCAACTCATATTTAACAGATAACTTTGAAAGAAGTTACATCATCACTTATCATATTTACTAGATAACAAATAATTCCTTTTCTTGTCTCATAATTATCATTTTTATATAAACAATAGATTGGCATTTAAGTAAATTATAAAAAGCTTCCCTTCCAAGATGGGCAATGATTACAATTAAAGGAGAAAAGTAAACTACAAATCCATCAACTCAATACATAGCTACACAAGCATTAGTGAAACACTTGACTACATTAGTAAGACACATTAAAGTGAAGTTATAAACTATTTTTTGTATTTGTAGTAATGCATTGACCTTGATTATCTTATATTCCACCATTATTACGAATTATCAATCTCAAGTTATAAACTAGCATTGGAATTTCTAGTCACATATTTTTGTATCAAACTATAAGTTGAACAATAATCAAACTTTTGATTGCTTGTGAAAGATATTGTAAAGTTGTTTTTAGTTGTGGTTGTCTTGAAATCCTTGATAAGGTGTGCTACATTGTTGAATTGAATGCTTAAGACTCTTAGTTTCATTAGCCTTTGGGTGATTACATGACTCTCTTTAGTACTATATGTATAAATACATAGAGTTCCATTAGCCCTATTGGTATTCAATTCGACAATTTTGAATTAATTTTGAATCTCGACCCCTTTATGCATTCAAACCTCATTTTACCCATCACGAATATTGTGTTTGAGAGAATTACAAATGGATCCCAGTTTTTCAAATTTGCATATTTGTTGTTCTCCTTCATTCCCCATGTACCTATCATATGTTGAAAGTTGCAAATATCTAAGAAAATTCTAATACATGGGTGTTTTTGGTGGATTGTGTGAAGTTATAGACTTTTAATGGACATCCAAACATTTCTTGTGAGTCTAATATTTTGTTGCATTGCCTAGTCCCACTTAAAATTCTTGGGAGGTTTATCACCCCTTCTTTTTTCTTCTCTATATTCCACCCTATTTGAGGGATCTCGATGTGAATCCAAACATTTTTTCCATCCCCAATACTCCCCTACTTTCTTGCAAATTTCTATCAAGCCCCTTCCTTGCTTTGTTTCCTTCATTTTCCTTTGTGTGGGACCCTAATATAGATCTAGATATTTGTCCATCCTCTTGATCCCTTGTCCACCTTTCTAATTTTTTCTACATCCTCCTTTGTTGATTTCCCTCACACATCTAGAAATTTAGACCTTCATCCCAATGCCCGCTTCCATCATCCACTTTTGCATCTGGGTAAAAGCAAGAAGTTGGGTCCATGAAGAGGGGAAGTTTCGACCAAAAAAAATTGTAGGAAACACGTATGCATTATTAAAAAAATGTGTATGCACTTTTCTACGGATACCCAAGCCTAAATACGAGCGCATATGCATTTAGATTTGGGTACGCACCAAAAAACACATACACATTATAAAACACGTATAACGCGTGCACATTACTTAAAGCTATTTATTTTTTTAAATAAACGATTGCCATTTTCATTTTTACCTACGAGTTTGTTAGAGCGACAACGACAGAGGCTTTCGTGTACGCATTTGTAAGGACCTATTTCAGCTCATTTTTAGCTACCACCTCCTCTCGTCGACACAAGTGACCTCATCGACCTCCAGGTTGGTTGAATTTTGCATTTTTTTGGCTTTATATCTTGCATTTTTTGTTTGTAATTGTAGTTTAGTGTGCTTATTTTGTTTGTAATTAGCTTGTTTAATTTCTAGTTTTTAAATTGTATTTCCAAACAAAATCATCAATGCAAACCAAAATCCTTAAATTCTAAATTGAAAACCACAAAATCTATACCTAATTTAACTAATTTAACCCTCAATTGGACACAAAACTTAAAATTAGAAATCAAAACCCTAAACACTAGGTTCCAAAAAACATAGACCTAAAAACTAAAACCCTTAACCCTAGGACCTAAACCCTAAAACTCTTAACCCTAGGACCTAAACCATAAAACCCTAAACCTTAAACCATAAAACCTAGGAATTAACCTTGTATTTCTAGGGATTATATTAGTATGATATTAGTTCTTTGAATAGATTTATGTTGGTCCCAATGTACTAACATATATTCTAGCTCTAATGAACATTAGGGAAAAAAGAGGAAACTTTAGAACAAAAACCTAAATAGGTCAAGGTCTCACGACACTCCACAAAGTTACAAGGCATTTATTAAAGGACTTGACATGATGTCATAAAACCTCCTAATGAAGAACTTAGTCATAAATGATACCACAACTTGGTTCAAACTACTCTTAACTAATTGTGTTTCATGTGACAACAAAGGGAATCCTTTAAGCTTACAAACATTAACAATTAGAATTGCTAACTATACCTCTAACTACAACTTCAAAAATCTACAAAACATAGACAAAAAGGAAAACAAAAAATTTCTTTTGGGGTGATGCAAAAATGCCCAATCCTCTAGATGTTCCTACATCACATCCATAACCATAAAGAAAATCCTCACATTTCATAAATCAAGGACCTCTCTAACAAGCCCTATCTTTAACCTCTAAACTCTAAAAGTCAGTGAAATAACCTTTTCTTTGAGGTAATTAATTCCTCATACATAACTCTTCCATAGAATGACAACAAAATTAAAATATATAACATAGATAAAATTACATTTAATTTCTCAATATAACAATGTAAAACTATTTCATGTGCTTCATCTTTGTTTTTTAACAATTATAAATTGTAAACTTACTTCAAAATCATAGTGGCAAGCTTTCTTTGTATTCTTACTTTTTTATATTATTATAAAACTCTACAACACATTGACAACCACATTCACAAGTGGTTGATTACATATCCTTTGGTTCCATACGTTAAACCCCTCTTAGGACCTATAATTAAGTAGGCATATAATTAATAATTATCACAATTCTTTTAAATACATGGCACACAAAATTATTGAACTTGAGTTATCGAACTATGTATAGTATTTTTTAAAATTGTTTTAATGTTCAAATTTTTATTCCATAAGCAATAAAAGAACATGTATATTTGTTGATATTAGAATACAAGATTCCTCAACCACAAGATGATAACTTAGAGATTTAAAGAAGAAGATGAATCCTATGAATCTAGATATAATAAGTGTTATAGAAGTTGAAGAGTCAACAAGATTCTTTATAGGTGGAGAAGAAACATTAGGAGAAGTCTCCATATTATCATAGAATTCAATCTCTTCCATATTATTATCATATCCTATGTACATGTCCTAATTTTAAAAATAACTTGATTCAGTCATAAGTCCATAAAGACATGGGGCAAGAACCACTCAAAATACTTCAAGATTCTATCTCATCAAGACTTATAAATATGTCTATCCAATATAATAACAAAAGAAGAAACTTTTGAAATGGCCATGATTATCTTCTCAAACTATTCATGAAATAGGCTAGTTAAGAAAAACAACTAGAAAAGGTTAGAAATTAAACCAAAATATCACCTTCCCAAAATCACACAATCATGAAATGCCAACAATAAATTATGATCAAATAGCTCATTTTATACTTTTAATGCATTTATAATTTATCCACTTGCCAAATGAATGAAGTAGGACCTTGATATTATTATTTAAAGATTTTAAATTAGGCCATTGTGTTGAAATCAAAATTTAATATAGAGTGAGAATAATCAAGGGTATATGACTTTAATTGTATAATTTAGTGGACATGTAGGGGAGGCTCAAATTGTTTGTATTTTCTACAACATAAATTAGTCTTTAAAATTTTCATGTTGTGTATTTTTTAATGTTTTAAATTGAATGTGTCTTCAAATGACATGTATTTTGAATTTGTGCATGTTCAATGTGATTTTTAGTTCAAATTGTGTATATTATTTAATTAGTTTGTTGATATATTTTTTAATTGTTTAACATGCAGTTGCCCTTTCATCACATAGAGCCTGAATTTAACATAGATGATTTCATACCTAGTGACCAGCCTAAAAATCCCATACATCCACAATATCCACATGATATCCCACCACGACAAAACCCCACGCCTCCACCCTCTCCACCTCCTAACCCCCCACGTCCTCCAATAGATCAAAATAAATTACATGAGAACATAAGAGCAAACCTAAATGTGACTCAAGAAAATATCGATTTGACAAAAAATGAGCCTAACCTCCTCCCTCCCCCCCCCCATTTAGCACAATTTGCATCTTCAATGCAAATTGTTGTCGACTCTATTCGATCCATTGATGTAGACCTAGATAGGTTCCATCGATGGAGAGAATA